>CM076583.1:1137495868-1137714778 GCA_034641835.2 Pinus albicaulis | reverse complement strand
TTCTAGTGAAAGATCTTTTTCTAAAGCCTTAACTAATCTGTCCAATCTTTTGATTTCCCTGGTATTATCAGCAACTGTCTTCTTAGATGTATCATACTTCTGCTCCAAATCTTTTAATTGTAACTTTGTGGTTTGAAGTTCTGTGACTCTTAATTGTAAACTTTCCATTTGTTTTATTAACTCATCAGAACTTAAACCAGAAGTATTTACATGTTCTGGCTCTGTTTGTTGCTTTGTTGTTGTAGTACCTATGGTTGTAGTAGCTTCTGTGGTGGGTGTCTGCTTGATAGCTTCCTTTTCATGTAAAGCTTGTTCCAATTCCTTCTCTGTTTCACTTAGTCGCTCAGTTACTTTTAAGAGCAACTCCATTACCTCTTCTTGTGAACTCTCCTTCAAAACTTCTTGGGTCTGAGGGTGCCTTGAGGCTGGCAATTTTAGTTGCTTTCTCAGTGAAGCTATGTCGTCATCTTTCTTCTTTATTAGTGCCTCAATGCTTTTAATATCTTTCGGGTTGTGACCCAAGCTGATAATTATGTCTTCCAGAGACTTTATTCTGTTATCTTTGGCCTGAGAAGAGGCCTTCTCAATTTGCAATTGGGCACTTGTGTTATTTAAAGAATCTTGCAGCATTAGGGCTGCCATGGCTTTATTAGTAAGAGTGGAATACACCATTTCCCCAATTTGTTTATGCAGCTCTATCTGGTCCAAAGGATGAATATCCTTTTCCAGGACCTCAAAATTTGTTCTAATATAATCAGCTGCTGACATGGGTTTTGGCACCTTTGACTTGAAGTGGCTCATCATCATTTTGCCTTGTGAAATGTCGAATGCTGACATTAACCTTTCCTGATTATGTGGAGCCATTTTCAAATATTGATCATATAACTTCATTCTTAATGGATCATTATTTGCCTTTATATTGATGAAAGTTCTTTTTATATCCCCTGTATCTGTTTTTGGTGGCCTAAAGGAGGATACTTCAGTACTCAACTGCTTGTGCAAAGCCTTTCCTTTCTGCTCTGTATGGGTCACACTCACAGAACCAGTTAGCTGACTGTCTTCTCTTCCATCATCAAACACCTCATCTATGATTTCCACATCTGGAAGTGGATCTGGTTTATGTTTTTTGGCTTAATGTATTCCTGAGGACTCTTTAGGAGGAGTAGTGTCTGGAACCTGCCTCTTCTTTCCTATTTCTATGTTGGATGGAGTTTGTAATTCTGAAACTTCAGGATGTTTTACCTGAGTGGGAGAAACTTGTGTTTGGTCAGGTGCTCTGGAAGTTTGAGGTTTCTCTGCCATGACTAAAGTTTCAATGACCTGAATTTCAGGTTCCTTTCCTTTTCCTTTTGATTCTGCTGCCACTGTTAAACTGCCTTCCTGTAATGTCTGCTGTAGACTTGCTGCTGAAGAAGTGCCAATGTCAGGTACCCGCACTTGACCACAAGATTCTAGGTCATACTCCTTCTCAAAATCTTTCATCATTCTGTTCATTTTTTCTTCTTCACTTTCTTCTTCAACTAGTGTTTCTTCAACCCATTCATCTTGGTTGGCATATTGTTCTAGTTCAGGAATCTTGTGGTGTATGTAAGGGGATGATTTATTCTTTATTCTCTTTTCACAAATAAAACCAAATGGGTCATAAGGAACCCAATGAAAATTTCTTTGGACATGCAATGGCCTTGTAGTATATTTTCTGCCTCTCGCTCGGCCTCCCTAGAGTTGTAGATGAAATGACCTAATTGACTTTTGATCCTTAGTTGGGCTTTCTTCTTCACACTACAAAAATGGATCATATTTGAATTATTCATTTGCCTGAAATATTCCAAGGAAAAAATTCTCATGGGCACATATCTTGGCAACTTGAATGGATGTAATTCACATCCATGGATTCTGATGACTGTATGGTTTTGATATAAATACCAATCTCCAACTTTATAAGTCCTTGAAAGTTGCAAGGTCTTCTTGATTTCATTACTGAGCCTTGGAGGAGGGATTCCTGTCAACAAGGTAGTTGCAGGATATACAAAAAGGTCTATGAACTCAGTATAAGAATATGGAGACTTATAGGAAGAATTAATTATGGGAGACCAAAATATGACTGACCTAGGGTTTCCCTTGGCATCAAGCTTTTTAACAGGGAAAGGGAATTTTTCTGATTGATAGAAGATAATGAGATGATAAATAACTGAGGAATATTTGAAAACTTTCTCATCATCTAGCCTCATGAACTGATCATGGATCTTATTGGCTATGAAGGAGGCAACGTCATATTTGACTTCAGGAGGTTGCCTAGGAGTAAAAATAGACAGCAAAGCCAGTGTTATCTCATCAACATATTCACTGGTATTGAAACCCAAGACAAAAGATATCATATTTAGGATGAGCCTTCCCAACTTAGTGAAATAATAAAAACCATAAGGAGGAAGTCCCTTAGGTTGATGTTCAGGAAGCATAAAATTCTGGCAAATAGACTTCAATTTTTCTGGGGTCAATTGATTAGAATTTTCAATCAGTGCTTCTATAGACAAAGGTGCTAGTTCTTGACCTGGTTCAAAATGTAGCATTGCATTGATAGCCTGGGGAGTAATGTGGAAAAGAACACTCTGGTCAGGGGATATTATAGCTCTCTGAGTGGGATCATAGTTAGAATGGCAATAGTGGATGATTTCTGGGAAAGAAATGACTGAGGGGATGAGATATCTCGGGAGATTGGATTCCCACAACCCAATGAGATCTTGCCCCTTTGAGTACTCGTCTCTGCAGCAACAATAACTCAGAAGGGGACTTTCATCAAACACTAAGTCTTTAATCTGAAAGTCTTTATCTACTAAAGGAAAATATTCCAACTCTCTGTGGGGGGCATTCAGTGGAGTTACATTCAAAGCTGTCGGGGCTTCCATTTTGGTTCTTGTGGATTCAAGACGAAAGTTTCTGGTTTTTCTTCACAGGGCGGGCGTGATTTCAATTTTAATGGGGAAATTGGCACAATTGCAAGTTCAGGGGAACAATTCACAGTCTTAAATCTCAGAGAATGATCTCAGTGATAAAATTTAATCACTAATCCAGTGGGAAACAAGGAAAACAGATTTTCTTTTGCAGTTTCGAAGCGCTATAGGATAAATACATGTTCTTGGAGGAAAGCTAGCTTTTAACAGGTAACAGGCGGTAACAGGAGGATGCTTGAACATAGGTCTGGCGGAATTCTGGAGAGAAATCGAATGGAACAGTGGATTTTAGTGAAAATTCGAATTCTTTAGCGGAAAGCACAGTCGCGTTCAAATGACGAAAATGACAAAAAAACGCGAAAATTCGTTTTATTTCCAAAGGCAAAAGAGGGGTTTTAGTTTTTCGAGGAGTGACGTCACTTTGGTAGGGGCTGACGTGGGGCAGGAGGGCCAGGCGGTAAGCGGTTAGTCCCCGCACCGCTTATGGACAAAGGTGGTATTAGATGAGCGGGCAACGATTCCATTAGAGTATCGACACGTGGACGGGTGACTAGTCAAATACCACCAATCCCCCGCGCGTTAAAACTCTGACAAAGGATGGGTAGCGGAATTGCCGAGGAGCGTTGATATTTGGAAGAGCGATCAGACGGTTGCAATGACGGGGAGATCGTGGGAAGTTAAATGGTGTGGGCCCAATATATTTATCGTTAATTAATCACCCCGGGCGGGAGTTGATTGGTGGAGGTAAGGTTATTAATTAGTTCTGATAACTAATTAATCCCGTAATTATAATGGAAAAAGGAGTCGTGGAGGGGTTTAATTTGTGGTTGAAACGTCGGGTGGAATGCCAGGTGGATGGGCCACGGTGGCATAGGGGCTTTTCCGAAGTCTTGGTTTTTAAAATAAAACTTCGGGTTTAGTATTTTTGTGTTAAACATATAGAATTACATGTTTAAACGTTATTTCGATATTTCTATTTATATGGTAATAGATAAACATTATTTAATTACCATAAGGGCGGGACTATGATATAAGGATATATTTAACCAAAGGGCATATGAAGCGGGTTTTTAATGAATATTTGGGAAGTAAATACTTTGGTTAAAACATAATAGAGGGGTTTTTGGGATATTAATTTAAAAGGAATTATATACTTAGGATAAGGCATTTTCACTAGGGATTTAGTAACTAGAGTTAAACATTAATATGACAAAGGGACAAGGGAACTCAAAATACTTTGCTCATCTAAGAAAGTGACAATTTCTGAAGTAAATTGCAATATCTCATCTTCAACACTTAAACTTAGAATAGTAAGTTATTTTGAGGGATTTTCATGGAATTTTGTATAATTTTCCTAAGCAAAATGAGATTTTACTTAGGGAAAGGTTAAAGATGAATAATTATAATGATGAATTATCTCAAGTACTTAGGTCTTTTTTAATCATTAGGCCGAGGGTCCGGTCCCTCCAAAAGTCAAGGAAATGCCTTGAGCCCTTTTGATCTCCAAATACCTTAGTACTTTTGGGGGAAATTAGTAAAACTTTTAAGGGGAAAGTGATGAGGGAGGTTAATGATTTTGACTTTGCTTGCTGTGATTTTCCAGTGTATTTCCTGCTTGCAGTATTTGTGATAAAAGTAAAGGATCAAAAGCATTTAGCAGCATCATTCATCAGATAAAACTTTGCAACACCATCTACCTACCCTATCTACTACTACCATTTTCTCTTCTTTATTAGGGTGCATTTAGACTTGCAAACCCTTATCAATCTTTTTTTCTTTTTACAAGGCAAATCTATCTAATTCTACCCTTATTACATCCAAGGGCTCAGATTAAACTGTTGAGCACCTTTTATTAACTCTACCTATCTACTTATCTGCCAAGATTAAACTGTTTGGTTAGATACTTATTCTCTATTCTACAACATGAAATTGAATATGAATGAGTCAAGTTTAAAAAGTTTGATTCTTCATAAATTGTAGCAAAAGTTTGACAAGCTGCACACAATTGCTTATTTACAAAATTGGAATAGAAGTGGCATTTGGATTTGCACACTTTCATTGGTCTATTTTTTGCTTGGGGTTCATTTCTTTCACTTTTTTGACCACTTTATTTTTCTTACCCTTTGATCTTTCTTTTAGGGTATACCCTCTTTACATTTTTTTTTAAATTTTTTGATTTTTTGGTTTTTCAAGAATATGGAACACCTTTGCTCAAGAAAAAGGTTTGAACATATTCCATAGTTCAATCAAGACAATCATGAAAAATGACACCTATTGGTATAGGAGACTAACACTTGCTCCACTTGGGGATGGCTTTTCCTTGTGGAAAGTCAAGAACAGCAGGTCAGATGCCTCAACATGTCTTCAAACTGAACTATGTAAACTCCTTCTTCTGGTAGTTTTATTGTACATATGATAGTGAAACTTTTGAAGCTTAGGGCCTTCACTTCGGGCTTCAACTCCAAGAAGTCACCATCCAATCAAAACTGCATTAGAAAAGGATATATTATGTACAAGTTAGAAAAATCAAAACATCCTAGTAAATAGGATCAAAATAATGCTTTAGCATTCGACCATTGACTGGTCCTTCTTCAGCTTCTGAATTGTCCAAATCCTTCAAAAAGTATGTGTTGTTTCCTTGCAAGGCATGTATGATGTAAGGCCCTTTCCACAAGAAATAAAATTTCCCATGTTTCCCTTTTTCTTCTCTTCTAGAATCCCATCTTAGGACTTTATCACCTAGTTGAAAATCTTCTGCTTTAGTCCTTTTATCAAACATTTTCTTTAGCTTTTCCTGCAAGACTTGTGATCTTTGGTATACCTCTTCCCTGGTTTGTTGCAAGTGGATTGTTTGATTAATTCTTCTTTGAATGTCATTTGGTTCCACTTGAGCCTCCTGAAGTAATTTCATAACATGAATTCCTAAAGAGGATGGGAATCTTGCTTCAAGGCCATAAACTAACTCATATGGACTAGTTCCAATTGATTTCTTAGTTGTAAGTCTGTCTGCCCACAATGCATTGGTCAGTTTCTTGTGTCAATTCTTTTTGTTTTCTTCTAATAACTTTTTGATGATATTGATAAGGCTTTTATTGGAGGATTCTGCTAGTCCATTACCCTGAGGGTAATAAGTTATTGAATGGCCTAAAGTAATATGATATTTACTACAGAAACTAATCATTTTCTTTGACTTAAATGCAGCAGCATTATCCGTTATAATCTTTTCTGGACAGCCAAATCTTGAAAGTATGTTGGTTTCTAAAAACCCTATAATCACAGAATCATTGGCCTGTCTGCATGGGATAGCTTCAATCCACTTAGTGAAGTAGTCTGTGGCAGTAAGAATCCATCTGTGTTGCCCTGAAGAAGGGGGATGGATTTCTCCAATAAAATCTATTCCCCATTGTTGAAAAGGTCTTTCTGTGGAAATTGGTTTTAATGGCAGAGGTAACAACTTTCTTTTTCCATAAAAAATTTGACACTTATGACAAGTTGTTACAAATTTCTTAACATCAGAAAATAATGTTGGCCAGTAAAAACCAACCCTTAATATTTTGTCTGCAGTTGATTTCCAGTAGAGATGTCCTCCACAATCCCCTGCATGACATTCATTAAGAACTTTATCAGTTTCATCTTTTAATAGACAATTCAATAAGATTCCTTCATGATTTTTCCAAAATAGAGTGCTATCTAAAATACAATATTTCAAAGATGTCATTTTTAAAAATCTTCTTTTCGTTCTGGACAACCCTGGAGGAGCTTACAGGTTTAATAAAACATGAATGATATCAGTGTACCAGGGTGAATCTAAGAAAGCTTGACTAATCTGTGGAGTCGCCATCTCCTGATTGTCATCCAGTTCGTTAATGTCTAAGGCTTGGCAATTAGTTTCAGTCATGAGTTGTGCCAAACCTTGACCTTTTATGAGTTTTGTTGGTTTAATCTCAATATCATATTCTAAAATAGTAGCTATCCACTTACCTCTTTTACCTTCAATGCCATCTTGAGTCAAAATATCTTTAACTACAGCATTAGGCACATAAGCTATCACATGAGAATATAATATGTAAACTCTGAAATCTTTAATTGCTTTTACCAATGCAAAAGCCTGTTTCTCCATAATATTGTATTTCAAAGATGCATCCCTAAGTGCTTTACTAAAAAATGCTATTGGTTTTTCACACCCTTGATCATTTTTTTGAAGTAAAACAACTGCAACTGTGTGTTCAGAAGCAAATGAAAAAATAATAAAATCTCCGTCAAATTTGGGACTGGTAAGAACTGGTGTCCTTGTTAAAGCCATTTTAATTTCCTCAAATGATTGTTTGGCTTCTACAGTCCAGTCAATGCTTGAATCTTTCCTCAACATGTTAGTGAGCAATCTAAGTAATTCAGCTAAACTAGAAATAAATCTTCTCAAGAAATTAATTTTTCCTATGAATGCTTGCAACTCTTTTATGTTTCTAGGATGAGGTATCTGTAAAATTGCTTGTATTCTTTCTGGATCAATCCTAATGCCATCTTTAGAAATGATATGGCCTAAAAGCTTTCCTTCTTCCAAACCAAATAATGACTTTTTAGGGTTTAAAGAAATTCCATATTTTCTTCACTTTATAAATACTTGCCTTAAATGATCTAAATGTTCTTGATCTGTTTTAGAAAAAACAATTAAATCATCTAGATAAATAACCAGAAAATCGTGTATTTCTTTAGCAAAAGAAATATTCATTGCTCTTTGAAATGTAGCTCCTGCATTCTTGAGTCCAAATGGCATTTTGACATATTTAAACGTACCCCATGGTGTAGTGAATGTTGTTTTATCCTGATCATCAGGATGAACCAGAATCTGGTTGTATCCTGAAAATCCATCCAGTAGAGATATCCTAGAAGATCCTACTACCCTTTGTAGAATATGGTCCATTTTTGGTAGAGGATAATTATCTTTTAAAGAAACTTTATTCAAATTTCTTAGATCAACACACAGTCTAATTTCCCCTGTCTTCTTCCTTGTTGGTACCAGGTTAGAAACCCATTCTGAGAATCTAATAGGAGCTATAATCCCTGCTTCAAACATTCTTTTAATTTCCTTTTCAATTGAGGGTAATAAAACAGGATTTATTCTTCTAAGCTTTTGTTTGAAAGGTTTCTGATCCGGTTTCAAAGGTATAGTGTGTTGAATGATGGATGTGTCATAAGATTTCATATCTTCGTAACTCCAGGCAAAAACATCCTGGAATTATTTTAATAATTCAACATATTTGACCTTTTGATATTTTGGAAGAGATTTGGACAACTTAACCATTTTGGGATTTTCTGGGGTTCCTAAGTTGCATTCTTCCATATCAGCCTTAACAGGTTCCATTTTAGGTCTAAATGGAATATCATTTGAGTCAAACAGATCTTCCAACGGAGTTAATCCTTTGGGCAAATGATTATCTTTCAGATTTATGATTTCTGTCTCATCTTCTATGATCTCATCAGATTCCATGTGTTTCAGATTCTGCATGTCTTTTTCTGTGAATGTGGTTGGGTGCAGCATATGAATTGCATTTTCTCTTGAAATTTCTATTTTTTGTTCTTTTTCTTGATCAAATTCATCAATGGTTATGTCTTCATCTATATTACAGTTAGAAAACTCATTTTGAAGTGTCAAAAAATTATTGATTTGATTGTTATTAACAAATACTTGCCAATTCAAAAGATTGTCTGGTATAGAAGGCCTATGTCTTATCTCAGCTGAAAACTGATGATTAGGATCAAAAGGTAACTTGCATGTGCTAGCAAACATAGCGAGGCTGTGAGCATGCAAATTTTGTTTCCTGGGAATCTTGGCAAGTTGAGCTTGTAGAAATGTGTTGAGAATTTCTACAACTGTTTCTCTGTATTGTTTCAGTCTCATGTCTTTTGTTGAACATTCTCCTTTAATCTGTTGAATGATTAGTTCGGAGTCTCCTATGATTGATACCCTAATAGCTCCTAACTTCTTGACATGTTTAAGCCCTAATAAAAGAGCTTCGTACTCTGCCATGTTGTTAGTGCATTTGAAATTCAACCTATAAGCATGACCCTCTGCATGATTATTTTCAACATTATGTAACCAAATCCCAGCTCCTGCCCCTAGTTTGTTTACCGAGCCATCAAATTCTAAATGCCATAGAATTTCATGTTCATAATCTTCATCAATTGTTTTAAAATGTTTCTTGACAGGAGCTAGTTGTTTAGTTTCTTCTGGTTTTTCTTGATCATCTGGTGTTTCTTTGTTTTCAGAAATTTCTTCAATTTTAACAGTAGTTTTGTTTGTGGTTTCCAATTCTGGAGCTTCTATTTCAATAGGAAGATCTAACTCAGCATTGTATAAAATAAAAGAGTCCATATCAGAATGTATAGAGTAAACAGGGAAGTTTTCAGGCTTCTCATGGCTACTAACTAAATATTTCATCAATGTTTCTCTGTAAAGTCTTTTAGGCTGACCAAATACTGAAATAGTTGCATATGACATGTCTAATTGAATATACCCTCCAAGTTTAGCACCCCAAGATCTAGACAATAACATACCATATTTAGGTGGAATATCATCCACTACTATGTCCATCAAAACAGACTTAGCAGGGTATTGTACCAAAGTAACACACAAATCTTTAATCAAACCTAAACATTTTACTTGACTAGAATCAAATGAAAACAAATCTTTGTACGGTCTGGTAATATCTAGATTTAATCTTTCCATTACTGCTTTTGGCATCAAATTGTGAGATGCTCTAGAATCAAGCATTGCATTATGGAGTATCTTGTCATGAACATTCAGGCTTACATAAAATGGAGGAGTTCCTCCACTTTCTGGTTTGCCATTAACCTCAGGGCCAAAAAGAAGTTTGGGTTGATCATCAAGAATATTTACCGAATCATCCAATCCAGTAATGTTAATGTTTAGGGACTTGGTAATCTGACTTCTATAGACATCATGTTTAGCCAATTCTGATAAAGGAACAACTATCTTTAGTTTGCCTATTTCAGCCTCCAGATTGAAAGGTTTTTCTGTTTGAGTTTTAGTGTTTTGCACAGTTGGGTTTTCTCTATTTTTTGGGTCTTCAATGTTTTTCTCTTTTTCATGAATGAAATTTTGTTTTGAAGGGGTATCTGAACTAACTTCTATTGTTTCTTCTACATTTCCCACAGGAGGAAAAGTATTAGATTGCTGCTTATTGTTTGGTTGGTTGTCAGAGACATCTTCAATTATTGGATTTGAAGGGTTAGGAGTTATCCTAGACAAAATTTGTACTTGGGGAATGTTTTGTACAGGGGGAATGTTAACTTTACCTTTGACATTTTGTTTTGCATTTTTCTGTTTACTATTCTCTGGCACATCAATCCGCCTACTTCTCAAATTATACTGTTTATGGACCTCATAAATTGCTGTGTCATAGCCTTCCTTAAAATCAAAAGTCTCACCTGAATGAGTTTGGAATGTTTCAAGGATATGATTCTCTTGATCATCCTGGGATAGGAAGACTTCTGGTTCATTTTTGTCATCAGTTACATTGTTTATTTCTACATCTTCTATAGGTTCTTCAGAAGTTGAACCTTCAACAAAATTTTCTTGGAAAGGTGGCCTAATGTTTTGGTCAGGGACATTCTTTCCAATATTTTGATTCAGATTCCTCCTAAAGTTTGGGTTTCTTGCAACATTCTGATTATCAGTAGAAGATTTTCTTTCAATGGTCTCCACTCTGTCTCCTAAAGTTTCCATACCTTTAATGATTGCATCCAGTTTCTTTTCAAAAGCTGAAGGTTCTTCATTCAGAGGCATTCTTCTTTCTGCTCTTGCTCTGGCTCGTTTTTCTATCAGATTTGCTTCTACACTCACCACTATGCTTTGAATTTCCTCTAATGTTTGGGGAGCTCTTTCCCTGAGGGAATAAGCAATGTCAGAATCAAAACCGTCTGGAAATTTAACCAATACGGAGTCAGGTGGGGGTCTTAAGTTTTGAGGAACTGCATTATATGCTTCATTGAATCTAATGATGTAATCTTGTACTGCTTCATTAGGTCTTCTTCTTAATTTTTCGAATTCTGATAGGATCTGAAGAGGATCCTTCTTCTTCTCCCATCTGTTCAAAAATGCCCTATATAAAGCTGGTAAATCAACAATAGTATTTGGAGCAAGGGCCCTAAACCATGTCCTAACTTCTCCAATAAGACTCTGAATGAAAATTCTCATTCGGACATTATCAGTGTCAGTTTCATAGAACTCAAAGTAATGAGTCATCCTTTTGGTGTGTTGTTGTGCTGTGTAAGTACCTGATCCATCAAACGGTGTGATCTTACTTTAATAATCTTGGGGCAAAGCAAGAGGGTTGGCTGGTAGCTGTAAAGGGGCGTATCGATTGGCCATTGGAAGATATAGTGGAGTAATAGGAGTTGATGGTCTGGCAGGAGGAGATGGAGGAGTAGAAGGGGTGACAGGTGTTTGAAAAGCTTGAGAAAAACTAACTAAACTTGGAGATACTTCAGTAATTACAAGGATGTTTGAACTTTCTTCAAAGGTTTGTTCAGTCTGAATAGAGTTATGTAATTCTCTGTCAAGATGATGTGAAACAAATATGTATTGAAAATCTTCAAAGAACAATGGATCTGGAACTAATCTGGATAATTCAGTTTCAGAAAAATTCACAAATAAAGATGTTTCAAATCGTGCATCAAAAGGAATTTCATCAATATATATAATTTTCACAGGACAAGATGCAGATCTAGAAAGTGGTCTAGAACTTCCTGAACTCTCTTGACTTCCTTGTCTTCTAAGAATCCTAGGAATCAGATTTGGATTTTCAAATACTGGTGGTGGATTGGGATCAGGGTTTGACCTAGTATGTCGAATCCTTTCTGAAGCCAGTTTTCCTAGACTATGTGTTTTTAGATTTTTTGATTTTAATTGAAAGAATAAATACCACTTCTACAAATTCTTCAAGAAATAATGATGTATGATTAAAATTTTCTCAAAGATCTGTTAAACTAGAGAATCTGATTGAATATTTTGAAACTAAGGTTCAGTATATAAGCTAAATCAGAGATAGACTGAAGCAGCATTTATTTAATTTTGCAATTGCAGAGCAAAAGAAATTTCAAAGGCTACCTGGCTGATCTTCAGACTCTGTCTATAGCTTATAAATCAAACAATAGTATCAATAAAATGATTCAGGTCCCCAGTATGGTCGCCACTATGTTATCACTCATGTTTTCCTTGAAGTTGTAAGAAAAGGAAAGTATACCCGAGGTAACCACAAACCAACCTTCAGATGCAGAATCTAGCCAATCTGCATCCAGAGAGGGCTCTCTCTTTATAATTTATCTTTGTTCTTAGAAGGTTTTAGGCTAGGTATAGATCCAAGAGTTTGTTTTGAAAAATGGTGGAATCCACAAACTAAGGGCAAGGTTGAAAGTTTTCAGTCCATTGGACTATGGAGTCAAATGATGGCTTTACTGGATTTCTATTCTACACACAAGATGCCTTTACAGGGCAAGGTAGCTAGACAGAGAACAATCCTTAAAATTTAAAGTGGATGGGATGATTTTGAAGGGATGAAAGGCAGTTAAGAATCTTTCACCATGTTCAAAAGAAAGAAATGAGATGACTACAAACAAAGAGCAATGAAGAATTCTTTATTATAGTAATCAACAATGTTAAATTAGCAAAGCAAGAGCATTTAAGAATTCATGCTTATAACCAATTTAGAGGAAAACATAAAGAACAATCACATCTGAAATCAGAGTATAATTAAGTAAATTCTGATTCAATCCTTTGTGTAAATTATTCAGAAATGAACATAATGATATTATAAACTGATATAAAACTTAAGACAAAGGGTAGAAAGACTTATTGAACTGCAGTCCAACACATGAATCCTGCAAAAAGTCCTGAGCTTCAAATCGTCATCCAGTAAGCCACGAATAAATTTCTCCAAAATGCTTTTATTCTGAAAATCTCAATGTTACAACAAAGTAATAGAATCCACCCTCAATACTCTCTTTGAGGGTTTATTTATACAAGAAATATTTGAAAAAATCTCATACTAACCTAGCCAATAATCTAGGGTGACTAAGGAGTAATTTACAAATAAACAGGAGACAAATGGTCTCGTGGATAGAATAATAAGTAACTGCTGATGTGCTGTTTCCTCATTTTGCTGATGTGCTGGAGGTAAGTGTTGAAATAGGGCTCGGTGATGTCCCTTGGAGTAATTTCTTTGCTTGTTTGATACTCTTTGTCTTTACGGATACTCTTTAGCCAGTTCAACTGATACTCTTTCATCTGTGCTCATTTTTATCTTTCACATAATAGTAAAAAGATAAAATTCTCATCCTGAAGATAATTTTCATAGAATTTCCAATAGGTCTTTCCACCATTGATCTTCTGGTATTATAGTCCTCTTAAGTTTTCTCAATGTCTCATCAGCCTCTGTGAGTTTGTAAAAAGTGGGCTCATCAGGAAAGAAATATTTTATTTCATGTTCAAGATGAAATAAATTCTTCAACCTATCATATAGATTTTTCCCTGTTGGTAACGTTGCTTCTAGTAAACTGATGGAACAAGCAGTTGCGTTCTGAGCATGTATATTTATTTTCTTGACATAGGTTTCCAGTTCCATTATCTGGTCTTCTGTGAGCATAGGACTGGGTAACCCACTGTCCAACAAAACTTGAATTTTTTCTCTGAAAGTATTAATATCATCCAAAATATCTGCACACTTCCTTTCTAAATTCTGCATAAAATTTCTTTTGATGAAAACTCTTTTTATCATCAAAATAGTGCCGGTCCTGTCTTCAATTCCTACTCTTGCAAGCTGTTGTTTTGTTCGGGTGTTCAAAAATTGAATAAGTTGATTGGCCTGCTCAGGTCTACCTCTTAATTCATTTCTTGTTCTATTTATTTCCTCCTGAGCTACTTTAATCAAGTCATTTTGTTCAAAAATTGCTTGAATAGAGGGCCAAATACTTTTTATTAACTCAATTATATTACCCCAAAGAATTTCATTTATTTCCTTCAAAGGCTTTTCTAGTGAAAGATCTTTTTCTAAAGCCTTATCTAATCTGTCCAATCTTTTGATTTCCCTGGTATTATCAGCAACTGTCTTCTTAGATGTATCATACTTCTGCTCCAAATCTTTTAATTGTAACTTTGTGGTTTGAAGTTCTGTGACTCTTAATTGTAAACTTTCCATTTGTTTTATTAACTCATCAGAACTCAAACCAGAAGTGTTTACCTGTTCTGGCTCTGTTTGTTGCTTTGCTGTTGTAGTACCTATGGTTGTAGTAGCTTCTGTGGTGGGTGTCTGCTTGATAGCTTCCTTTTCATGTAAAGCTTGTTCCAATTCCTTCTCTGTTTCACTTAGTTGCTCAGTCACCTTTAAGAGCAACTCCATTACCTCTTCTTGTGAATTCCCCTTCAAAACTTCTTGGGTCTGGGGATGCCTTGAGGCTGGCAATTTCAGCTGCTTTCTCAGTGCAGCTATGTCATCATCTTTCTTCTTAATCAGTGCCTCAATACTTTTAATATCTTTGGGATTGTGACCCAAGCTGATGATTATGTCTTCCAGACAATTTATTATGTTATCTTTGGCCTGAGAAGAGGCCTTTTCAATTTGCAATTGGGTGCTTGTGTTATTTAAAGAATCTTGCAGCCTTAGGGCTGCCATGGCCTTATCAGTAAGAGTGGAATAGACCATTTCCCCAGTTTGTTTATGCAGCTCTATCTGATCTAGAGGATGAATGTCCTTTGCCAGGACCTCAAAATATGTTCTAATATAATCAGCTGCTCTCATGGGTTTTGACACCTTGGACTTGAAGTGGCTCATCATCATTTTGCCTTGTGAAATGTCAAATGCTGACATTAACCTTTCCTGATTATGTGGAGCCATTTTCAAATATTGATCATATACTTTCATTCTCAATGGATCATTCTTTGCCTTTATATTAATGAAAGTCCTTTTTATATCTCCTGTATCTGTTTTAGGTGGCCTAAAAGAGGATACTTCAGTACTCAACTGCTTTTGTAAAGCTTTTCCTTTCTGGCTTGTGTTTGTTTCACTAACTGTGCCAGTTAGTTGACTGTCTTATCTTCCATCATCAAACATCTCATCTATGATTTCCACATCTGGAAGTGGATCTGGTTTATGTTTTTTGGCTTGATGTATTCCTGAGGACTCTTTAGGAGGAGTAGTATCTGGAACCTGCCTTTTCTTTCCTATTTCCATGTTGGATGGAGTTTGTAATTCTGAAACTTCGGGATGTTTTACCTGAGTGGGAGAAACTTGTGTTTGATCAGGTGCTCTGGAGGTTTGAGGTTTCTCTGCCATGACTAAAGTTTCAATGACCTGTATTTCAGGTTCTTTTCCTTTGCCTTTTGTCTCTGCTGCAACTGGTGAACTGCCTTCCTGTAATCTCTGTTGTAGATTTGCTGCTGAAGAAGTGGCAATGTGAGGTACCTGCACTTGACCACAAGATTCTAGGTCATACTTCTTCTCAAGATCTTTCATCATTCTGTTCATTTTTTCTTCTTCACTTTCTTCTTCAACTAGTGTTTCTTCAACCCATTCATCTTGGTTGGCATATTGTTCTATTTCAGGAATCTTGTGGTGTATGTAAGGGGATGATTTGTTCTTTATTCTCTTTTCACAGATAAAACCAAATGGATCATAAGGAACCCAAGGAAAACTCCTTTGGAACTTGCAATGGTTTTGTAGTATAATTTCTGCTTCTCGCTCAGCATCCTTAGAGTTGCATATGTAGGGACCTAATTGACTTTTAATCCTGAGTTGGGCTTTCTTTTTCACACTACAAAAATGAATCACATCTGAATTATTCATTTGCTTGAAATATTCCAAGGCAAAAAGTCTCATGGGCACATATCTTGGCAACTTGAATGGATGTAATTCACATCCATAGATTCTGATGACTGAATGGTTTTGATATAAATACCAATCTCCAACTTTATAAGTCCTTGAAAGTTGCAAGGTCTTCTTGATTTCATTACTGAGCCTTGGAGGAGGGATTCCTGTCAACAAGGTAGTTGCAGGATATACAAAAAGATCTATGAACTCAGTATAAGAATATGGAGACTTATAGGAAGAATGAATTATGGGAGACCAAAATATGACTGACCTGGGGTTTCCCTTGGCATCAAGCTTTTTAACAGGGAAAGGGAATTTTTCTGATTGATAGAAGATAATGAGATGATAAATAACTGAGGAATATTTGAAAACTTTCTCATCATCTAGCCTCATGAACTGATCATGGATCTTATTGGCTATGAAGGAGGCAAAGTCATATTTGACTTCAGGAGGTTGCCTAGGAGTAAAAATAGACAGCAAAGCCAGTGTTATCTCATCAACATATTCACTGGTATTGAAACCCAAGACAAAAGATATCATATTTAGGATGAGCCTTCCCAACTTAGTGAAATAATAAAAACCATAGGGAGGAAGTCCCCTAGGTTGATGTTCAGGCAGCATGAAATTCTGGCAAATGGACTTCAATTTTTCTGGGGTCAATTGATTAGACTTTTCAATCAGTGCTTCTATAGACAAAGGTGCTAGTTCTTGATCTGGTTCAAAATGTAGCATTGCATTGATAGCCTGGGGAGTAATGTGGAAAAGAACACTCTGGTCAGGGGATATTACAGCTCTCTGAGTGGGATCATAGTTAGAATGGCAATAGTGGATGATTTCTGGGAAAGAAATGACTGAGGGGATGAGATATCTGGGGAGATTGGATTCCCACAACCCAATGAGATCTTGCCCCTTCGAGTACTCGTCTCTGCAGCAACAATAACTCAGAAGGGGACTTTCATCAAAATGCAAGTCTTTAATCTGGAAATCTTTATCTACTAAAGGTAAATATTCTAACTCTCGGTGAGGGGCATTCAGTGGAGTTACATTCAAAGCTGCCGGGGCCTCCATTTTGGTTCTTGTGGATTCAAAACGGAGGTTTCTGGTTTTTCTTCACAGGCCGGGTGCAATTTCAATTTAAATGAAGGAAATTAACACAATTGCAGTTTCAGGGGAACAATTCACAATTTTAAAACCTCAGGGAATGATCTCAGTGATAAGATTTAATCACTAATCCAGTGGAAAACAAGGAAAACAGACTTTCTTTTGAAGTTCGAAGCGCTATAGGATAAATACCTGTTCTTGGAGGAAAGCTGGCTTTTAACAGGTATCAGGCGGTAGCAGGAGGATGCTTGAACATAGGTCTGGCGGAATTCTGGAGCGAAATCGAATGGAACAGTGGATTTTAGTGAAAATTCGAATTCTTTAGCGGAAAGCACAGTCGCGTTCAAATGACGAAAATGACATAAAAACACGAAAATTCGTTTTATTTCCAAAGGCAAAAGAGGGGTTTTAGTTTTTCGAGGAGTGACGTCACTTTGGTACGGGCTGACGTGGGGCAGGAAGGCCGGGCGGTAAGCGGTTAGTCCCCGCACCGCTTATGGACAAAGGTGGTATTAGATGAGCGGGCAGCGATTCCATTAGAGTATCGACACGTGGACGGGTGACTAGTCAAATACCACCAATCCCCCGCGCGTTAAAACTCTGACAAATGATGGGTAGCGGAATTGCCGAGGAGCGTTGATCTTTGGAAGAGCGATCGGACGGTTGCAATGACGGGGAGATCGTGGGAAGTTAAATGGTGCGGGCCCAATATATTTATCGTTAATTAATCACCCCGGGCGGGAGTTGATTGGTGGAGGTAAGGTTATTAATTAGTTCTGATAACTAATTAATCCCGTAATTATAATGGAAAAAGGAGTCGTGGAGGGGTTTAATTTGTGGTTGAAACGTCGAGTGGAATGCCAGGTGGATGGGCCACGGTGGCATAGGGGCTTTTCCGAAGTCTTGGTTTTTAAAATAAAACTTCGGGTTTAGTCTTTTTGTGTTAAACATATAGAATTACATGTTTAAACGTTATTTCGATATTTCTATTTATATGGTAATAGATAAACATTATTTAATTACCATAAGGGCGGGACTATGATATAAGGATATATTTAACCAAAGGGCATATGAAGCAGGTTTTTAATGAATATTTGGGAAGTAAATACTTTGGTTAAAACATAATAGAGGGGTTTTTGGGATATTAATTTAAAAGGAATTATATACTTAGGATAAGGCATTTTCACTAGGGATTTAGTAACTAGAGTTAAACATTAATATGACAAAGGGACAAGGGAACTCAAAATACTTTGCACATCTAAGAAAGTGACAATTTCTGAAGTAAATTACAATATATCATCTTCAACACTTAAACTTAGAATAGTAAGTTATTTTGAGGGATTTTTATGGAAGTTTGCATGATTTTCCTAAGCAAAATGGGATTTTACTTTAGGAAAAGGTTAAAGGTGAATGATTATAATGATGAATTATCTCAAGTACTTAGGTCTTTTTGATCATTAGGCCGAGGGTCCGGTCCCTCCAAAAGTCAAGGAAATGCCTTGAGCCCCTTTGATCTCCAAATACCTTAGTAATTTGGGGGAAATTAGTAAAACTTTTAAGGGGAAAGTGATGAGGGAAGTTAATGATTTTGACTTTGCTTGCTGTGATTTTCCAGTGTATTTCCTGCTTCAGTATTTGTGATGAAAGTAAAGGATCAAAAACATTCAGTTTTATAACACCATCTACCTACCCTATCTACTACTACCATTTTCACTTCTTTATTAGGGTGCATTTAGACTTGCAAACCCTTTTCAACCTTTTCTTTTACATGGTAAATCTATCTATTTCTACCCTTATTACATCCAAGGGCTCAGATTAAACTATTGAGCACATTTTATTAACTCTACCTATCTACTTATCTGCCAAGATTAAACTATTTGGTCAGATATTTATTCTCTATTCTACAACATGAAATTGAAAATGAATGAGTCAAGTTTAAACAGTTTGACTCTTCATAAATTGTGGCAAAAGTTTGACAAGCTGCACACAATTGCTTATTTACAAAATTGGAATAGTAGTGGCATTTGGATTTGCACACTTTCATTGGTCTATTTTTTGTTTGGGGTTCATTTCTTTTACTTTTCTGACCAATTTATTTTTCTTACCCTTTGATTTTTCTTTTAGGGTATACCCTCTTTACTTTTTTTTTTTAATTTTTTGTTTTTTTTTTGTTTTTCAAGAATATGGAACACCTTTGCTCAAGAAAAAGGTTTGAACATATTCCATAGTTCAATCAAGACAATCATGAAAAATGACACCTATTGGTATAGGAGACTAACACATTGCTCCACAAGAGAGCAACCCTTTTTGTGGATTTCATGGTCCTTTTCAGACTACATTTAGTGATGGGGATGACCACTTTATGGAGGAATTTGGGCAAGATGTGTTTTTCTTGGTTCATGTTAAACCAACACCTAATGTCCTCTACTATTTTCAAGATTTTGAGAAGCTTCAGGCAGCAAGCAAGTGGTTGGATGGCCACTCATCACATCATGTTTGGAGATAGCAAGAAGAAGAACAACACTAGTCTCACTTGAAGGACTATTGTCACCATCCAATATGTCAAATGACACTTAGTCCATGTTTATTTTGGAGCCCATATGGTGATGACACTCTATTCACTATATGTATGAAAGATTGGGCAAGAAGGCCACCTAGAACCCATGAGTGGGATCATGAGATTCCAAGTATATTTTGGCTTCATGAGGACTATATTATGGCAACCCAACATCAGAAACTCCAAATTTATCATAAATGGAGAGAGAGACAACGTAAATTGAATAATTTTATCTCTCACTTACAGCCAGGCACCCTCTACACATTGCATAAGAAGGGGATTGGTGATTGTTTCTATGAGCTACCAAGGATGGCTCATTTTGTTTGGATGATAGCATGGAGATTGGAGTTTCTCATTGGGATTAAGGCACCCAACATTTACCATCTCTCATGCCTTGAGAAGGCCAATGGAAAACATATAACTCTTTCCATATATCTCTCACTTTTTCATGATGAGAGCTATTTGGTTTATTCACCGAAGGCAAACTTGCATTCTTGGGAGGAGACATATCCATTGGAGATTTTGCAGTATCCTTGCAGTTGCTTGAGGACAAGCAAAATTTTGGAGGGGAGGACTGTAATATTCCTAAATTAGCTTGCAGCTAATTTGAATATTAAAGTTTTGTTTTGTCAATTAGATAGGTGAATAAATGGGTAGGGAGACCCATAAATCTTTTCATGAAGAATAAAACCACTTCTCATGTGAAATTGGATCATCTTTCCAGGTCAATAAAGCACCCTAAGGTGTGAACAGGGGTTAAAAAATGTGGACTGGGTCAACTTTGACCAAATCAACAACCGCTTGTCATGGAGTGGACATTAATGGAGGGACAACACAGTTTTAGATGGAGACACACTGCATGGAAGTAGTGTCATTAATGAATGGGGCTTAGGTTTTGGAAGCTCATATCTTATAAAAGGAAAAGGATGGAAGCCATATTATTCATCTTGGTATATTTGATATTTTGATATATGGTCTGTTTAGACATATAGCTTTCTTCAGTTGTTTAGCTAAGATTGCATGTGCCATTTAGCACAGGGTGTTCCTGATTGGGAATCCCACCTATTCCATTAAGATGCTCTTGGAGGAGTTTGCACTATACTTCTAGAATCAGGCATTTGGCCAAGCTTCAGTCTCATGTACAATGCAGTTCTGTTTAGAGTTGGGTAGTGTTGTAGGGGTGTAGCAGTGGAGGAGAGAGATCTCCATTTTTTGAGCTAGTTTTGCATTAGAAGGATCACCCTTTAATCCGGAGGATTGTGAGGAAGAATTCAAGGCTTAATTACATATTTTTGCACCAGGCCAAGTAGCATCCATTAGCTACAGTGTATTTTTCTACAAGGACTGCATTATTTTGGAGAGCAGTTGCAGCAGTGGGTTTACTGCCCTATTTGGAGTGTTTGGGTTTCCTGTTTGGGGATCAAACCTTCATTTAGGAGACCTATTTGCAGAGGATCAAATATCTTGTATATCAGATCAGACATCTCCCATCAGTGATTTAGTTGTAGAGATTATTCAGCCCTAGGGCCAAATTTGCTATCTTTTGTATAGTGTGTATTTCCGGAAACCTTTTCTGGGTTGTCCTTGAATTCTGTTTTGGAGCATGGATCTCTAGCCTTAGAAATTTTGGAGCATTATATTAGCAACAATATATTTTTATATCTTCCAACTGCTATTCTCTCTTAGACAACACAATTTTCTGCATTCTTGTATTTCAAGCATTAACAACATTTTAGATCTAGGTGTATGCTTTCATGGGAGGCTTGTTTGCTCAAATTGAGTGATATTTTCCTCAAGATCTTCTACCTAATTTTCTGTTATAATCATAATGGAATGGATCCACTATTGTCTCATGCTTTGATCTATTATATTTCTGCATATTTCCAGTTTTATGCACTCTATTCCTGCTTTCCGCATTTGGGAATATTACAGCACGGATACCTCGTCCTGGTTGTGTGTGGACTCCGCTGGTTGTGTGCACGGAAGGGTAAAGTGTAAGGGAAATTATGATGTACTGAATTGATCTGAATTAATACAAGGACTTATTTTGGCAGAAACATTTTTCTAACTATATGAGTTATCTATTTACTGTTCTGTATTAAGTTCGCTCTACTTCTGTTATGCTTACTTGTATCTGTGAAAATGATTTTTGTTATTTATGCATGAAGTTATATTGATCGTTGATGAATCTATTTAAGTGACTATGCATTATATAGATCTAGATTTGGTTTTTTCATGATATATCTGCGACGAAGTGATTTGCGATTATGTTTGTAACATAATAAGTATTATTCTATAATTGCGCATATCCGTTAAGATCTGTATAAGTCTGCAATCAATATGTTTAGGACCACTACATTATTTTCTTCCTCAGGGTGCAGAAACCTGGTTCTAGCACCCCTGCATACTACTTCGGGTGAGACTTTGATCTGTGCAAGCAGGTCATTTACGAAACGGCTAGTAGTTGGAGGGTTTGTTGGTTGCGCAATAAACTCTGAACCTGGGTCAAGACCCCTCAAGCCAAAAAATGGTTCCAGTGTCGGGACTAGGATCATTTTGAGGGAGATTTGATGTTGTGGCACCCTTCGCGGAACGAATTGCAAGATTGTCTAGATAGAAATATCCTTGAATTCGCACTCCAAGAGGATCGAAGTACTAATCTTTCTAACAAAAATTGGGTACATAAATAAATATATATAGAATTTCACGAGATATTCTTTTGCTCCTTTGCAATTGAGATGCAAGAATGGTTGTAACGAATGGCTGAATTCAATTCCTGCGTGAAGGATGATGTATTCATTGAGTGGATTCCTGAATTGATTAATCAATTAGAAAATTTAGACAATAGGGTCACCCGAATAGTAAGTCATTGGATCGATCACCTCTTGGGAGGATTTGTGACATAATTTTCCACTGACTAATTTGTGTCATATTCTGAAGAAGAGATAAGATTTTTCAAAGGTCATAGAGGTAATTTCCTGCATTCTTTGAAGTTGTTGTTGAAGATGCTATTATGTGAACATGAATCTCTGTGTCAACATATTGCTCGAATTTCGTGAAGAGGCCCGAATACACGTAGTGGAAAACCTTACCATGAAGATCCAAAAAAAATTATTTATAGCCCTTTGAAGCATAGAACTGAGAGTGAAGGTGAACCAAAAATTAGTATCTCTAGTGACTATGAAGAAGAAGTTTCATCAAACCAGAATGATTAGAAAGCACCTGCCCCACTGCACAGTCCATCTCCACCACCACCTCCACCTACCCCAGGCATAAATATGGCCATGTCGATGAATCTACCTAATTTCAAAGGTATTGGAAATGAATATACTGAGTAGTTTTGGTTTGTGACTGATGTTGTATGGCAAGCTCAACAGGTTAATAATGATTCTATTAAGAAAGCACAATTAGCCACTACTTTCGAAGATTGTGCATTAGATTAGTATATCAAATATGTTCAATCAAACCCTAATGCCACTATGGATCAAATAAAATATGCCCTAAAAGAGCAGTTCAAGAAGCCTAAGTCATACGCACAGTTGGTTACTGAAATGAAAGAGATTCATCAAGAGGTCAATGAATTTTTGTGGGAGGAAGATCAGAGGCTGAAGCGCACTATCAGAGATGGTGGATTTACCATTGATGTTACTCAACATAAGGAATGGTTTATTACTATGCTTCTCCCACATCTGCGCCAACCCTTGGGTCAACAAAGGAATTCCATGCAGGATGAAGTTGTGGAGGTTGCAATGAAACTAGAAGCTACCCCAAAACCTGTTGAGATTGGAACTCAACATATTCATAATCATTTGGAATCCATGCATTTGGAGATTTAGAGCCTACACAAAGACAAGGGCAAGGAAGTATGCGCAGAGGTATGGTGCATAAAATGTAAAGTTGCTGGGCACCATAAGGATCAATGTCCTGTCTTCAATAATTATCTGAACGACAAAGGTCCTAGCCCATTGAAGAGAATGGTATGGTGCATAATCTATCAAGTTTCCAGATTACATGACATAGATTTCTGCCCAAGGGTCAGAAAGTATCAACCTGATTTGAAGAAGTTGTTTTGCAGATTATGTTTGTCTCTAGGACATGATGAGCAACATTGTCACACTTATGATATGATGCTAGAAAAAGCTGAAATATATAGAATACAGGCTAAACCTACCTCACCAACATCCCCCTCTAGGCGTGGTGGATTCCATGGCAGAGGAAGAGGACGAGGAGGTGGATCAAATGGTCGAGGAAGAGGACAAGTTATTTGCTACAACTGCAGAGATGTTGGTCACTATGTGCGCAACTCATGACCAAATCCAACGTGAAAATCATGCAAGTTTTGTAGACATTTTGACCATGTGATAGAAGATTTCCCTATTTTGATTGCTAAAATGCAAGAGAAAAAGAGACAGACTCCAACACAGAATCTTTAGATGGTTAGAGCAGAAACCTGCGAAGAAGATCCCAGTGTGAATGTGGTCACTAGGAGTAGTGTAGCCACTAATGAAGATAAGGGAAGGCAACCAGCTACTAACTTACGAATTCATAAAACACCTAAGAAAAAATAAGGATTTGATTTACAACGCGCAAAGGAGACTTTTGTTGAAGCGCAGAAAGAATTTGTAGAGGGAAGCGCATCAACATCAAGTAGACCAATGAAGGAAGAAGAAGGAGATGAAGAGATCAAATCATTCCTACAAGCTTGCATTAAGTTACTGCACAACAAAAAGGCAATAGAGAACCTTCAGGCTCTGATAGATAATTGTGCAGAGAATGAACAGCCGATGGTAGAACGGAGAGTTGTCAACAAAATATATAAGAATAAGAAGAGAACGAGTAGAGAGATGCATATGAATGCACAGATTGGTGCTTATGAGATGGACTAGGTTATTTAGATCTAGGATCAGATGCCAATGTTCTACCTAAGAAAACATGGCAGCGCATCGAAGAACCCAAGTTGGAGTGGTCTACCATTAAACTGCGCATGGAAAATTAGCAGAAGATCGTTCCATTAGTAAGGCTATCATAGGTCGTAGTCACTATCAAGGATGTTAAGGTGATGGTAGACTTTGAATTTATACAAATTGTAGATGATACTGATCCTTATCGTGCACTGCTAGGGTTGGATTGGGCTATTGATATGGATGGTGTCATAAACCTGAAGAAGAGAAGAATGGAGTTTGAAAGCAATGGAATCAAGGTCATCATTCCTCTATACCCTGCAAAAAGATAAAGATACACAGAGCCTGTGTGGGCTGATGATGATATTGATCAAATATATAAGCTGACTTTGCACAAGGAATATTGGATTAAACCAACAACAGATGGAAATCTTAATTGGGAGAAGGATAGTTCTTATTTCTCATATTCTGATGAGGAATTAGAAAACTGGAAAAACTGATTAAATAAAGTATCTGCGCTGCACTGTAATCATGTGATCAGATATTTTCGATGTATAACATCTAAGGTACACAAATTACCACATCATGATGGTTTAACTAATATAAACATGTTCTTAGGAGAGCTTGAAAGAAATGTACCAGAAGAGTAGAGATTCCATGATTTGGATCTCGAATTGCGCGCTACTACAACAAGATGGTGGGAAACTCATAAAGAAAACATGGGAAACTAGGAGGAATGTGTGCGCATGATGAGGTTACGCTTTGAGTGTCCAACCATCAAAATGGAAGAAGTATAATCTAGAAAGGATGATCCATGCATACATTTGGCTAGATAGAATCAAGTATGGGGCATAGAACCAAGACCTGAATGGGTCCACATGTTTATTCACACATTGGGTAAGGTACCTACTAATTGGTATCTAGAGATAGAGTTGAGCCAAGGTACTAGTGAATGGTCTGCGTTGACGGAGAGTTTTATCCTAACATTCAGCTTTGAGAGTGAATTTGATAAGATTTGCAAAGCTTTGCAAAATATTCAAGAAGTCATATTTGATACAACAACGTTTGCAATCGAGTGCGCTCCACCAACATGGGATGCACAAATGAAGGATATTGTGAATTTCAAAAATATGACAGTTGAAGAGAGTGAAGAGAATCCAAGGAATATCATGATTCCAAAATATGAGGGAAAACGCACAGTGGCTGGGCCCTTGATCACCTCTCTAGATGTGACAAAAAATCTAAAGATCTGGTAGGTGAATATTGCATCTAAAGAGAAACCTAAGTTGGAAAAGATTGGGGACTATTGGGATGATGATACAGTACGAAAAGTTGTTGAGTTACTAACAGAATATCATGACTTGTTCCCTACAAAGTTCTCAGAGCTAAAAGGAATAATTGGGGAACTTGGAGTTATGAATATCAATTTGAAACCTGATGTGCGCTCGATAAAGGAGCGGCCATACATGTTGAATCTGAGATATAAGTAGAAGGTAAAGGAGGAGTTAGATAAGATGGTTGCTAAAGGCATCATAGAATAGGTAGAAGTTTCTGATTGGGTAATTCCAATGGTAGTGCAAGACAAGAAGACCAAGGGATAAATCTAGATCTGTGTAGATCTGCGAAAATTAAATGATGCTTGTGTGCATGATTCATTCCCAACTCCATTCTCTAATGAAATCCTGGATAATGTTGGAGGAGAAGAAGATTATTCATTCACAGATGGGTTTTCAGGGTATCATCAGATCCAGATTGTGCCAGAAGATCGCAGTAAGACCACCTTTGCAACTGAATGGGGATATTTCCAATACACAGTCATGCCCTTTAGCTTGAAGAATGTGCCTGCCATCTTCTCACACATAGTAGTAGCTGCTTTAAAATAATTTATTCACAAGTTCTTGGAGGTATAATTTGATGATTGGACTGTGTTTGGGCTATTGAAGAAGCATGTTACAAATATGCGCTTAATGCTGGATACCTGTAGAAAATACCAGATCTCCTTGAACTTGAATAAATTTATATTATGTGTGCCATTTGGGATACTACTGGGGCACATTTTCTTCCAACAAGGATTGATGGTAGATCCTGCGAAGATCATTGTAATAGTTAATATGGAGATACCTGAGAATGTCAAGAAATTGCGCTCAATATTGGGGCACACTGGGTATTATCGGAAGTTCATTAAGGGTTATGCGCTAATAACTGCGCCCATGGAGAAGCTTCTCAAGAAGTGTGTAACGTTCTGTTGGGATGAGGACTATCATAAGAGTTTTGAATTATTGAAGGAAAAGATGGTCACTACGCCCATACTGGTCTTTCCAGATTGGTTAAAGGTGTTTCATGTGCATGTCGAGGCCTCCTGTATCGTGCTCAGAGCTATTTTAGTGTAGCCAAGAGTTGCATAGATTTATCACCCTATTTCCTATGCCAGTCAGAAACTCTTAAGCGCGGAACAAAATTACTCAACCACAGAAAGGGAAGGATTAGCGATGGTGTATGCGCTGTAGAAATTCCACCACTACCTATTATGCGCGCATTTTAAGATGTTTACTGATCATTCTGCTTTGAAGTACTTGATCAATAATCTTGTGTTGGGGGGGAAGATCTGCAGGTGGTTGTTGCTATTCCAGGAGTATGACTTTGAGATTATGGTGAAACCAGGAAGACCGAATGTTGGGATAGACCATTTGTCACGCATTGATATTGGTGAAGAATCTACGAAATTGGAGGATGGATTACCAAATATGCAATTGTTTGCGATAAAGGTAGTTTATCAGAATTTCCCTAATATTATTCAGTTCCTGACTACTGGGTGCGCGCATGAAGAATATAAAGTTCAGCAGAAGAAATAGCTCATCGTACATGCATCATAATTCACTATTATTGATGGGAAGTTGTACAAAATGGGTGCAGATGAAGTTCTGCGAAGATATGTTCTGGAGTATGAAAGGCGTGTAATCCTAGAAAAATCTCATGGAGGGGTTTCCGATGGTCATTATGCAGGTAAGGAAACCACGTAGAAGATTTTGCGAGCTGGGTTATGGTGGCTCACATTGCACAATTATGCCTTTGCGCATTACTGCGCATGTGACATATGCCATAGGCCTGGAAATCCATCGCGCAAAGACGAGATGCCTTTGCATCCACTGATGGTGTTGTAAGCATTTGAAAAATGGGCTATAGAATTTGTTGGACCTATCAATCATCCAAGAAAGAAAAGTGGTGCACGTTACATAATCACCGCGACATACTATGTAACCAGATGGGGAAAAACTAAGCATGTGAAGGATTGTACTGCAGATACAGAAGCACAGTTCATATTTGAGAATATCGTGACTCGCTTTGGATGTCCTAAGGTTATAATAAGCGACCAGGGTACACATTTTGTGAATGAAACCATGGAATAATTGACAGATGAGTTCCATATGCATCATTAGAAGAGATCTCCCTATCATCCCCAGGTGAATGGTGCAGTGGAAGCATTTAATAATATATTGGAGACTGAGCTTACCAAGGTGTGAAATGCTAACTGAACTGATTGGGATGAGCACATACCTATAGTTCTCTGGGCATATTAGACCACATGTAAGAATTTGACTGGTATGGCACCTTTCAATATGGTATATGGGCAAGAAGTTGTGTTTCCAATGGAGTTAATTGTGCCTAGTCTGCGCATTGCAACATTCAAAAATATGGTAGAAGCAGATGCCATGGAGGAATAGTTGGTGCAATTGGTTGCACTAGAAGAACATCTCTTTATTTTAAATTATCACCAGCAAGTTCAGAAGGCACGTGAAAAATCATGGCATGATAGGAACATTAGGCAAAAGGTGTTTAAGTAACATTATTTGGTATTATTATATGACAAAAAGTTTGTGTGCCACTCAGGGAAGTTGAAGATGCATTGGCTGGGGCCATATGTTGTTAAGGAAATCACTGATGGAGGTACAGTGTGCCTGGCCACATTGAGTAGAGAATACCTTCTTGGGTATGTCAATAGAAGTTGATTGAAGCCATATAGTGATGACCCTCTGTGTACCAAATGAATATATGGCTATAGTATCAGATCTGCGCAGATGGGATGGTGGATGCACAGAAAGGTGTGACACGTGTGCGGTAGTTGCACGAGGAGGTTGACTAGGTCGCAGAGGTGCCAGAAACTAGCCATTGGAACAATAAATCTGGAAAAGACAACTTTATTACCATTTTCGGGAGTGTCTAGTTTCATTTAATGAAGGGATTTTTCTAGATTTGGGACCATTTTGTCATTTATGGTGACACATTAATGCAGAAGGAACTGTTGAAGATGTGCCATAAGTATAAATCTGACCTATGGGGTCGCAATAGTTCCCTTTGCATTCCAAGTGAATTATTTGCATTGAGCTCTTTGATTTCCACTGTATACTCATTGTCTATGTTTGGTTTGGATCTGGGGTTTGAGGAAGAGTTATGCCGCAAAGGGTTGGGTTACGTAATTATGCCCAGTATGATAGCTACATGAACCAAAGATGACCCTGCTATGCCAGAGGTCCCTATTGCGACAATTGATGAAACACCTATTCCCACAAAATCTAAGAAGGGTCAAACATCTACGACAAGGAAATCCCCAAGGGAAAAGACTCTAAAGCTACGCTCCACCTTGGCTGAGCACCTGAAAAGACCAATGACATATCTCCCCGAGAGAATTATGAAGGAAGAGGATGATGTGGCCGACGTGGCCCCATTCTCGTAGTCGCTAACCTATGTCGCACCACACAAACCTTCAGTAAGGGTTCCCAAAGATCTCGACAACGTGCGATCGAGCACCAATATGCCTTTGATCCCTGAAAAATGTCCCACTAGAGGGTGACATGTTTGCCAAAGTGCCGCAGCTCAAAATGGAGGACGAGACATCATAGACGTGGATAAATTTCCTGAACTTGTACCAGAACTCTTACTAGACCATGTATAGTATGAAGGAGGAATCGTACTTCTCGAGCCGAAGAGATGGGTGATAGGTCTACACAAGGGAGTGTTGTTGAAACTATTACATATCCCTCACTTTGGGTGCAACCCAATAAATGATATCTATGCCTAGAAATTCTCGCACTCGTGCATGATGATGCATAGTGGTTGGGCAAGCGCATTCCCATTGATGTTGCATTCATCCATAGGATCACTTGCCTACCTGATCAAGGCATGGATCCAATAGATGACTTCAGAGGAAAAGTGCAAGAGAAAGTTGTTGTAGAAAATATCAAAACTAAATACCAAGTCTCGCGCAGAAGAAAAGGATTTTTTGTGAGTGAGATAAATGATCCTACTTTTCAGTTCGACATGCTCATCTTGGCCTAAAAGATTATGTGCAAATGTAGGCCGAAGGAGGTGCCCGTGTAGGTGATTTCTCTCATCGACTGATGTGAAAAGGGAGTGATCTACAACTGGTCACATTATTTGTGTAAGGAATTTTTATAGAATTTTCGTGAAGCATAGCAAGAAGGCAAGAAATTTCATTATGCTTGGTTGCTATTGTTGATCGCATTAATTGGGTGGAAGACCCCTAAGGAAACCTAGTTTCCTGAGATAGAGCCACAAATGTGTGAGGTTGCGCGCTATGCTACTCTCTGGAACTCATCAGACCCCACGCACGTCATGGAGAATAAGATTATCTGGGTGGTTTTCGACAACTCACTTTATCAGGCATTAAAGTTTAAGTCAAGGCTATCTCCAATGTTGTACGAACAATACAAGATGATAGTTGATTTCAAAGCCACTTTCCATAATATGCACATCTACGCGAAAGGCACACTAGAGGGATTTTGGTATGAATTACCATATTTAGTCACAAAGGATGATTTGATCTGCATCACTACAGAGTGGCCACCAACATGGTTAGAGTCTGGTGTGTCCGCGTCCATTTCTAAAACGCCGATGAAGCCATGCATTGGTACCCAGACAGAGAAGACGATAGAGAAAACAAATGATAATCTGACAAAGAAGGAAACCACATCGACAACAACCGATGAAACTACTGACTTAGAGAAATATATTGAACCAGAGAAAAATGGTACTGTGCCAAAGGACACCGTGGAGCAAGTCGAAGAGTAGAATTCTAAAGGAAAAAAGCGCAGATCTCAAACCACTGGAGGCTCACAGAAGAAGAGAAAAGGTTCTAATGACACTGGAGAGGAGATCTTGACGTTGACTAAGGATGAATTAAATTAGATTGCAAACACGGTCATGTATGCGACAGAGGATCGATGTGTTGGAAATGTTTTCATTGATGGCAAAGGACAGCAGAGAAGAACAAAGGGAGAGTATATTTACAGAGACTGGGCAACAAAAAGAGAGGTAGCCGAGGCAGAAAAAAGAGAAGCAAGGAGCAGTATCAGTCAAGGAGAAGATGAAGCAGTGAATTGAAGTAGAGACAAGCAGTGAATTGAAGCAGAGTTGTCCAGAGATAGAGTAGGAGAAAAAGGCCATCGAATAGAAAATATGGCCAATTGAGAAGAATACGTGAATGTTATTGTAAATGGTTACATTTGTATATAATGATGAGGGATTGCTTCTAAATTCTTTGTGAATTATATGTATATTCTTGATTGAATCCAGTAGTAAGGATATTTGAGTCCCTGTGGACAATCATGAAACCTTGTGTTACTGACAGATGGGATTATGCCGGTGTAGACTACTTGAATTTATTGTGGAAGCGTGAATTTGTTACTCATGGTTTGTAAACATTGTAAGCTTTGTGGAAGGGGTAGATTCGTGAATCTGTATAAGGTAATTTTGAGGAGTATCGATTGGACAAATCGATATCGATTACACGAAATTATTGATCATTGAATCTTGAATACGGGTTAACTTGGGTGAAGGGGTTCGAATTCTTCCAGAATTCCAACTGATATGGTGGTAGCCCAGAAGAATCAAGGCAATTGCTGTGTGTGGACAGAACCGAGTTTCATTGAATGAGAAGAGAGAAATTCATAAATAATAAAGGCGGACGGAACCCTGAGGGAGAAAGACGTGGAACCTTGCAGGAGTGAACAGTAAAGGCATATTTTCCGGTTTGATCGCGCCGCCTTCATAGGGTGAGTGGTATTCAAGAATTTGGAGCGATTCCATTGACTGCCTGACACATGGCCTTGAGCGATTTTGGAAAACCACTCTCGTCGTGCATTATCGTTCGTGCATCTAAGGCAAGTGATATCCATCAGATCACATGGGGCAAGGCGACGTGTTCTCTGCCGTCGGATGAGAAGAGCGAAATAACGCCAAGGTATGTTATCTGATTAGTGGGACCGGCGGACCTTATGGCCTATTGGCTTGTTTAATCCAAAGTCGAGATCTAATTAAGGTACGAATGTTGTACACATATGAAGGTAAGCGCTAAGAACTACATATTGAGTTGTTGTGATTATATGCATTATATTATTATGGTTCGAACCATTGCAAACTCAATTCGTACAAGATTTGAGTATTAAGGGTGTAGGTTATATTAATACAATTGTGAAGTCAGTGCCTCGTGAAATGTATGGGGATTATGAATTGGTTGAACATTAGAAGAACAGAAGGGTTGAGCATATAACATAAGGGATTTGGAATTAATATCTCAAATATCAGAGATTTGAGATATTAACATTCATAGATTTAAGTGATTAATTTGCTAGCGTAGAATAAAGGGATGTTGTGAGATTGCCCGGATTGGGAAGATGATTGGGCATGAAATTTTGAATGCAATTGTACACACAACTTTGATGAAAAGTTGAGCAAAACGAGACTGAACTTGGAGAATATGGACCTGACAGAGGTAAACAGAGATTGCAGAGTTGAAGAGATATGCAGCAAAGGGATTCAAAAGTGCAGTGAACAGGTGAAATATGCAGAAGACATTGAACAAAGTATGCAGGACAGTTGCATCACTGCTACAGAAAAGAAAAAACTAGCAAGCCAAGGGCTGAGCGAAGTTTATGCATTGAAACTAAAAATGTAAATGTTTTAATTGTTTTTATATTGTTTGTGATGCAAAGAAAAGTATCCAAAGGAAAAGAAAAATCCCATTGTAATATTGAAATTTGTACATATTGTTATATTTTTTAATTAGTTGGACAAAGAAATGAGAAGAAAGAAGCCAAAGAGTCATGGCTGTTCACTCCAAATTCCTTGTGAAATACAAACAATCATGTGAGGAACTCTATATATAATATCATCTTGATATGCATAAGGAGAGGTTAGAGAGAGTAAGGATAGGGAATGAAAAGTATAGAAGATTGAGGCTGAGAAGATAAGGAAGAGAGGAGCAGAAAGAGATGCTACAGAACAGAGCTGATATCTGAGGTAAATCAGCAAACATTTCTTTTGATAAATTGAGGAAGTTGAACACCTATCAGTTGAAATTCTTCCCCTCTAGGTTGTATGCGGGCGGGTCGAACGGGTGCATAAATGCTCTCAGAGCACGAAGAAGGTAGAGAGTGAGGGGCTTCCTTGCAAGTTGTAGCTTGCGAATTGAGTTTGGAGGCCTCCTGTGGGTTGGTGTGTTTGGTGCTGCCGGAAAAATATGTGGTGAGAGGGAGTTGGAGCTTGCCTTTCGAATCACAACAATAATAAGATGTGGTTTTCTCCTTCATAGGTTTCCCATATATCTTATTTGTCTCTATTTGTGTGCCCATGCTGAAATGATTTACCAAATCTGCTTAATGTTCTTTGCTCTCATAATAAAGTTTGATGTCACATTAATTGTACTTGTTTGTAATTAATATAGTTCATATACTAAGGCTGGTTATAAAAGTAAGATGTAAATAATTTGATGAAAAATTTAAAAAGCTTATGTATGTGTTAAACTGATTCACCGCCCTCATCTCAGTTTAACCAAGGATTCAAAAATTGGTATCATAGAAAAGTTCCTTTTGTACCAGTTTAACCACTGAAAGGAGATCCTAGGTTCCCAATATGGCTAGTCAGAAAGGAAGCTCAACCACTAAAGTCCCTTTTTTCACAGGTGCTAATTATGCCTTTTGGAAAATCAGAACGAGAGCATACATAATGTCTCTAGGAATAGAGGTTTGGAAAATGAGCTATTTAGCAGAATTTGGATATGCCCCAAAGACAACTAACCCAGAAAGAGAAGCTAAACAAGAATTTGTAGCAAATGCAAAGGCCATGAATGCAATCTTAAGTGGACTTTGTGAGGCTGAATTTATCAAAATAATGCACAGTAAGACTGCTAAAGATATGTGAGACACTCTAGAGAATATCCATGATGGAAATAAAAAGGTAAAGACTGCCAAACTTCAAGTATATAGAGCCCAGTTTGAAAATTTAAAAATGAATGATGATGAAGATGTTGGCAGATTCTTCCTAAAAGTTGTAGAAATTGTTAACAATATGAAAGCTCTTGGAGAAACCATACCAGAAAGTATAATTTTGCAAAATATTCTAAGATCTCTTCCATCCAGGTTTAATCCCAAGGTGTCTGCAATAGAAGAGACAACTGATTGGGAGACCTTGACCATGAATCAGCTACTTGGAAATATAACAGCATATGAGATGAGGCTCCCATAGAAGAAGCCAAGTATGAGGGAGGCAGCCTTTAAAACAGAAAATAAGAAAGAAGAAGAGGAAGACATATGCTCTTGCTCGGATGAAGAAGAGGAAAAATTTGTCAAGAAACTGGATAGAGGCTCAAGTAAATACAAAGGTAAAATTCCTTTCAAATTCTTTAACTGTGGAAGAGTTGGACACTATGCTGCTAAGTGTCCTCACAAGAAAGTAAGGAATCAGGCTTGAGAATCAAAGAAAAATACATCAAAGAACTGGAAGAAAGGAAATAAGTTCAGCAGAAAATCCTTCTATGCTCAACAAGACAATAGTACGTCTGAAGACTCAGATGAACCCTCAAGTGAAGAAGGAACCTCTGAATTTTTATTGATGGCCATAGAAGAACTTGAAGGACTCCTGCTAGAAGATGAAGAAGAATAAGGTGAAGTCGACCTTCAGGGGGAGCTAAGAAGTGCTCTGGAAGAGATTGAAAAACTCAAACTGAAGTGCAGAAAACAAAAGGACATTATCCTCAAGTATGTAAGAGAATAGAAAAATTCAAAAGTCCTCATGCAGCTGAAGGTAGAGCTTGAAGAAGCCAAGAAGATAGAAGACATGTTACTTCAGCAAATCAAGGATAAAACTCGAGAACAAGAGAAGATGGAAGAAGAAGTTGTATGTCTGAGGAAGAAATTAGAAAATGCTCAGAGGAAAGTGTCTACAAATTCCTCTCAAACAACAAGCTCTAGTAAGTTAAACGAAATTCTAGATGCTCAAAGATCTCCTATGATAAAAACTGGAATAGGCTATGAAGGAGAATCAAGTAAAAGCAAAGAAAAGGAAAAGAGAGAGATTATTTTTGTAAAAGCAAAGAAGAATGATGAAGGAGCTCAAACAATTTCTACAAAAGAAGAAACATGTAATGAGGAAGATAGAGATCAGAAGAAACCTCTAGTAACAAAGAATGTAATAAATACTAAGATAACAGAAAAAGGATCATATACCTCTGAGTATGTCAAATTTGGAAGCCATCAAAGGAGATTCTTCCCTCCTATGAAGAATGCCATCTGTTATGTCTGCCACAAGCTGGGACACATTGCCGCATATTGTCATGCAAGGAGGAGTAATTCAAACCAGCAAAAGATGCAAACAGTGAAGAGACTGTCTCAAACAAACAAATGGAGAAGACAACCTAACATCAGGTATGCAAATAGTTTCTACAGTTACTGTTTTTATTGTAAGAAATTCGGCCATAAGATCATTGAGTGTAGAAAGTATGGACAAAGATTGATGTTCAACACCTCAAGGAGGTTTATGAATCAAAGAAATTTTGTTCATACTCACAATTTTGCAAAAATTATGATCAAATGCTGTGTATGCAATCAAGTTGGACATATGCCTTCCAAATGTCCTCTCAGAAGAAGTAGTTCATCACCTCACAAAATATACCAAACAAAAGGGTTCTTCCAGTGGATAAAGAAGGTGAATAAATGTGACTTGGCTCTAATCTTTCAAGACCTGAAAAGCCAGTGGTATTTGGACAGTGGCTGCTCAAAACACATGACTGGAGACAGAAGCAAGTTTATAACTCTTGATGAAAAGAAATATGGCAATGTTACTTTTGGCAATGATAAATCATGAAAAATAAAAGGAAAAGGCTCAGTCAGCCTAGACGATGGCAGAGGAAAGGCCCAAGATGTATTATTTGTAGATGGGCTGAAAGAAAATTTTCTAAGTGTCAGTCAAATGTGTGATAAAGGCTGTGAAGTTCTTTTTAGATCACAAGATTGTGAAGTCAGATCAAGCACCACAGGTAAGACTCTGCTCAAAGGAGTTCGAATAGAGAGTAATGTTTACATTGTGAAAGAGAAAGATGAAGCATGTCATCTTAGCAAGCTTGAGGAGTCATGGTTATGGCATAAAAGGTTAGGACATCTCAGCTTCGATCACATCATCAAACTAAGCAAGAAGAAAGCTGTCAGAGACATGCCAGAAATAAAAAGGCCTTCTAATACCATATGAAAATCTTGTCAATTGGGCAAACAAACCCGCACATCATTTAAGGCCAAAGATGAGTTATCAACAAGAAGACCACTCCAGCTTGTGCACATGGACCTGTGTGGACCAGCAAGAACTAAAACACCAAGTGGAGAATCCTACTTCATGCTGATAATAGATGATTTCTCCAGAATGACATGGGTTTCATTTCTCAAGAATAAATCGGAAGCTATAGAAAAATTCAAAATACTCAAAGCCATAGCAGAAAATCAGATAGGATGCAAGCTTAAATGCATCAGATTAGACAGAGGAGGTGAATTCACTGATTATGACTTTGCAGACCTATGCAATGAACATGGAATAAAGCAACAATTTACTATTGCAGGGACACCTCAATAGAATGGAGTAGCAGAGAGACAAAACAAATCTGTACAACAAATTTCCAGAGCCATGATGCAAGAAAGTAATATTCCTCAAACCTTCTGGGCAGAAGCAGTACACACAGTGGTGCATATCCTTAATAAAGCTCACTTAAGGCCAAGTACTGAAAAGACTCCCTATGAACTATGGCATGGTAAACCAACTTCAATTAAGCATTTTAGAATCTTTGGAAGCAAATGTTATATAAAGAATAATGATGAAAATCTTGGGAAATTTGATGCAAGATCAGATGAAGGGATATTTCTAGGATATGCATCCAAAAGTAAAGGGTACAGGTGCTACAACAAGACTCTTCGAAAAATAGTAGAAAGCATTGATGTGAGATTTGATGAAGAACTTCCAAATCATACAAGAGATACATACTGCAGTAGTCCATCAGACAGCCATGAAGAAGAAAACCAAGATGATGAGGAAACAAGCAAGACAACAAAAGATGCTAAACTGAGCTCTAAAGCCACTTCTAGATACACTCAGAAGAACCATCCTAAAGATCAGATCATAGGAGACAAGAGAAAAGGGGTCCAGACAAGAAGGCAACTAACAAAATAGACTGAAGAGGTATACATAGCCATGTTATCACAAATAGAGCCAAAGAAGTTTGAAGAAGCCAACAAGGACAAGTATTGGGTGAAGGCAATAAATGAAGAATTGGACCAAATTGAGAAGAACAATACATAGGAACTAGTTCCTAGACCAATTGAAAAAAATATCATTGGCTCAAAATGGGTATTCAAGAATAAAATGAATGAGCAAGGACAGGTAATCAGGAATAAAGCCAGACTAGTTTGAAAAGGATATTCACAAATCGAAGGACTTGATTATGATGAAACATTTGCTCCTGTAGCCAGAATGGAAGCCATCAGAATGTTTCTGGCCTTTGCATGCTACCAAGACTTCAAGTTATATCAAATGGATGTGAAATCAACATTTCTCATTGGAGATCTAGAAGAAGAAGTCTACATGGAACAACCAGAAGGTTTCTCTTTAACAGACAAAGAAGACTATGTGTGCAGACTGAAGAAGGCTCTATATGGACTGAAACAGGCTCCTCATGCTTGGTACTCAAGACTGGATAAGCATTTGCAAAAACAAGGCTTTAAGAAAGGCGGAGTAGACAACAATCTATACATAAAAGCCCATGAAAATGAACTCCTGATCGTTGTAGTGTATGTTGATGACATTATGTTTGGAAGCAACAGAGATGAACTAGCAAAAGGGTTTGCTGAGGAGATGGAATCAGAGTTTGAGATGTCCATGATTGGAGAACTTAGTTTCTACTTAGGACTTCAAATTCAGCAAAAGAACACAGGTACATTCATCTCACAAGAAAAATACTTAAAATAAATGTTGAAAAAGTTCAAAATGGAGGACTGCAAACCTGTGTCAACTCCCATGATCACGGGATGCAATCTGTGTGCTGATGATTGATCTGCTGATATAGATCAAAAACTCTATAGATCCATGATAGGAAGTCTGTTGTATCTGACAGCATCAAGACCAGACATCATGCTAGCAGTAGGACTAGTGGCTAGATATCAAGAAGAACCTAAACAAAATCACCTTCTTGCAGTCAAAAGAATATTCAGATATCTACAAGGAACAACATAGTATGGACTTTGGTATCCTAAAGGCAAAAGATTCACTTTGACAACATACACAGATGCAGATTGGGCCAGCTGTGTGGATGACAAGAAAAGTACAAGTGGAGGTGAATTCTATTTAGGAGAAATCCTGGTGGCATGCCTAAGCAAGAAACAAACATCTATCTCTCTGTATATAGCAAAAGCAGAATATATAGTAGTAGCAACATGTTGTACACAAGTCATGTGGATGAAGCAAACCCTCCAAGACATGAAGGTAAGCACTGATGAACCTATCTCAATAAAATGTGATAATACAAGTGCTATAAGTATATCTAAAAATCATGTGCTTCACTCAAAAAATAAACATATCCCAATCAAGTATCATTTTCTCCGAGAAGAAGTGGCTCAGAAGATAGTAAAACTGGAGTATGTACCAACAAAAGAACAGGCAGCAGATATATTTACCAAACCTCTTGCTAGAGAACCATTTGAATATTTGAGAGATAGACTAGGACTAGTATCTGTAGATGCTACTCTCTAATATGAAGAGGAAGCACAATTTCAGGGGGAGAACAGAAACAAAAATATCATTCTAGGGGGAGATCAGCCAGCAAAGGAAGCATGAAACAGGTCCTCAGGAACAAAGGATTATGGAAATAATACATCCAACATAAAAGATTGAATGAAAAAGCTAAAGGGTCAGTATTTTAGATTTAATCCAAAGTCTGGAGCAGCAGGGTACAAAGTCAGAAGATCTTAGAGAGAGGAAATGCAAGAAATGTTGAAAAAGGATAAAATAAAATGATTAAAGGACAGAATATACACTAAGAGATGTGAAAACCCTTGCCATTGATGTCAAAGGGGGAGAAGAGCAAGAAACAGGAGAAAGGATCCTAAAAGGCAAATAGATAAAGTGTATTTCCATCAATGCCAAAGGGGGAGACTATTGGAAATGTTTTCATTGATGGCAAAGGACAACAGAGAAGAACAGAGGGAGAGTACATTTACAGAGACCGGGCAACAAAAAGAGAGGTAGCAGAGGCAGCAAAAAGAGAAGCAAGGAGCAGTATCAGTCAAGGAGCAGAGGAAGCAATGAATTGAAGCAGAGACAAGCAGTGAATTGAAGTTGTCCAGAGATAGAGTAGGAGAAAAAGGCCATCAAATAGAAAATCTGGCGAATTGAAAAGAATAAGTGAATGTTCTTGTAAATGGTTACATTTGTATATAATGATGAGGGATTGCTTCTAAATTCTCTGTGAATTATATGTATATTCTTGATTGAATTCAGTAGGAAGGATATTTGAGTCCCTGTGGACAATCATGAAACCCTGTGTTACTGACAGATGGGATTATGCCGGTGTAGACTACTTGAATTTATTGTGGAAGCGTGAATTTGTTACTCATGGTTTGTAAACATCGTAAGCTCTGTGGAAGGGGTATATTCGTGAATCTGTATAAGGTAATTTTGAGGAGTATCAATTGGACAAATCGATATCGATTACACGAAATTATTGATCATTGAATCTTGAATACGGGTTAACTTGGGTGAAGGGGTTCGAATTATTCCAGAATTCCAACTCATATGGTGGTAGCCCAGAAGAATCGAGGCAATTGCTGTGTGAGGACAAAAGCGAGTTTCATTGAAGGCGAAGAGCGGAATTCATAAATAATAAAGGTAGACGGAACCTTGAGGGAGAAAGATGTGGAACCTAGCAGGAGTGAACAGTAAAGGCAGGTTTCCGGTTTTGATCAGACCACCTTCGTAGGGTGAGCGGTATTCAAGAATTTGGAGTGATTCCATTGACTGCCTGACATGTGGCCTCGAGCGATTTTGGAAAACCACTCTCATTGCGCATTATCGTTCATGCATCTAAGGCAAGCGATATCCGTCGGATCACATGGGGCAAGGCGACATGCTCTCTGTCGTCGAATGAGAAGAGCGACATAACGCCAAGGTATGTTATCTGATTAGTGGTACCGGCGGACCTTATGGCCTATTGGCTTGTTTAATCCAAAGTCGAGATTTAATTAAGGTACGAATGTTGTACACATATGAAGGTAAGTGTTGAGCACTGCATATTGAGTTTTTGTGATTATATGCATTATATTATTATGGCTTGAACCATTGCAAACTCAATTCGTACAAGATTTGAGTATTAAGGGTGCAGGCCATATTAATACGATTGTGAAGTCAGTGCCCCGTGAAATGTATGGGGATTATGAATTGGTTGAAAATTAGAAGAACAGAAGGGTTAAGCATATAACATAAGGGGCTTGGAATTAATATCTCAAATATCAGTTATTTGAGATATTAACATTCATAGATTTAAGTGATTAATTTGCTAGCGTAGAATAAAGGGATGTTTTGAGATTGCCCGGATTGGGAAGATGATTTGGCATGAAATTTTGAATGCAATTGTACACACAACTTTGATGAAAAGTTGAGAAAAATGGGACTGAACTTGGAGAATATGGACCTGACAGAGGTAAACAGAGATTGCAGAGTTGAAGAGATATGCAGCAAAGGGATTCAAAAGTGCAGTGAATAGGTGAAATATGCAGAAGACAGTGAACAAAGTATGCAGGACAGTTGCATCACTACTGCAGAAAAGAAAAAACTAGCAAGCCAAGGGCTGAGTGAAGTTTATGCATTGAAACTAAAAATGTAAATGTTTTAATTGTTTTTATATTGTTTTTGATGCAAAGGAAAGTATCCAAAGGAAGATAAAAATCCCATTGTAATATTGAAATTTGTACATATTGTTATATTTTTTAATGAGTTGGACAAAGAAATGAGAAGACAGAAGCCAAAGAGTCATGGTTGTTCACTCCAAATTCCTTGTGAAATACAAACAGTCATGTGAGGAACTCTATATATAATATCATCTTGATATGCATAAGGAGAGGTTAGAGAGAGTAAGGATAGAGAATGAAAAGTATAGAAGATTGAGGCTAAGAAGATAAGGAAGAGAGGAGCAGAAAGAGATGCTACAGAACAGAGCTGATATTTGAGGTAAAATAGCAAACATTTCTTTTGATAAATTAAGGAAGTTGGAGCTTCCCTATCAAGTTGAAGCTTGAAAGATGTCAGTTGTAGCTGACTGAGGTTGGAGCCTCCTGTAGGTTGGTGCCTGCAGAAAATTGAAGGGAGTTGGAGCTTCCTTGCAAGTTGAGCACGGTGGGGTTAGAGCCTCCACCCAGAAAGTTTGGTGCTGCTGAGAAAAATAGTGGTTGAAGGGTTGGAGCTTGCCTTTGCATCACAACAATAATAAGATGTGGTTTTCTCCCTTTATGGGTTTCCACTTATATCTGCTGTCTCTATCTGTGTTGCCTATGTGTTGAAATGATTTACCAAATCTGCTTAATGTTTGTTGCTCTCATAATAAGTTTGATGTCACATTAATTTAATACTTGCTGCAACATATTAAGACTGTTCATATACTAAGGTTGGTTATAAAAGTAAGCTGTAAATAAGCTGATGAAAATTTTAAAAAGCTCATGTCTGTGTTAAACTGATTCACCCCCCCTCTCAGTTTAACTAAGAATTCAACACGATGGTCAGATATGGAAGTGCAGTATAATACTGCACTTGAAGTTATGAAGTTTGGTATCTAGGAACTAAAAGTGCAAGCGAGCCTAATTTAGGCGAGCATTTCTTAGGTGAGCTAGACACAAATGAGCGTGAAACCCCTAGACATAGCTTTACTAGCAACTGGGGATGTTCACCTTGTCTAAATCCCTGCACCAACCATCCATGTAGGCCCCAACCGGTGTGCCCAGTTTAGAGGTGCAGGTGTTATTAATATTAAATTGTTTGTTTTACCTTCAGGAAAGATGCACCTGATGCACAGTATGATTGCCAATGAACTTCAGTTCCGAGAGGTGCATGCTCACACAACTACTGTAGAATCAAAGAAGCAAACTGCGGAATCACATAATAAACAACAAGTAATGGAGGAAGCCTACTGCATAGCCGAAGCCCAGCGCGCTGCGCTCCAAGCAAAAATCTACCAAGTATGCAGTGAAGTACCAATAATCCCGGCCATAGCTGCCCTAGAGGATAAATTGGAAGGACTGGTTGCCGTAATGAAGGATTTGTGTGCCGAAGTATAGACCATTTGGGCCGAGTTTGAACATCAAATTTCTGATCTACAAATGAAGTTGTAGCTCTAAAATCCACCTGAAGTCAGAGCGAAGCAAGTTGCCAAAGTAAATCAGGCCACTGACAGTATTGTTGCCGCAATTATGCAGTGTGACAAAATTTTAGACGAGGCTATGGGTGTCTGGACTTCGAGTCAGAATGACCTCGTAGTACAATAGTTGTGCAATGAGTTGCACATAAAGGAACAACAATTTGTTGAGATCAAAACGACAACACGTACCTTGGTTCTTACACAATGCCTCTCTCACCTACAGGAGTGTTAGATCATCCAAATAGAGATTGAGGACCTGCATCGCAAAGAGAAGCTGTTGGAGGCACAAATGCAACCCTGAGCCAATTAGGCTCTTCAACTATCACAAAATTTGGACAACACCTTGAAGGCCATTCAACAAATGCAACAAAGTATCAAGTTGGCCACTGAAGAACCCACCACTAAGAAGTTGGTTCTTCAAGCGTAGGGAGCTACTTCATAGAGTCTGGAAATGGTGCTCCCTCTCAAATCTTCTGTTAGTGTGCTTCAAGATTAGACGAAGGAAAAAACACCACATTGACTCAGGACGAGTCACATGTTTGTGTTGGGAGCTTGTGGGAGCGGGGTCCCCTAGGGTACACGTTTTGGTATCTTTTTGTATAAGTTTTGTATATGTGGGTCACGCGAATAGATCAAAGGTCTTTGGAGTGAGTCAAATTCCCTCTTTTTATGTAAAAGGGTTTTAAGGGTAAACTGTGGGCCTCAAACCATGGTTTGATACCATAGTATATGCATGTTATATTGATATAAATAGATAGATTTATTCCAAGGAAGTGGTAAAAAATTACTCATGTTATGATCTGAATGTTTATGCATCTGCTATACTTTTAACGGTTTCAGTCTGGGTTGGGTAGAAAGGCTCCTGCTAGTTGTGTGCACGGAGACATAGTCCTAGCTATGTGCAGACTTTGTTGGTTGTGTGCGTAGAAGGGTAAAGTGTAAAGGAAACTATGATGTACTGGATTTCTCTGAATTAATACAAGGAATGATTTTGGCGGAAACATTGTGCCAACTATATGAGTTATCTATTTACTGTTATGTCTTAAGTTCGATTTACTTCTGTTATGCTTACTTGTATCTACATGAATACATATGTTATTTATGCATGAAGTTATATTAGTGGTTGATCATTCTGCTTAAGTGGCTACGCATTATATAGATCTGGATCTGGTTCTATCATGATATATCTACAACGAAGTGATCTGCGATTCTGTCTGTAATCTGATAAGTATTATTATATAATTGCGCATATCTCTTAATATCTGTATAAGTTCGAAATAAATTTGTTTAGGGCCACTACATTATTTTCTTCATTAGGGTGTGGAAACATGGTTCTAGCAGCTCCCCATACTGCTTCGAGTGAGAGGTCATTGCTGAAAGGGCCAGTAGTTGGAGGGTTTGTTGGTTGTGCGATAAACTCTAAACCTGGGTCAGGACCCCTCAAGATAACATATGTGAAAGTTCTAATTATAGAAATCAAAATTAGGATTGGAAATTACAAGCCAAGAAGAGAGTGAATTTTGCGAGGGATTCCAGGTAAACCTCATCTCTTTGTTCAATTACTTTAAGGGAGACATTATATTCTTTGCCTTATGTTTTTCTAGACCAGACTACTATGTCTAAGGAAGATACTTTTGTCCGTAGTCGTAGATTACACATAACATCCACCCTAAAATAAACAAGAAAGGAATCCAAAGGTTTATACCTCTACCCTCAAATTAGTAACAAGGGAATATAGAGGTTGATACCTCCACCCTCAACGGAATCCAAAGGCTTATTCTCCACCCTCAAATCAACAATGGAATCTAGGGGTTGATATCTCTACCCTCAAGGGAATCTAGAGGCTTATACCTCCACCCTAAAATCAATTCTTTTACACGTCACATGAGCTTAGATAGTCCCATACTTATCTTTCCCAACACATTAGACAATGCATATATACATATACTTGGCACAATATAACATACTTGTGGAAAAATACAACATATACACATATACAACATGACATGTACACATGTCACACTATAACGTGTTGCAGATCGCACTATTTTCATTCCGGTGAAATATCCTTCAACGTTCCTTGTTCATAATGCAACATGGGAAAAATATAATAATCATATTCACATGATATTAAAATCGTAGATCAGCCAGGGCTACTTTTTCCCACTTGTTTCCTCGCACAAACATAAATCCTACATGCCATCCAAAAATGCATTAAATAAATGTAACCCATAATTATTCCACAAGAATGACTCCTGTCAAAGCCTATAAGTTATAATGGTATATAAACGTTGGCATGATCATTAACATATCACATATTTACATGTGTAAATTGAGTTAAGTTCAAGAGAACCTCTTTCGTGCCATTTTAATGGCTGCCATTTCAATTTCCATTATTTTCCATGGACTCAACTAACCTTCTTGGCTTTCATAGTACTTCCTATTCAATTATGGGCATATTATACATTAACACAAGTTAAGTAAAACCATAATTTTAGAGAAATCCCTCTAGTGTTGTTGTCATTCACACAAACAATTTTCAGCCTATACATAATTTCATTTATGTTGGATGTCACGTTTAGGGGCAATGCTCCCACATACTCTAGTGATAGTATTTCCAGATCCATCACCCAAACCCAACCTATCCCATTTTTTTTCAATTCTCTTTATTTATTTCTTGGCTTCCTTGCCTCTCTTACCCAATATCTGTGGCTTCTCAATCACGCCCAACAAATTTTTCCTATGATCCCAAGCACGAAATTTGTAAGGAAAAATCAGAAATAAATGAAAGGAAAGTATACAAGAGTGAAATTCACAATAGCAGTCATAAAAATTCCAAACAAAGTAGCATGGCCATGCACAAATCAACAATCAAGGAAATACAAAATTCTTAAGGAAAACAAATTAAAAAAATAGCACATAAGCATTAAAATAGACAAGACCCAAAAATTTGACTCAATTACCGTGAGTCTCAAAGTTCAGAGCCTTCTTCATTTTCACACACACACACACCCATATTATTATGAGACTTTTCCAAAGGTTCCCAAAAATATTGAAGTCTTTATTCCCTTCAATTAACTCACAAGGGAGTCCTTTTCACTATATGTGTAATATTCCTAATTAGCTTTCAGCTAGTTGGAATATTAATTTTTTCTTTTGTTAATAAGATAGATGAATAAGTGGGTAGAGAGACCCATAAATCTCTTTAGTAGGAATAAAAACACTTCTAATATGAATGTGGATCATTTTATCAAATGAATAAAGCACTTTTGGTTGTGAATAGGGGCTTCAGCATGTGGACAGGGTCAAAGTTGACCAAGTCAACAAATTTGCCATGGAGGTAGTGGAGGATTAATGGAAGACAACGCAGTAATGATGGAGGAGTGTATGAATGAGAGTAGCATCTTTAATGAGTGGGACCCAGGGTGAGGAAGCTCAACAATCATATAAGGAAGAGGATGGAAGCCATAAAGGGCATTCTGATTATTTTTTCATGTCTTGGTCTTTTATGACATTCTGCACGCTTCAACTGTTTAGCGGAATCTGTTGTGATGTTTAGCACAAGGGTGTTTCCGGGTGGAAATACCACCCTCATCCTTGGGGGAATTTGAGTGCCCACTTAGGAGAGGTTCATTGAGCTACATTTCCACCATCCAACATTAGGCCAAGCTTCATCCATTATCCACAGTGCAATCTCTTTCAGGATTGTGTTGTTTTGCAAGGCAACAACAGTGGAGGATTGATAGATCCAGTTTTTTAGCTTGTTTTCCAATGAGGGGAGCAACCCTTCATCTGGGAGGCTAGCAAGGAGGGTCATTGAGAATTATTTTTTTATATGGCATCAAGCCAATTTTCTGCCATCACCTACAGTGCATTCTCCTTCACAAAATGCGTTATTTTATAAGGCAGTTGCAGTGGAGGGCTTAGTGCCCAAGTTTGTGAGTTATATTTCTAGTGAGGGGAGCAGCCCTTCATCCGGGAGATCTATTGGAGGAGTATTAGCCATTTCCATATCATATCATCCACCTCCTATTAGTTACCCAAATGCAAAGCATTATTCAGCCCTAGGGCTGCATTTTGGGAATTTTGTATTTTGTTTATTTCTGGAAACCCTTTCTTGGTTGTCTTGGAAAAGTGCTAGAAAGCCTAGATCTATGACCCCGACATTTTCTAAGCATTACATCAATAGTTATTTGTATTTTCAGTTTTACCCTGCAGTCATTCTCCATAATATTGCGTAATCATATGTCCTCCAACATTCTATTTAGCAGCAGTATTCCATATTTTATGTACTGGGTCATTTGAGGCTTGTTTTGCATAGATTGAGTGTCTTTATCCTCAATATCTTGTACTCATTTTTCTACTATAATGTGTAATAAAACGACTCTATGATCTACTCCTATTGATGTATTGATATATTACTGAATTTTCCAGTTTTATGATCTATATTCCTGTTTTTCCTAATTTGGAATATTACAATATGAATCAACATATTATGGAGATTGTGAGGGTGCTCCCTCATTTTTTTCAACATATTTCATTATAGATTCATGTCCTTGAGGCTTGCAGGGGTTGTCCTCCTCCATTTCCTTCTTATGGGGACAGTTACATTTAAAGTGTTCCTCCCCACAAGACCAACATGAGACATGTTTATTTTTCTTTTCAGACTTACAAAGCCTCTTTTAGGCCTTTCCAACAAGAATTTTGTCCACATCTCAGAGACTGAGAGTGTACTGAAACAACCCTTGAATGAAGGACAAGTTTTGCCTCAGTCCGAAATTCAATTTAGCCTAGTCATTTTGGCTCCTAACAAGCCTTTGATTCTCTGCCTTGAAACTTTTAAGATCAACCTTCACATCTTAATCTTAGTTCTCAAGTCCTTAAGATCAACCTATAAATTCGTGAATTTCCTTTTCCTTTGGAATAATTTCCCTCTTTCTCGTTCTTGGTGGACTTGGTCCATATCCTAACACACCAGGCCATGATACATGGTTCCTTTTACTGCCAATGTGTCTTTCTATGTGCTACCACACACACTAAGCTATTCATTCATTGAGGAACTAATATAAATAAGTATAACAACTGCCATTTTGTGATGTTAAGCCAAGAAAAGACCTTGCAATGGTTCACACATCTCCAAAATTCTCATTAGGCACATGTCTCAATATCCAAAGCATGATTAGGAAATTTAAAAACATCAGAACTACATGTGCTAATGCATATACTAATTAAATTATAGTCATGATTTACCTGATTGAAAATATCAGTATTATACTAACTCTTAGTATTAACTCAAAATCAACCTCTTGAACAAGGCTATTATTATTAGTTTTAAAATCAACCATTAATTTTAAAATATTAGTCTTCTTTCCAAGGCCAGTAATAGCCATTAAGTTCTGCCTCTTCATAAAGGGAAACGATCAATGGTGTCTGTAATCTCAAAAGTTCTGTTAAAACCTTTTAACATATAAACATCTACCATTTTATAACTTATAAATTTTCATATTTATAAAATGTATCAAGTATATGTAGGCGATATCATAATCAATTCATATTTATAGCCACTTAATTACAGTGCTACACCCAACAATTTCACCATCAAGCAATTTACATACCATCAACAATCACAGTGGTACAACCGGAACAAGCAAGCAGTGGATACACAATCCATGATTACAGTTCTATAACTAGCACCTAAAACAAGTATTTATCAAAACACATGACTCATTAAAGTGAAAAACATTAAACCTCCAATTCATCGACAATGATTTCTCCTATAACATAATGACCATGGGATTCTCCCATCCCATTAGCGCACACACACACACCCATAGATATATAGTATAAACAACTAAAACAACTTTTCTATGCAACACAAGAAATAGAAGGATTTACTCAATCCCTCAATCATATTAGTATTCCCATGCACAATTATCTCAAGTGTAAAAGCACACACCACTCAAACAATCATCCACAAAAACATGTAGGTAGTTTTTCAAAAAATAAATAAATAACAAGCATCCATGGTTGCAACAATAGAATTTGCAAACCTTCATGATGCTTAATAAAAAAGCAATGGCTATACAATTGCATTTTTCAATAGAATAAATCATACTGGAACATATTTTCAACTCACATGCAAATCAAAATCAAATGCTATAAATAACATGCAATTCTATCCACAATAGTTACAACACTTAGGACAAGAGCTCTGCCCTAACTCCAAATATCCATGTTGTATGAAAATTTACAATCAAGCTTATCAACAACATGCATAAATTAATATGCTTGATAACTAGATTCTAGCACCTATTACAATGCTTATTCCCTCATATAATCTCCAAAAGTTGAGCTATGTCCAATGCCTGGAATTACCGCTCTGTTGATTCAATAACAAGGCACCAAATTATTCCTAAAGGTCTAGAGTTGAAACCTTTGCTCTGCACTTATTCTATGATAGATCCCATTTAGTCCAAAATTTGAACTTGAAGCTCTGTTACCACTCTGTAACATACCGCCTACTATCCCTAGTGCTAATTAAGGTTAGAAGGAGGTAGTTACTAAGATGATGTAATATCCATGGTCTAGTTATGAAAATGGGGTCCAAATTATTGTCTTTCTTTTACTCCTAAGAAACTTAAAATGAATGATGCCACCACGTTCATCTCGTTGAGACGATTTTGACGATATAATTTTTTCTTTGATTTGAATCCCAGATCCAAAGATATGGCCATCTAAATATTATCCATTTAATTAGTACCACCTCACTAACCCACCACATGGTGTCATTATGGTCCCCACATGGCGTGCACATGGAAATACCAGTCGACCTCTCATAATCACATGAAAATTTTACTATAGTTGCTAACTCGTTTGTCCTGATCATGTAATACCCCAATATATAATGGGCACACCCAAATCCATACATATATTCACTACAAGGGGTATTATGGGTGCGGGCACCTCAAAATACACATCACCCCGAAAATACTCTCCCAAAAAATAACTCTTTCCAGCCCTCACCAATCCTTCTGGAGAAGACCCTTCCAGGATTACATGAAGCTTGCCATGCCAATTAACACTTTAGCATGGATCACCCAAATATGCGGCATGATATCCTTTTTACCTATTCTGGTGGGCTCTTTTGTGCCACATCAACCCGGGGATAACATCATGGCAATTTTCTACCATGATCCATCCAAAACCTTTGAGGTTTAAGGTCTGAGGTATCTTCATCCTTTGTCACTCCATGCTCATGGATGAGGCCCCACATAACCTTTAAACCCACGGGTATTCATGGCTTCCCTGTTACGTGTGATTGGAGGGTTTTACCCTCTTTATGCACCCACTTTGAGGCCCACAATGCCACATCATCTTAGGAACTTGATCTCAGTAGTTCCTCCTTTGTGCTCACCTCGAAATCTCTGAAGATAAATTTCCGGGATACATGGATGGTTATGATGTTTGCGTCATTAAACGATTGGAATTTCTCTGACTTATTCCCTTAGACATGGATCCCAACAATATCTCTCAACAAGAACCACACCTCTAACCCCCGGCTACTTCCACAATCAACGCTGGGCATGGTGCTTAAGCCTAAGACTCCCTTTTGTTTTCTACTCCTCTGATCCCTACTTTTGGCCCTACAATACTTGTTAATTTGTGCACATTTGGTAATTTTCACCCTCGGTGCTTTGATAATTATTAATGCATTTCAGAGGATCTTTTTCCTAGGCCTTATTTGTAGTTTGTAAATATTTATAGGGGTATATGAAAGCCCCTTCAAGCTATCCCTCTTGAGCTTACCAAGGCCTTGACCCAGCCTATGAAGACATAGATGGTTATACATACATATATAGTGTTTAAACACTATCACCCATGAGATTTATTGTTGCATATATCTCTTTTGATCCTTCAATAGGGCTTGGTCCAACCCATCAAATATATGTACATATATACCAAACTGTCCCTCGTGAGCTTTATGGGTAACCACCAACCTAGTAGCCAAATCATTTTAATGAAACATCTATTAAATTAACAAAGGTTTGTATATCTCTTCTATACACAACCATTTAGACTCATTTAAAGAATTAGGATAATACAAGTATAACCCACTCCTAAGTATTAACTCAAGCAATTATTAGTTTTGTGGCCAGTTATACACACACACACACACATATACATGAAATGAACATGCATTAATATATTAGTCTCCAAGGATCAACCATCCCTCATCATCTACATTACACTTTGCATGATTTATATGCATAGGAAATTAACATTCCTCAATAGTAACATATGCATTCAACCAACACATTCCCTATTGCAAACTTCTAGCCTTCCTATCTTACAAATGGGAAACAAAACCTACTAGCCATTCTTTTAATAGAGAATAATCATTGCATAGATTCACCCATTTATTTGATATCCAGGCAGACAAACCATGGTTCCTAATAAATCACTTACCAAATTCACACAATCCTTACATACCCAATATTTATAATAGGATTATGCTTAGATTAACAAATGGATCTAGGCCATTCCATAGCCATTCCTTTAATACAACAATTTTCATTCACATAGGAACATTTCCTTCCTTAGCGTAAAAGCCATGACAAAAAAATTCATTAAACATGTTTAAAACATTCAGGACATGAGATTAATAAGCATACACTTATCTTTAATGGATTGAACCAGGAAACTAAGATTGGGACTTAAAATATCAACCCAACCTTAGACACACTGCAACCAAGTCTTTCTTGTAGTAGTCACCCTCGAGCTAGATTCCAGAGCTTGAGGATGAGTTCTTAAGGGATTTAACCAAAACCGCTAGCTAAAACAAGGACTCCAGAGGACCATCTACCTCCACACACTAGATACTTCTTACATTCAATATCTCACAGAGGAATCTAGAGGTCCACCACCTCCACCCTTTAACTACTTCAATAAGAAAATGTGGTTGTACTGTTACAGGCCAAAACACGGAATCTAGAAGCTCACCTCCACTCAAAACCAAATGAGGAAATCTATAGGTTTATCACCTCCCTTAAAAAATTCTTCCACATAGTGGTTCTAACCAATCCTAGGAATCCAAAACCCACTATATGAACCATTAAAAAAACATATGGGGCTAAAGAAATTGTTGAGATTCAACAAGATGATGAACTTAATGAAAATTAAGCACCTTCACTAAGTGGGGCCCACAGGGTATTTTTAGGTGTATTTCTATGTTTAGACATGGTGAGCATATTCTATAAGTTGTAGGATGCTATTTGTGGATGGTTGATCAAGTTGGAAAATAGATGAAATTCTGTTTTTAGAAGATTGGGCAAAGTCTATGTATAGATCGCTAATCTAAAAATAGATGTGTGTCGATTATTATTAGCCATTAATAATAATTCGACAATAAATATCAACTTATTCTCTTGGAGCAGTTTATTTCAGTGAACAGATTTGGAAAATCAGTGGGCTGAAGGAATTACACAATTCCTATGGTGGTTGGTGACTAATGCATGGAGGACTCAGTTAGAACTGAAGTGGCAGAGTTGTGACAGAGTTGGAAGAGTAGTTATGGGAGTTGTTATTTAGTTAAACTCAATTGTGCTAGTTGTATCTAGTTCTTAATTGAAGATACACTAGTGAGAGTTTGGTGAATTAATTAGTTAATTAATTCACAACTAATAACTCACTTACAGCTAAACAAATACAATAGTTAACTACTTGCATGTCAGTTCCAGTGGAGACCCAATGGAGAGATAGGTGAAAGGGTGAGATGGACTATCTGTTGTGACTATAGTGATGAATTCAATGTATCTGACACACATTGGAGATGCCAATGAGGATTTCACAGTCAAGGCAAGGCCAATTCGAATTCATTCAGAGGTCTTCTTCAGCAGGGATTGCACAGTGGAGACAGGTTGTCAGGAGGCAAGAAATTGGTGCATAGTTATACAAATTTCTGCATGACAGTGTGTGACGATCTATATTGTACTGAGAGCTTGATGTAGTAAGCTTTGTATGATATTGTTACATGATTCCATTGATATACATAATATATGATAGTTGGGGTTTTTAGCTTTAATCTTTCCCGTTAAACAACTGTGTTTATGTGCGATTAATTTTCTTCATGTGTTTGCAATTGGCGATTTAATTTTCGCAAAGAATTAAGTGGAAGGATTATGTATTTAACATAAGATTGATTTATTAGATTAGGAGAATATGGTAATACTATCAGTATTAATAAATTCCTACATGGTATAAGAGCAGTGTTAATCACTGGATATTGCAATAGTGAAGCAGTGCTGAGTTTTTGTGCTGGTGGACAATTCGAATTTGCTGCAGAAATTTCTTGGTGCGACAGTTGAGTATTCATTGAAATGGATTTCAATGGGTTGCGGTTGGAGTATTCCCTTAAGGGTAGCTCGAACTACATATCCTGGAATGACAAGATGAAGGTTGTGCTTGAAGATAATGGACTGAAGGATTTCATCGATAGCGATGTTCCTAAGCCTACTTCTAGCGATGTTGCATTACTTGACACGTGACAAAGGAAGGTAGCAAAGACAAGAAGAATTCTGTTGGAAGGTGTGAAAGACCTATTGTGTCAAGCCTTCAATGGAAAGCCACTCCATTTACAATGTGGAAGGCTTTGACAGATCTTTTCCAAAGTAACAGCGACCATAGGAAGTTGGCGCTAAAAGATAAGCTCAAAAAAATCAAAATGGAGAAGGGCAACAGTATTCCAAAATATCTCACGAAGTTTTTCCAATGTAGGGATGAGCTGGGGAGTGTGGGAATTACAGTTATGGATGATGACTTAGTGAGCTTGGCTCTCCTTGGGCTTCCGAAGAGTTGGCATAGCTACGAAGACTCTGTCAATGGACAGGAGAAACTGCCAGATTGGGAGCAACTTTGGTCAGATCTTGTGCAGGAGGAGATAAGGTGAAATACTAGGGATGGCTCTTCATCGAAGAATGATGATGAAGAGAATTGCGCTTTGGCTACCAAAGAAAGGAAAGGGAAGGGGAATAAGTCCCATCCAAAATCCTAGGCTAAAGGCAAGAAGCTGGATTTTTCCAAGGTGAAGTGTTTTCATTGTCACGAGCATGGGCATCTCACCACTAACTGCCCAAAAAAACAAGAACAAGAAGGATGCTAAAGCTGCAGCAGGTGAGGCCTTAACCTTGCAATTTGAACTTGATTTCTCCTTGATTGCATGCTCGGTTTCAAGCACAATGGGATTGGTGTGGTACCTTGATAGTGGTGCTTCCTTCCATATGACGGGAGACAAGGAGTTGTTTAGTGACTTGGAGGAGAAGAATCTCCAAATGCATATAGAGATGGGCGACGATGGTATATATAGTGTGACTGAAATTGGAACCATTACCTTTGAGAGGGAGTTAGGTAAACCATTTATGTTGAAAGATGTTATGCATGTTCTAGGTCTGAAGAAGAACTTGGTCTCGGTCGCTATGTTGGAGGACAGAAGTTATGACGTTGTTTTCAGCGAGGGAAAAGCTTTCTTGTGACATAAAAAAATGGGTAAAACCAAGAGGATAGGGATTCAAGTTAAGAATCTCTACAACCTGGAGGTAGATGGTTGCACTGCAATGATGGGCAAAGTAGAAGAAGTGGTGAGCCGGGATGAGGGCAAATTATGGCACAGGAGATTGGGCCATCTTCACCATGGCATATTGAAGATTTTGCAGCAGATTTATACTAGACTTCCCAAGGGTACTCTTGTGCAGTCAGATCAGTGCAAGGGATGTACTATGGGTAAGTTTGTGAATACCACCTTTCATGAGAAGGAGAACTGTGCCTTGGTGATCCTGGAGAGAATTCACATAGACGTGTGTTGACCTTTCTCAGTTGCTTCAACAAAAAAACACAGGTATTATGTTATATTTGTTGATGACTATTCTCGTAGATGTTGGATCTTCTTCATGCAAAAGAAGAGTGAAACATTCTCAAGGTTCTGTGAGTTTAAAGCATTGGTGGAGAAGGAGTTAGGGAAGCAAGTGAAGGCTCTGTGGAGCGATAATGGTGGTGAATATATCTCTAATGAATTCAAAGACTTCTGTAGAAAAGAAGGAATTCGAAGAGAACTCATAGTGCCTCATAACCCACAACAGAATGGGGTCGCAGAGAGGAAGAACAGAACGATCGTGGGTGCTGCACGAGCTATGCTGCATGACCAGGGCCTACCGATGCACTTGTGGGTGGAAGCATGAAACACTGTGGTTTATGCGCAAAACCATTGTCCTCATAGAGTACTTGGCATGAGTACACCTGAAGAAGATTTTACTGGTAAGAAGCTTGATATTTCTCATGTGAAGATTTTTGGCTCATCTGTTTACATTCATGTGACAAAGGACGCCAGGAAGAAGTTGGAGCCGACTGCAAAAGTTGGGATATTTGTGGGGTACACAGAAACACCCCATAATTATCATGTGTATTTGCCGAAGATTCGAATGACTATGGTGCGACGGGATATAAAATTCAATAAGGTGAAGGCCATGAAGTTGTCGTTTGAGAGGGAGCTACACTTGCATGTAGAGGAGGAGCTACTTGCTCCCAAAGATGAGCCTCTAGATGTGGATCAATCACAGGAGGAGATTCATGGAGTGGAGGAGTCCACTCATGTAGAACCAAACATTAGAACAGGTAGAAAGCGTACCACAGACGCTGAGAGACTAAAGCTTGATGCGGCACAGAATGTAGGAGTCCCTACATCACAGTGCAGACAGAGACAGTCACCTGACCGATTTAGTGGATACATGGCTCTTATGAGCAAGTGTATCGTGATAGAGCCATCTTCTTTTGAAGAAGCAGCGTAGGAGCCCACATGGGTAGATGCCACGGTGGAGGAGTATGAATCCATTGTCAGAAACAGTGCTTGGGAGGTTGTTCCAAGGGCTGTGGGTAAATCAGTGGTAGGTTCAAGATGGATCTACAAGGTAAAGCAAGATGTTGATGGGAGCGTCGAGAAGTATAAGGCAAGATTTGTTTCCCGGGGCTTCTCACAGATCAATGGGATTGATTATGAAGAAACCTTTGCACCTGTTGCACGGTATTCTTCCATAAGGACCATCCTTGCTCTCTCAGCGCAGATGTGTTGGCACATTTATCAGATGGATGTGAAGATTGCGTTCATTAATGGGATCATTGAGGAAGAATTGTACAGTGAGTAGCCTGAAGGATTTGAGATCTTCAGCAGCAAGTCACATGTGTACAGACTTAAAAGAGCGTCGTATGGGCTGAAGCAAGCACCACGTGCTTGGTATACTCGGATCGACAGCTATTTCACTGGACTTGGCTTCACCAAGAGTGAGGCAGATGAAAACCTGTACCAAATTGTGGTGGAGGGTAATATTTTAATCATTTTTATTTATGTTGATGATTTAATACTAATGGGTGATGAACAATTGATACACTCATGCAAAGCAGATCTTGCAAAGCAGTTTGAGATGAAGGATTTGGGCCTCCTTCATCATTTCCTTGGATTGGAAATATGGCAGCGAGAAGGTGAATTGTTTGTCTCAAGGCAAGTATACTCGGGAGATACTTGGTAAGTTTCACATGGAGGACTGCAAGCCCATGGATACTCCTCTTCTAGGAAATTGGAGGAAATATGATTCTACATCAGCAGAGGTAGTGGATGCCACTGTTTATAGACAGTTGGTGGGTTTGCTCATGTATTTAGTTAATACAAGACCAAACATATGCTATGCGGTGAACAAACTTAGTCAAGTGATGGTTAAGCCTACCAAGCTCTTTTGGAAGGCAGGCAAGAATGTCCTGAGGTATCTTAGGGGCACATCTGAGTATGTCTTATGGTACAGACAGATGGATGAGGTGAAGTTGCATGGCTTCATGGATGCAGATTGGGTAGGCAGCCCAATGAACAGAAAGAGCACATCAGGAGGGGTTTCTAGTATCGAATCTACAACACTTTCTTGGTACAGTAGGAAACAAAGATCCGTGGCACTCAGTTCAGCGGAAGCAGAATACATGGCAGCAAGTCAAGCTGCATGTGAGGCTATCTGGATGAGGAAGATCCTGGTCAGTTTGTTTAGTTCTCATTTAGATCCTACAGTGATACATTGTGAGAATCAAAGTTGCATTAAACTCTCGATTAATCCTATGTTTCATGATAGATCTAAGCATATAGATATCCAGTATCATCATATTAGAGATTGTGTGCAGTGGACGATCATGTTTCTTCAGTACATTCCTACGGAAGATCAGCAGATATTCTGACGAAGGCGCTCAGCAGGAGCAAATTCGAATACCATAGAGGTAGGATCGGGGTGAAGGATAATCCCTATCTTGTTGAAAGGGAGTGTTGAGATTCAACAAGATGATGAGCTTAGTGAAAATTAAGCACCTTCACTAAGTGGGGCCCGCAGGATATTTTTAGGTGTATGTCTATTTTTAGACATGGTGAGCATATTCTATAAGTTGTAGGATGATATTTGTAGATAGTTGATCAAGTTGGAAAAATAGATGAAATTCTATTTTTAGAAGTTTGGGTGAAGTTTATTTATAGATCACTAATCTAAAAATAGATGCATGTTGATTATTATTAGCCCTTAATAATAATCCAATAATAAATATCAACTTATTCTATTGGAGCACTTTATTTCAGTGAATAGATTTGGAAAATCAATGGGCTGAAGGAATTACGCAATTCCTAGGGTGGTTGGTGACTCATGCATGGAGGACTCAGTTAGAACTGAAGTGATAGAGTTGTGACAAAGTTGGAAGGGTAGTTATGGGAGTTGTTATTTAGTTAAACTCAGTTGTGCTAGTTGTATCTATTTCTAATTGAAGATACACTAGTGAGAGTTTAGTGAATTAATTAGTTAATTAATTCACAACTAATAACTCACTTGCAACTGAACAAATACAAAAGTTAACTACTTGCATGTCAGTTCTAGTGGAGACCCAGTGGAGAGGTAGGTGAATGGGTGAGATGGACTATCTGTTGTGACTATAGTGATGCATTCAATGCATCTGACACACATTGGAGATGCCAATGAGGATTGCGCAGTCAAGGCAAGGCCAATTCGAATTCATTCAGAGGTCTTCTTCAACAGGGATTGCGCAGTGGAGGCAGGCTGTCACGAGGCAAGAAATTGGTGCATAGATATGCAAATTTCTACATGACAGTGTCTGACGATTCTATATTGTACTGAGAGCTTGATGTACTAAGCTTTGTATGAGATTGTTACATGATTGCATTGATATACATAATATATGATAGTTGGGGTTTTTAGCTTTAATCTTTCCCGTTAAACAACGGTGTTTATGTGCGAATGATTTTCTTCATGTGTTTGCAATTGGCGATTTAATTTCCACAAAGAATTAAGTGGAAGGATTCTGTATTTAACATAAGATTAATTTGTTAGATCAGGAGAATCCGGTAATACTATCACTATTAATAAATTTCTACAGAAATCTCCTTGAATCCACGGAACAAGTATCCACCCAATATGCCAAGGGAATTTAGAGAAATCCATCTCTACCCTCCAATATTATAGGGAATCCAAAGACTATTGTCCTCACCTGAAATATGTTCTTTCACCTCCTAATGCTCAACTGAATTTTTTCTCTGCTCCTTGCCTTCTGGTGGCAACATATATCTATGTTCTTTTTTCATCCCGTTTTATGCTTTCTTTCATCCTCTGTAGTGAAACAAATGTTTCTACGAACCTTTCCTTGATGCTTTCCTACCTTTGTCTTGTTTTCCATGAGCTTCTTTCTCAGCTTTCTTTTGTTCTCTCTGTTCTCCTTTCACTACCTACGATTGCCCTCTTCGCAAATGCCTCTCTTTCTTGCAATGCATGGGGTGTCATCCCCCTCAATAGAATTCTTGTCTCCCTTGTGTGGAGTTCGATAATAATCCCCATTACATAGTTGCAACCGTTTTTGGTTGCATGGGCGTACATTCTCTGTTGCCCCTAAATTCTTTCTCGGCTATGGTGGTTCTGTATTTTCTCAGTGGTGGTGGGGATACTATTGTGTCAGCTCTATGTGCCATTATCCTATCGGTTGAATTCAACTGTCTCAGATTCCCATGGAACCCATCCTTCATATTTTTTCGTCCTTTCTTCAGCTTGTAAATTGTCCAAGGCAAGTATGGTTCTTCTATCCTCTTTCCTAACTTTATTAACTGATATGTTCAACCCAATTTAAAGAATACCTTTCAGCCTTTCATGGATGCAATAACTATTATTAACAAGTCAAGCTTCCTTCAAATCCCAAGCAACCTCCTTCCTCAAAACTCTACAATCTGTGTCTCAATTAACATGCCTTTTTAATTTATACTCAAAATACATGAAATAGTTGAGTAAGGTTAAATGATGAAACGATTCATATATTTCATGTTATAATTGGGCATATGGGGTAGACGGTGTAGCAACTTAATGCAATTTCGAAGTGATGCTACTGTAACCCAACGTAAGGTCTTGGTGGACTTCGGTGTTCGTTCTAAAATACATAGAACTATAGCTTAGAATGAACGACCTCTATCATGCATCATTGTAACCATAAAGTGAAGTTAGATCTTGAAGCTCTTACTACGACTATCAGTCACAGGAATCATAATTAATATGATAAGATACAATCCAATGTTGGTGCTGTTGTGATACTACGCAATCTCAATGCGTTTTCTATGAAGCACTAGTACAGCCAGCCTTGGGATAAGGATAGTATTGGGTGATGGAAAATGGTGATAAGATACAATCCAATGTTGGTGCTGATGTGATCCTACGCAATCTCACACTTCTCAAAGCGTTTTCTATAAGGCACTATTACAGCCAACCATGGGATAAGGATAGTATTGGGTGATGGAAAATGGGCCAAGATTTTAATGAAATCTGAATTTTTTTGGAAATCTAAGTTATTTGATATTGCTGAAACTATTTGCAGTATTAAAAAAAATGAAATAATCTATTATTAAATTTCTTAAAAAAAAATCACCAAATTCACATTAAAAAAAAAATCAGAGTCCACTGGTTAGACAACGACTCGCCTCCTACAATTGAGCCAAGTGACCGGATAATTACAGTTGCGCTGTCAGAATAGTTGTTAACTGCTAGTGTTGCTATCACTTAAAAGTCAAGTGCAGTCATGGTGGAGAGATTTTAGCCAACGAAATAAACTGTATGAGGTATTCACGACCAGTTAGTAGATGTTCTCAATGTTACCATAGTTATTATACCAATTACCCATGACAATGGTGCCTCCAAAAGCCACTTAAGGTTTAGACAAGAAAGCTTCCAGAGATATCGATCATATCTGCCTCGTGTCAACTATTTAAAAAATCCTATTTACATTTTTTTTTCCAACGAAAAAAACTCCTATTTCCCATAGAGTACATTCTCTGATTTTTGTCAAGCTTTTGCTCCATGCATAGTAGTATTTAAATCCTACTTTAACCATTAAAATATTTTTATTTTCAAGTCTAGACTGGTGTCATCATTACATTCTCAAAAAAACAAAAACGGTTTATGATTATCTTTCAGCTCTGCCTTTCTGACAGTGAAATATGACTACATCCTCCAGACAGGTTCTAGTTGATGTTAATGCTCCCTGCGTTCATAATATATGATTACATCCTCCAGACAGGTTCTAGTTGATGTTAATGCTCCCTGCGTTCATAATTCTTCCCTATGTGAATGCTGCAAAGTGGTACTCTGAAAATGAAATTCTGCCTTGTGTGAAACTGTTTATGATTATCTTTCAGCTTTGCCTTTCTGACAGTGAAAGATGACTACCTTCTCCAGACAAGTTCTAGTTGTGATATTAATGCTCCATGTATTCATAATTCTGCCCTGTGAGAATGTTGCAAAGTGGTACTTTCTCACGATGAAATGACTACATCCCCAGACAGGTTCCAGTTGATATTAATGCTCCATGCATTCATAATTCTGCCCTGTATAAATGCAACAAAGTGATACTTACCTGCTACGAAGTGTTACTTACATATGCCTAAATCGACAGCTCTCTATAAATGTGGGAATATGAGGGAATATGAAATGTTATGAAAAAAAAGAAGCCAAGGACCTGATCCATCCCATTTACACTTATGAGGCGTGATTGTGCTAATGTATTTATATGATACAAGTACGGTTATAAACGTGTCAACCCTAGAACACAGTAAAGATGTTCCAAATCATAAAAAAATATAAGTGATAAATAATTAATTAAGAGTTGGATATCTAATCATTAGTATAAATGATATCATGCAATCAAATTATGTGCCACTTCCAAACATCATGTAATATAATTGAATACACACAAATTATTGCAGTGGAACGGTCGTAAGATTTGTATAATGTTTGTATAAAGAGACAATACCCTCCATATCCATCGTTGAGCATAATTTTCACACATGATCATAGATGTTATTGGATTTGTGATTACATAGCATGTGTATAAGAAGGGTTATAAATCAACAGTCATGCGATAAAAAATGATAAAAAATTATTTAAAGTAAAGTATAAATGAAAAATTAACAATGTTGTTGTTATCTGAATCAAATATTAAAGTAATCATGTTAAGATAATTTAACTAAAAGTAAATATATGCGTGAAGGAAAGGATGTACATTTATAGGTGTTAAGCTTACTAGTGAATGATAAGTAATTATATAGGTGTGAATTTGACTCTAAGACTAAGGTATTCATATTTAGAAATAATTTATAATTTTATGTGTTGAAACACTTTAGGGTTAATTCTACTAGAAATTATGATATTTCTTATTGGAAGAACATTTCTACTAGAAACTATAATATTGCTTATTGCAAGAACATGATTTATCGTCATGTAAATTTTGGTATGTTTAAATATATATAGTTAGAGATAAATCAATTTACTCATTTATAAGTTGAGTTAATTAGTTAAGCTTTCATAAGAGATACTCCATGAACTATTTATTGGAAATAAGTAATGTTCCAAAACATAAATAAAAAACAAAAAAAAAGGTTGAGGGATGTATGTTTTGGGGTGTTACACTTTGGTATGGAGTACCTAGTTTACAACTGGACATTGTATCATTATCACTTCTCATAATGATATATATTATTTAATTGTACTAATGTAATATGATGTTGCTTGAAACAAGTATTATGGTTAGAAGAGGAGTTGGAATGAGTTGGGTCACAAGAGGGTCTGACATGACTCCACCTTGGCAACCAACTCTTGTCACCCCACCCATTTACAGGGAAACATATTGTGGAGCTGGAACCACTTCGTGTTGCTGAAGTGTTGAATGTAATGAGATCCTTCTAGTTGATGTTTGAGAATTTGATGAATCATTTGGAATGGGAATCGAGAGGACTCGTTGTTCTAACTTAAGGTGCCCAAAACCAATTAAGAAACAACATGCATTGGGAGCTAGAAAAAGTAAAAATTCCAAAATTTTGGGGGTCCATGGATGGATAGGAAGAAAAAGCTTGGCTTGAGAACATGTCGATGTGTTTCACTTTGAGGGAATGCATATCAGATCTGAAGGTAAGGATGAATGTGTTTCAATTAAAGGGAAGTGCTTTATTGTGGTGGAAGACACTCTTGCCACAACTCGGAATGGATATTTCAAAGGTAACATGGAAATTGTTCGAGGAAAATTTTGGAGAACGTTATTTAATAAGAGTTCATAGAAACACACTTCAATGCCTTAAAATATGGCAGTTGGTTTGTACATGAGTATGAAGCTCAATTCATCGATCTACTCAAATATGCTCTGCACTTTAAAACATAAAAGCTAAGGGTAAATTAATTTTTTTATGGAATGAATTGTAACATTTGGGCAAAGGTAAGAATTTTGATGCCTTATACCTTGCATGAGGCATTTCAACGAGTCATTATTGTTGAAGAGGATATTTTGAGCAGTGGATTGAGTAGGCCACCAAGGCATATCTCATTAGAAGCACCTACTGGGAACAATTTAGAGCACATAAACAACTAGAAAGGACTAGTCTATAACCATCAAAGGTGGCCATCAAGGAACCAAAGGACACAATATCATCCTCTAACACAATAGTGCTGGTCTATCTCACAACAATCACGGTTAGTAGCACAAAAATCATGCCAGACACAACTGCCGCCATCCTGCACAATAGTTTCACCCTACACCCTAGGAATACTTCATACAATAGTCTAATTCATAATAATAGAGTCTTAGGTCAACATTCAGTTCAACCGGTAGTGGGAAGTAGGCTCCTATGAGGGGGTGTTAGACTTGTGGAGGTCCACACTATGAGAGGGATTTCCCTCAACAACAAGGTAAGTCCAACCCAACACAATGGTAAACCATAATGGGGGATCTGGGAAAGACTCATTGGATCCATGCAATGGTAAAAAATCTCTAGGATGAGAACTAATCCATTGTATTGAAGATAACTGATAATATCGTTGGTATAATTTTTTTTTTTGATAGATCCAGGAGCTACTAAATATTTTATTTCACATAATGCATTATAAAAAATAAAACATGAGGCAGTGACACAACATGATTTTAGGAATGTAGAAATGACTTGTGGGATGGAAAGGAACATAGGAAAGTTAACAATATATTATGAGATCGAACTAAGTGTGTGTAATATTAAGATATCATTATATACTATGGTCCGAGGATCCTATGGAATTGTCATAAGAATGGATTGGTTAGAGAAACATGAGGCATTTTTATACTATAAAGGTAAGGTGTTGCATTTTATTGACAAAGATGGTCAGAGGAAATATTTGGTGGGGAAGAACCAAGGTGTGTCTGTAAGGTTCATTTCATCGATGTAATTGATGAGATGAAGGTGAAGGGGGTTCCATTTACATGCAATTATATCATTAAATGAAAAAGAGGGCATAAAAGATCTAGATATAAATATCCAATTGTTGTTGAATTCAAGGATGTGTTTCTAAAAGAGTTACTTGGGATATCGAATAAGAGGGAGATCATTATTGATCTTAAACCTAACACTGAGCCTATTGCAAAAACTCCATATTGCATGTTGAATCCCAAATTGAAGAAATTATAAATTTAGTTAAAGGAATTATGGGATTTGGGGTTCATATGACTTAACATATCTCAATGGGGAGTGCTCATAATCTTTAAAAAAAAATAAGGATGGGTCTTGGAGGTTATGCATAGAATATCATTAGCTTAATAGGGCAACGATAAAAAAATCAATATCCTTTTCCAAAGATAGATGATTTTTTTGACCAAATGAAGGGGGTGACCATATTTACTAAATTATATTTGAGATAAGGATATCATCAGTTAAAAATTAAGGGAGAGTGCGTCCCAAAGATAGCCTTTAAGACAATATTTGGGCATTTTGGGTTTGTAATACTACCTTTTGGACTCACAAATTCACAAGGTTTTTTCATGAGACTAATGAACAAAGTATTTTGAGAGTTTCTATACAAGTTTTTATCAATGACATCTTGATATTTTCATGGACCCTAGAGGAGCATAACTTGAGGCTTTTATTGTAGTGCGATCATAGAAAACCAACTATATGGAATGTTATCAAATTTTTCATTTTACTAGTCCGAGATTCAATATCCAAGAAATATTATCTCTAGGGAGGTTATTATAGTGGACCTTGCAAAGATTAAGGCCATCATGGAATGGTCGACATCGACCAATTTTCACAAAGTGTGTAGTTTTATGGGAATGGATGGATATTATCACATATTGTTGAAGGGTTTTCAAAGATAGAAACCCTCATTACTATATTCTAGAGGAAGAAGAATTTTTCTTGGATGGAAAAATGTGAAGAGGTGTTAAAAAAGTTAAAAAAAAAGTGGTAACCACTACAACAATTATGAAAGTGTATGAAATGGAGCATGGATGCATCAAATGAGGGTCTAGGATGTTTACTAATGCAATATGGAAGAGTAATATTGTATGCATCAAGGAATATCATACCACATGAGGAATACTTTGTGAGACATGAAATAGAGATCATCGTGATTGTATATGCATTGAATATTTGGAGACATTGTTAGCTGGGAAGAAATTTTGAACTTAAAACTGATAATTGCATGTTACAACACATATTCATGCAAGAAAACTCAAATTCCAGATAGAGAAGGTGGTCAAAGTTGATTAATGAATATGATTTAGAATTTCGTATATAAAAGGAACAATGAAAAAATTGGTACATGCCCTAAGTCAGATACCATTAATTTAAGAGAATGGTTTCTTGGGTTGCAAGTTGAGGAAGATTGGTACAAGGAAGTTAAACCGAATTTAGAGGAAAACGAGATGAGGATTCCAAAGTACGAAGGGTATTCTTCAGACATTGATAGTATATAACAATTTCATAAAAGGATATATGTGCCACTGACTGTAGATTTAATCCATTTAATTTCAAGAAAATATCACTGGGCTATGTACATGACACATCCTAGTGTCAAGAAGATAAGTGTGGACTTGAAACATCTATTCTTCTAGAGAGGGATAAAGAAATACATCATAAATTTCATGACGAGGTATTTAGAGTGTTAGTAAGTAAAGGCTAAACATAGACATTTGATACAACCATTGCAATCTCATGCAATACCAAAGTCAAAATGGAAGGTGATATTAATGGAATTAATTGTGGGACTACTAATGATGGCATTGAGGTATGATTTAATTTTGTGGTGGTGGAAAATTTGATCAAAAGTTCTTACTTCATACCCATCAAGTCTACAATATGTAAGGATCCTGAGATAACTCGAGTATTTATTGATGGGATATTGAGATTGCATGGTTTACGAACGAAGATAATCTTGAAAAATGGGTCAATGTTTACATGAATAATTTGGAATAGTTTCTAGGAGGCCTTGGGGATCCAATTAAACGTTAGTTCCACTTATCATCCCAAGATGGATGGATAGATTGAGAGGACCAAAAAAATTCTAGAAAACATGTTGTGTATGCATGTGATATATCAAAAAACAAGATGGGAAGAGTTTTTACCATTGGTAAAAAAAATTCCTATAATAATAGTTAACGAACTTACATTAAAATGACACCTTTTGAGTTTTTATATGATATCTTGTAGGACACCCTTGATCTAGGATAGGCTTGAGGATTGAGTATTAATTGGACTCGAGGTCATGCAAGAAATGGAAGATCAAATAACCATGATTAAGAAAAGGTTGAAAGAAGCTAAATATAAGAAAAATAACTGCATAGGTGCTCATAAGATTGGTTGAAGTTACAAAATTGGAGATAAATTTTTTTTAAGAGTAATGCTTCTAAAGAGCTCCATAAAGTTTGGGAAGGGAGAAAACTTGCCTCCATGGTTTGTGGGACCATTTAAAGTCATAAAGAAGAAAGGGGTAGTATCCTATAGGATTTCATTATAAACATCATAAACATGTATGAATAATGTGTTTAATGTATTTGTCTTATCTCATACTTTTTATATCCTTCACATGTTATTGAATTGAGTCATTTGGAGGTCAGAGACGAGGGTATGATGATAGCCAATCCAATTCACATATTATACCAACGAACTAGACAACTTAGGTGATGGTTAGTGGACTAAGTGAAGGTCCAATGGGATGGTTACAGTCCCAATTCTGCCACTTAGGAAGACACAAAGGAGATGCATCATCATTTCCCTTTATTATTTTGAGAATTTGCGATGAAGTCTAAATTTAAGAGGCGGTGTATGTAGTGCCCACTCTTGTTAATTTGAAATTTACATTATCTTGATTTTGATACATTATTATAACATATAAATTATTCTTTGAGGACATCATATATGATGATTTGGTTATTATTATTTCATGTGATGATGACTAGTGATGTACTTATTTCAAATTTAGTCTGCACTATGATGATAGTTATGGTAAATGTAGCTATTGATGATTTCAATGATGTATAGCATGTTTATATACTTTTATGACTATATTTGTTATTATGTGTTACTGATATTTGTTTAAATATGGTAGGGGTCCACCTTGGTACGCATGGGAATGAAGAGTTATAAATTATGGTTTGAGGGTATTTGAGTAATATTGTTGCTAGAATTTAATTCACAAACGATATACTGCAATTATTTATGATGATACGTTAGTGTTTGCATGCACAAGTCTAGTGCTTGGATGAACGAATCACAGACAAGTGATGGGGATATATAGAGCATATTGAAATTTAATGGGAGGGGTGGGAAAACATCCTGGCTTCCACTCGCTAGCGCTCCTACTGTGAATTTGGTTGGAGAGTGTTAAAATGACCTTTCCTTGAAGTTCACGATGCCATGAGGTTGGACCATGGATTTGGTCACTCAAGAGGTTTTACTAGCGAGAACATATCAAGGCGAAATATGTTATGGACTTATGTAGGAATGCAACCGAATAAAAACACAATTATAAACATAGAGATGTAGCAAAAATAAATATTAATTTCATTAATATCAAAGAACTGAAATATTCTTACAAGAAGAATGGAAATAAATCAGCTCGGACGATGGTAGCTTATCTATTAGAAGAGATGTGGCAGCTACATGCCTTTGAATTGTGTTACAGTGAGGGTCAAGGTCCTTTTTATTATTGAACAACAAAGGAAAACCATAAAAAATCAAAATCCTAACCCCAGGAGATGGAACACCAAGAGTTTTTGGGCCCCGTTGGGGTTAGTTGGGTAGCCAACTTCCTGGGGTCGTAACTTGGTCATATGATCATCGTTTGGCATGTACGATACCTCGTTGAAAATATATCTTAGAGTACTAAAGGATTTTCCATAGGAAAATTCATATGGATATGGATATGGGATATGAACCTCAAAAAATTGTCATTTAGGGGGCTAAAACAACTCCAAATTTTCAAGACCTGAAAAAATGCTAAAAATAGTAAATGCTGCTATAATCAAGGGAAAAAATTAAACCAAATTGGTGGAATAGGTGAGTGGACACCAATATTCACATGGATTAGTCCTCCCCACTTAGGAATAAATGGTCCCCATTTTGTGCAGAGCCTCCATGAGGTGAGGAAATTGCTATTGAAATTGGTCCTTGGTGAAACACTTGCCCTGGTGAAGGAGTTGGCCTACTTGAAAACTCAATATAGCTAGATCTTCTATTGGTGAGTGTTCTTGATGTGTGTTTCCATGAACCTATCATTTGTGGCTTGTTCGATCCAGTTTTGGTTGAGCTATGTTGGTGTCAGCTGCTCAGCAACATCAGATGTGTCCAACAATGGGGGAAAGTATGGTCATAGTTAGTGCACATTAAATACTAGTTGCAGGCCAAGGATTGATGGAATAATGAGATTGAAGGACTTTTAACCTACAAATTTGGTGATGGCATATGACCCATATTAGAGCGGGTGAAGCTTGCGGTGGGGCCTAACGAGGTGCTCCTTCTGCAAATGTAACCAAACTATGTCGACCACCTGGAACTTGTGTGGCACCCGATGTTGATCATGATGATGCTTGTACTTAACATTGGATCTATCCAACATGTCATGGAACTACTGGAAGATGCGATGAGTGCGCTCAATGAAGCTGTTAGGAATGTCATATTCGGATTGGACATGAGCCGAATCTTCTCGAGTAGCTACAAATGGTATGGCCACATCAATGGAACATAATGGCTAGAATACCAACCCCACCTGAAAGGGACTATGGCCAATTGAGATATGGAGAGCTCTATTGTAGCTTTGCTAGAGATAGGGGAAGATTTCATCCCATGTGTGTGGATGCTTCGAGTTGTACATGCACATAATGTGCAAAATCATCCCGTTTATGACCTCTGTTTGGCCATCATTTTGGAGGTGGAAGGCCATGGAATTAGTGAGGTTGGTATCTAGCATCAACCAAAGGCTTTACCAAAATGTACTTAGGAACCTGCTATATTGATATGAGATAATGGACTGTGGGATCACAAACTATACCCACACTTATTCAAAGAAGATCTTAGCAATGGCTTATGTTGTGATACTCTTCTTGCAGGCTACTAGAATGACCATCTTAGAGAATCTGTTGATGACCACGAAAACATTGTCATTTCCATGCTTATTAGAAGGGAGATACAACATGTAATCCATGGAGATGGATCCCAAGGCTGACTAGGAGTAGGAAGAGGATTATATAGGCATTGATTCTTGATTGTTGGGTTGGAAATGATGCAAGCAATGAAGGATCCGATATACTTCCCAACATCATATTGAAGATTTGACCATTTAAAATACTTATGTAGACACTGCCATTGTTTTTTCTACTCTGAAATATCCAGTGACTTGACTATAGTGTGCCTCTGAAATCATCTTGGCATGATCACTTGAAGAAACATAGAGGTGTCCCTAGTGGAATAACAGTATGTCTTGGAGGTGAAAATTTGGAATTTTCTTTCCTTCTAGGAGCATCTGATATGCATTGCCGAGTTTTGGATCACTCTTGTAAAGATGCGGCCACCTTGAAGTCTCGTTTCCAAAACAGTCGAGCATAGTGGTTAGCACCATGACAGATGGTCAGCTGAGATAGTCTACATTTATTGGTGTTTCCCTTCTTGTACTTTATGTTCAAGTGGAACTATTAGAGATATGTAGACCATTTCTAGTGATGATCGTTCTACAACTTTCCTTTCCTTTGTATGAATTACAGGAGTGGGTGATTTGTGTGGATGACCTTTTCCTTCCTCGAAATGTAATGCTTCCATTGTCGACATACCTGGATAATGGAATACATCTATTTTTCATAGCTGGGATACTTTCATACTATGTCTGAAAGTGTCTCACTGTGATATGTCATCGGATACCCATGTTGAGTAAGAACTTCCTCGATGGCATAGACAGAGACATCTATCTCAATATCAAATGGTCGTTGCAGGTCTAGTAATGTGAGAACTGGTGTAGAGAAAAAGCCTTGCTTCAACTCGAAAAATGCCTTCTATTGGGATTTAGACTAGAAGAGATTTTATTTCACTCCATCCTTGGTGACTTGACTCAAAGGCCAAGTGATATGAAAGAATGCCAACACGAACCTGCGGTAGAAATTGGCAAGTCCCATAAAGATGCGTAGCTCTATTAGAATGGTCAGAGTTGGCCAACCTTGCATAACTTGTATCTTGGTGGGGTCCACATTCACACCCCACTCATCAATTATGTTCCCCATATATTGAACCTGGGTCATACCAAAAGTGAATTTCTCCAAATTTCTCACACATTTTGTTGTCATAGGGTTTACAGTACTTGTTGTATATGGTGTACATGCTCTTTCTAACTATGGATGAAGATCAGGATGGCGTCCAAATACACTACCATGAATGAGTTGTTAAAGGGCTGCAATATGTCGTCCATCAGCATCATGAAGGTTGTGGGGTCATTCTTCAACCTGAAATGCATGACCAGACATTCGAAAAATCCCTCCTTGGATTTGAAGGCAGTATTCTGCACATCAAAAGGTTCGATTAGAATCTAGTGATAAACAAACTTCAAATCAATCTTGCTGAAATATTTTCCGCCCTTCAGTTGGTCTAGAAGGTTATCAATCCATGGGATTGGACACCTATTCTCGAAAATGATCTTATTCAACATTCGATAGTAAATACAAAGTCTTTAGGTACCTTATTTCTTTTGTACCAACATGATTGGGCTCCCACAAGGTGATGAACTTGGCCTGATGTTCCATTTCTAAAACCCCTCCTAAACCCACCTCTTAATTTCATCATTCTTTAGAACAAAGTGTCATTATATCATTCCATTGGGTAGCGACATGCCCATAGTCATATCGATGTAGTGCTTGACCTGATAATGTAGGGGTACCTCCATGGGTTAGGTGTAGATGTCCCTGTACTCCTCCATGACCTTGCCCATCTGTTGTTGTTGTGAGGATGAGCCCTATCTAGAGGTTGTGGATGTGGCCATAGTGTTATTATTTCCTTGAGGGCATATCATAATGAATAAAAATTTCCTGGTCTAGGAAATTATATCACTGCATTGCTTCACATAGATGAAAGAGATGGCAGTAGGTGGTGCTACCTATGGTAACTTGTATAAATTATTTCCCAAAGTAATAATAATAGTGCGAGGCCTAGACTCATACAAAACGTGAAACTTCCACAAGTATGGTTGGCCTAATAATACATCAAAAAATTCAAGAGGAGCAACATCACACAATACCTCATATGTGAATGGCTTGATGCTGTAGGAAGGCGACATTTCTAGATGACACAGAGACCTCGTCCTTGGTGAATCCACCCGACGGTGTATGATTGCTAGTTTGGTGTGGTAGGTAGGCCCAACCACTTCACGACCTGTGTTGATATGAGGTTCTTTTGGCTCTTGCTGTCGACAATGAACTACAACGGAGAACCCTTCAACCACATTTGTGAGTGGAAGAGCCACCCCCCCTCCTCTGGATGTTTGATCTTCTAGATCTTGGTGGTGGAAATGGTGGCACTAGGCTCCGAATCAATAATTTGTTTCCCTTTTTCATTCCCCTTGTTAGGTTCCGACTTAGAGTTGGAACATGCATCCGATTCATAAGCCTTCAACTCGACCACCAGCAACTGCTTGGTTCAAAAATCACTTGTGTTGTGAGTGTGGCTCTTGTGGAACTCACACGATTTCCTCATGTCCTTATTTGTCTTTGTGGTGTTGTTATTTGTTTATGAATTCGACAGGTTGCCCGGGTCATTTCATCTTGGATTTGTCCTTTGTTCTACGGTTTGGGGATGCCTTTACCTTGCTTTAGATTCATAGATCCAAAGTATCACTTCTTCTATTTAAATTTATGCTCAATCTTGGTCGCGTAGTGGTATGCTGCACCAAACAATGGTATGTCCAAGAACTCCATTTCCTCCTGAATGTACTTATGCAAGAAACTATGGTACTTGAGCACCATATGTTTTTCCAAATATTTTATACCCAACTTTGTGTGCAGGGTATGGAAAATATTTTCCAGCTAATGCACATCTTGGTCCCTTTATTTCTGCAACGTCGTCCCTTATATCTACTTTTCCTCATAGCTCCCCATAGGGTAATACTATTCCTTGATGGCATCTCATAAATCATTCCAGGTGGGTGCAGCTAAAAAATAGTGAGGGTTCTCTCTCATCCCTCTATTCATAGTAGGTTTACTACTAGTCCTTGACATGGGGGGCGACTTTGAGGTGTGCAAAAGTAATATTTCTTGATTGGAAAATTCATGAATCGAAAATTACCCTCTCATCAGATTTAACCATATATCTATGGTGTGTGCATCTTTATAGCATTAAAATATGGGAATGTCAAAGTTGAATTTTACCTTAAAGGGAGTGGCGCCACTAGAGTGGCTCGTGGATGAAGATGTGTTTCCTGTGGGTAGCTGCCACCGCAAGATCTGGGAAAATTTATTCATCACCGGGTTCCTCTGTCACTGGATGGATTACTCGAGCATTATTTTGAAAGGATATCATGATTCATCATATTTATTTTCTTCCCCCATGGGAGGCCGTTAGGGTTTGCAAGGATGGTCTTGCAAAGGTTAAGCCATTTTGAGCCCTAACTCCTTATACCCTAACCTTGTTGGGGACATGAAAATAAAAACAGTGAAACATAATACTGATCTGATACCACTTGTTATATGAGATTCACGATTACAGACAAAAGTATCTCCCCCATGTTCGATGGCCAACCTAGAAGAAAAAAGAAACAAGGAACCCAATGCTTTCCTTAAAGTAAATAGATAATGGAATGAAGCCTACCTAGAATCTGTCACATGCTTCATTCCTTCTTTAGTTTGAATGCTCCAATTCTAGCTCTGATTACAAAAATTAGAACCTTCATAGTCAGATAACACAAGCTAATAAACTACGAGATCTATGAAGTATCATCTAAATAATATATTCAATAGATCAACATGACATTGAAATATATTAAATAATGAACATCACATATATGAAGAAAAATAATTATTTTCATTAATATAAATGGAAGGAGATTACAACCATAAATAGGTGTTGATCTTGTAGAAGAGCTCCTCCAAGTTGTCTTGTCCTTTCCTTGTCACAACATGCACCTCCAATCACCCTAAATGCATGGAATGTTAACCTCTCACCTTAGCATCATCAGGGTAGAATCACTCTCCAAAATCCAACATCTTGCATATGCAAAGCAGTAAATATATAGAGCAGTGGGGTAAGTTGGGAGTTCTTATCCAATTACCAATCTAAGGTTTTAGATCCACCTTTGATGGGAGGATGGGATCAAAGGATAAGGGATGGAAAATCCAAAGAGGGATGAGATAAGATCTGAAAGTTTAATCTGAGGTAAATGGTTGTAACAAATTCTGGAAGCTTTTGGAAGAGGAAGCTTCCAAAATTTCTCTCTTTTTCCTGAATTTCTAGAACCAACGCAGGTGAAAAGGGGAGCAACCTATAGGTGATCAACATTGAGCACAATGGAGAAACATGTAGGTGAACGTTGTGCAGAGGAAGATCAGGGAGTGATGGTACTAAAAATGGATCAGATGAGGTGGTTTCAGGCATAAATTCTGGGAAATGAAGGAGGTTCACTTAGGGCTTTGTGTAATGATGTTGACAAGGGGGAATAGGATGTTGTTTGATCCCATTAGGAGGCCTAATGACTGGATGTGAAAAAATGGCCAATAAAATATATCCCCCTAAATTTTTAAATTGGAAATTCTGAATAATGACTGAATTTATTTACCTTGTGACATGTTGGGATCAAGAACAACTGTTGAAATTCATCTGTTACAATGCATTTTCATCATAACATATTTTTGCTGAGGGAGGCATATCCATACTTAATACATAAGCTAACACAACATGTATAATTATCAACAAACATGTCCACAGATGCAACTTGTATTAGGGGAATTTTGAGGTCTAAAATGGGCCTCCAAAAGAAATTATAAAATAATAATGGAAATAATAAAATAATATTTGATTACATCATCAAATTTTAAAGGGAAAAAAAGAAAAAAACTACTTTTTCAACTTGTATTTTGAACTTATCTCCTATGTTTTTACTCAAATTTTGAGCGGGAATACTCATTGGATGTAAAATTTAATTCCTCATCCAAGGAGTACCCATGTTGCATAGTACCCATGTTGCATACTTTTTATGAACTTTTCTACATGAAAAATGATAAATACATAAAAAACGTGACTGCAATCACGTTTTTTTTTTTTATGTATTTCTCATTTTTTGTGTAGTAGGGTCCATCAAAAGTATGCAACATGGGTACTCCTTGGATGAGGAATTAAATTTTGCATCCAACGAGTATTCCCACTCAAAATTTGAGTAAACGCTTAGGGAGATAAGTTGAACATACGAGTTGAAAAAGTAGTTTTATTATTTTTTAATTTTTTAATATTTTTACTTTTTTACTCCAAAAATGGTGAATCATCCCCCATGGTTGACATCATCATCTTGAATCCTATTGGTTGTTATAAAGTTTATTGTAGTTGTACATTTTTCTTAGGAGGCCCATTTTAGACCTCAAAATTCCCCTAATGTGGACCCTATGACTAGATCACTGTCTAGATGATCATAGCCATTATACATTGTTATCTCTGTATAACTTCTAAAATCGTTGTGAGGGTGGATGAAACTAGATTTGGGGTATTCTATCTCATTCACACAACCAACCAATGTATGATTCTAACCATGTGAATCAATGAGATGAGGTAGAGCATGGTAGACAACAAATGACTACTCACTGATGATGTAAGCCATTAATAAATGTGAGAGAAACCACCAATGATGTTAATAGATCTCAAGATACTACAGTACAATCCATATGGTGTGATTAAACGAGTTGATTTCGAACACCACACATAGTCTTTCGGTTGAAGGCCAATGATGTAAACCTGTCGTTGAGAGAGACGAAACTTTCCATTGATGTATGCAAGCACCAAAGTACCAAAGGGGTGTTTCTATGTCAACTTCTTGGATAATGTGCTGATGTCAATAGGAAGTGTCCCATCGCAGGAGGGCTGTGATATATCCCCCATCAACGACACAAAACAAGTATCATGAGCGAGAGAGAATGATGATGAGATGGAAATGGATCAGGAAAAGGAAAAGATGGAATGGAGGCTTAAGAGTATTGCAATGGATATCAACTGAAATGACATCTATTGAACACATAACGACACTGAATAGAGTTGGCATCATTGACCCAAAACCAAAATGGAGGCTTTGAAAAGGTATGATGAACCGAATGAAAAGCATATTAGCCAACCCAACAACTACAGAGATGAAGTGGAAGAGTGTCATGTTCAAGAGTGACTTACTACCATTAGCAAATGAAATACCACATTTTCACAATTTCCGAAACCATACTGGTCAGGACCTCTTTATTTTCAACCCCCTTGGTTCCGAATGTCCAAACTGCTTCTCAACTAAGTAGTCCTCCACCTGAACAAGTTGATCCTAACATTGACCCTTTTCCTTCTTCGCTTGATCATTCTTCTTCCTCTTCTTCCTCTTCTACTAATGAAAGTTTCAAAGTTATTACCCAGGTGGATATTAAGAAGAAGAAAGGGAAGATTAAGAAGAATCAAATAAGAAAGGGGGAAACTAAGAAACCATTTCTACCAACGCAACTAGTATGGAGAAACCTTCCAATCAACCCTGTAAAGTTAAATTCCCTTACAAGTTATGTAAGGGGGACCACCTTCTTATAGATTTCCATGGTATTCCACATGTATTAGAAGTGTGGTCCACAGGGTCACATCAACCTTTGTCATCAAATTCTAGAGATCATGTCAGTGACAAACCAATGACTAGTGATCAAAAGGTTCATGAAAAAAAGGATAAAATTAAGCTCCCCTGTAGGTTATGTGAAGGGAATCACTCTATTCACATTTTTCCTTTTATTGATGAAGCCTCAAAAGTGTTGGAAAACCTTACAGATTCTCAGCATCGTCTTCCAGTTATTTATCGAAATATTTCTCCCAATCCTCCACTAATTTATGAAGTGATTGATCAAAATCCGAATCCAATCAATCCCACTCTCTCTGAACGTGAATCCCATGAGTCCGTTACTGACCAAAAATTGGTTGAGAAAATGGTTGAATCAATTCCACCTTCAGTTGATTGTAAATTTCCTGTAGAGATTGAAGCTCACACTGCTCATTTTCTTCTCATTTCTTCAGGTTCCAATGAATTTGGGGACTATCCTCCCATTTCCATGATAGAAGGGGGAAATTATCGTATTCCCACGACACCCCCTCAAAGTAGTATGGCTACTTCCTTTGATTGGAGTCAACTGGAATGACATCGTCTTCCTCCTTATGTGCCCTTACAGATCATAGTACAAGATTATAATATAGTCTAACCTATTATAGTCATAGATGAAGGTACATCTGTTAGTATTCTATCCTCAACTACTTGGCAAGCTTTCGTCTCTCTGCAACTTGTGCCCGTTACCCAGAATTTGTTGGCTTTTAACGGAGGAACTGGTCAACCATTAGGGATCCTTCCTCAATTCATGCCTATTAATTTGGGAGGAAATATTGTCTATATTGATGTGATGGTAGCCCAAGGTCCTTTGGATTTTAATTTTCTCCTTGGACATGATTATGTATATCATGTGAGCTCTTGTCTCTTCACTCTTTCATGTGATGTGTTTCCCTCATGAAAGAGGAATTGTGACCATTAACAAAATTTTGTTCCTTGGTCCTAATCTGAATCCAATCAACAAACATCCCTAAATGGTCCTTATATGCAAGTGGGATCACCTTAGCCACATGTTAATTATGTGGCAGTCTGTCCCATGCCCTTACCTATTGTTGAAGAGGAGTCTTTCATTTTTTCTCACCTTATTTCGACCTAGATCCAGTATGTGGTATGGTGCATCATTTACTGGGGGTATTAGAGTCTGATATTTCCATTGGATCCTTTGATACCTTCCATAGTGTTGTTATCCCATATGATGAGAACATCTTGGAAGCCATGTCCTTCTGCAAGTCATGATCAAGGCACCCAAGTAGAGTTCTTTTTCTTGTGTCAAGCTCGTTAAAAAAAGAAAGAAAGCTATTTTGAGCATAGTTAGATTCATGTGTCAAGCTCGTTACAAAATGAAACAAATATCCTTCCAATTTGAGTCTTTGATTAGATCTCGTAAATTTCCAGTCAAGTCTTTCACTTGATCTCGTAACTGAACCTTCATTCCATCCACCTGTTAGTAACCAATAGTCTACTTAGGTGCATGTAATGAAGCTTGAGGGGCATGTGCCTAGAATTGAGTCATTATGTTGGGGGCATGCACAGTTATTTCAAGCATAATTTCCACATGTTTCAAGCTTGTGTAAAAATGAAACCACTCTCAAGCATAGTTTTTTCCCTATTTCAAGCTTGTGAAAAAATGAAACCAATTTCAAGCATAGTTTCCCACATTTCAAGATTGTGTAAAAATGAAACCATTATTATCTTATCTCTCATGATTTCCATTTTTTATCAGCTTTTTTTTGTCATATGAGCCTTGGTTTTATCATTTCATCGTCACCATCTTCTTGGTTGATCATACGATTTCACTTAGTTTTTTCCCTTTCCTTAGGAACAACCATGATGAGTGGTATTACTATCCAACCTCTTAACCTCTAGGTATTTTGAGTAGTCCCATCATGACCGAAACTAGTTGCTATCCTTTTATACCACTCGTTCCTCCAGGAGGAGTCGTCTTTCATCTCTTTTCATACTCCCAAAATATGAAAATATTGTCGAGAAATTTTCTTTTAGAACTCGTTAAAGTAAATGAAAAGGCATCTAATCAGTATAAGTTTAACCCTCTTCTGGAATGAGATAGACTATTTACAAAAAAGGAATACCTTAGTCGAACATGACTAACAGGTTCTCTTGAGTATTTTTTTCTGCCTTTTCAGACTCAAGGGACTATCTATGAAAAGGAACCTTTGGAGTTTTCTTTTTCGCCTCTTTTTCAAACTCTCTAAACGTGAAAAATATGTCAATTTATACTTTGTTATACTCATAAAAACATCAAAAAATGATGGAATCATTGATCATGATAGGACCAAACCACTCCTTCTGATGGTTGGTTAAATATATTCGGAGGGATTCATCCAAAGGATGAAATTACAGATCAAGCATATGTTATCGTCCTCAAGATTTTTAAAAAACAAAGAGGTACTGACCAAAAATGGTTGGGGAGATTGGGAAAATAGGGTACTCCACTTGTTAACGGCAATGAGTCACTCTTGAACACGACACTCTTCTACTTCATCTCTGTGGCTGTTGGGTTAGGAAATTTTCTTGTCTTTTGGTTCATCACACTATTTCAAAGCATCTATTTTTCAGTTTTGTGCCAATGCTTCCAACTCCATTCAATTTCTATGATATGTTCGAGAGAACTCATTCGTTTGATATCTGCTACAATAATCTTAAGCCTTCATTCCATGTCTTTCATTCTTGTTGAAATTGGCAACAAGAAATATTGAAAATGACATCAAAAGGGATTCTAGTTTAATTTTCCCTTAATTAAATTAGAAGTAAATTGTAATTCCACATCACATGACTTTTATGAGTTAACTGATTTAGGAAGAATTAGTTAACTCAGTCAATTCAAGTTGAGGGTCAAACTAGAGGGATGTAGGGTGTATCCTACTTTTTAGAAGCCCTGGTTGAGTTTATTTTGAGTTGTAATTGGTTAAGTCAGTTTATTTGAGTTAACATAAGTTTAACTAGTTCTAACTAATGAATGAGCTAGTGAGAGGTCTAGTGAATTGAATATGATTTAATTCACATGTATTGATCAATAAGATAACTAATAATTCGCTATAAGTTACTATTGCATGTCAGTTCTAAGAGTGACCCAGTTGATATTGAAGTTAATGGGAAGTAGACTATTAATTGTATAATTAGAAAATTATACAGGTCATGCATCAGGTCATTAGGATGCCTTGGATGTATTGCACAATCAATTAGTGGTAATTTCCTATTTAATAGGGGCTCAATTCCCTCAGGAACGCGTAATCTAGTCTGGTCAGTTAGGTGTAAGGTTTAGGTTAATTATTGGACCAAACTTGCCAGGATCAGAGTGAGACAGTCAGAGATATTGCAAAGGTTTATTAGGAAGAGAAATAACATTGTATTGTTTCATATTCTTGAATTAATGAAATATACATATAGAATGGTTTTTAGCTGAGGCTTTCCCCATATACATATTTCTCTTTTGATATTGAAATTCTTTCTCATTATTTTTCATGTGATTGTGCGATCGTAATTGGTTTCCGCAATTTGTAGAATAGATTCAAGTATTTTGTTTTAGCATATTACAAGGTAAGTTGAATCTATGTGGATTTTTTACATGGTATTAGAGTATGATTCACTATATAAGATAAGAATCATAGTTTTTTTGAATAGGTGAAACGAATTTGCAGATTTATTTTTCAGGACCAACAATAGACCAGGATGTCTTCCTGTGGACTGAGACTCGAATATTCCCTTGAGGGTAGTTAAAATTACATAGCATGGAAGGACAATATGGAGGAAGTTTTGGAGGAAAACCAACTGAAGGAATTCATAGATAATGATATTTCCAATCCCGCAACAGCAGATGCGCAAAATATTGATGCATGGCATAAGGATGTAGCAAATGCGAGAAGGATTATGTTAGAAGGAGTTCGAGATCATATTGTCTCGAAACTCCATGGAAAGGAAACTCCAAATGTTATGTGGAAGGCCTTAACAGATCTGTTTCTGAATAGTAGCGACCATGGGAAGCCGACATTGAAGGGCAAGCTCATAAATATCAATATGGAGGAGGGCGAGACAATACCAAAATACTTGAAGAAGTTCACTTAATGTTGAGATGAGCTTGGAAGTGTTAGTATGACAGTTACCTAGGATGATTTGGTTAGCCTAAAACTTCTAGGCCTTCCCAAGAGCTGGTACAACTACCAAGATTCGGTAAATGGGAAGGATAAGTTGCCATAGTGGGAGTGATTATGGTCTGACTTGGTACAAGAAGAGATAACCTGGAACACCAGAGATGAGACCTCTTCCAAAGAAAAACAAGAATATTTTGCATTAGTCAGAAAAGTTAAGAAATCCAAGGGAAATAAGTCCCAAGGTGCAAAGGGAAAGAATAAATACTTTGCCAACATCAAGTGTTTTCATTGTCACGAGTATGGCCACTATACCATGGAATGTCCATAGAAGGTAAGAAAGAAGGAGCTTGTAGTAGCAGCAACAGGTGAAGCTCTAGCTTCATAGTTAGAGCTTGATTTTAGTCTCATTGCATGCATGTCCAACACAGTAATGGGATGCACATGGTATATCAACAACGGTGCCTCATTCCATATGACATGGAATAGAGATATCTTCAGTGAATTGGAGGGGAAATACCTCAAACATAACATAGATTTTGGAGATGACGGGAGGTATAGTGTGACCGACATAGGTACAGTTACATTTCAAAGGGAGTCTGGATCCCATCTCTAACTTATTGATGTTTTTTTCCAGGACTAAATAAGAATCCTGTTTTCATAGCGGTATTGGAAGACTGTGGCTATGATGTGATATCTATAAAAGGAAAGGTTTTCCTTCGACAAATCACCATGGGACATGTGAAACAGATCAGTGTGTGATTCAAGAACCAATATTCTCTCGAGGTTGAAGTTGCATGCAAAGCTTTGAGGAGAAAAGAAAAGGTTAGAGACATGGTGGTTTATAGGGAGCATGAATTACCTCTCAACATGCAGCCTCATAAAGTTTTGGAGCAGCCATAATTAGAGAAGCACAGAGGATACCGAGTGGATGCATCCACTCAAGAAGCGACCTATAGTATGGGGGAATTTCAAGCCAAGTAGGCCAAGGGAGCACATGCAACCATACCTCCAAGTGAGAGGTGGGGCGATGTGAATAAATGGTACTAAGGGAGCAAAATTTTGGGCAAGGTCCATTGAGATGTCTTGTTTCATGGATCATTACCTTGGCACATGGGCCCACAATACATAGTAGAATGATGGATTAGTGGTGGTTGATGCAGTAAGATGTCAGAGTGATATATGCATAGACTATTAGTAGTCAGATAATGGAGCACATAGCAGAGTTGGCAGTAATGCAGATGGCACATATGCAGAGTCAACAAAAACACAAATTTTTCTGTAGACAGTGTAGTCACTAGGAGAAATTAGATACTTTGGTGAAAAATGCATAATATTGATTTAGTTTGGATGCTTTTCAATTTCAGAAGTTGTAGTAGCAATAACACTAGAGAGAAATGTTGCATGCAGAACATTCCAAAGGTACCAGATCGGGATAGAGTTGAATTCCTTTCTTGTTGAGAGGGAGTATTGAAATTGGCAACAGGAAATATTGAAAATGGCATCAAAATGGATTATATTTTAATTTTCCCTTAATCAAATTATAAGTAAATTGTAATTCCACATCACATTACAAATTTTATGAGTTAACTGAGTTAGGAAGACGTAGTTAGCTTAGTCAATTTGAGTTGACGGTCAAACTAGAGGCATGTAGGGTGTTGCCTACTTTTTAGGAGCCCTGGTTGAGTTTATTTTGAGTTGTAATTGGTTAAGTTAGTTTATTTGAGTTAACATAAGTTTAACTAGTTCTAACTAATGGAAGAGCTAGTGAGAGGTCCAGTGAATTAAATATGATTTAATTCACATGTAGTGATCAATCATATAACTAATAATTCTCTATAAATTACTGTTGCATGTCAGTTCTAAGAGTGACCCAGTTGATATTGAAGTTAAAGGGAAGTAGACTATTAATTGTATAATTAGAAAATTATATAGGTCATGCATGAGGTCATCGGGACGCCTTGGATGTATTGCGTAATCAATTAGTTGGAATTTCCTATTAATAAGGGCTCAATTCCCTCAGGAATGCATAAGCTAGCCTGGTCAGTCATGTGCAATGTTTTGGTTAAGTATTGGACCAAACTTGCCAGGATCAGAGTGAGACAATCAGAGATAGTGAAAAGGTTTCTTAGGAAGGGAAATAAAATTGTATTGTTTCATATTCTTGACTTAATGAAATATACATATAGAAGGGTTTTTAGCTGAGGCTTTCTCCATATACATATTTTTCTTGTGATATTGAAATTATTTCTCTTTCTTGTTCATGTGATTATGCGATCGTAATTGGTTTCCGTAATTTGTAGAATAGATTCAAGTATTTTGTTTTAGAATATTACAAGGTAAGTTGAATCTATGTGGATTTTCTACATGGTATCAGGGTATGATTCACTATATAGGAGAAGAATCAGAGTTTTTTTTTAACAGGTGAAACAAATTTATAGATTTATTCTTCAGGACCAGCAACAGACCAGGATGTTTTCCTATGGATTGAGACTCGAATATTCCCTTGAGGGTAGTTCAAATTACATAGCATAGAAGGACAGGATGGAGGAATTGTTAGAGGACAACCGACTGAAGGATTCATAGAAAATGATATTTCCAAGCCCGCAGCAACAAATGCTTAAAATATTGATGCATTACATAAGGATGTAGCAAAGGAGAGAAGGATTATGTCAGGAGTTCGAGATCATACTATCTCGAAACTCCATGGAAAGTAAACTCCATATGTTATGTGGAAAGCCTTAACAAATTTGTTTCGGAATAGTAGTGACCATAGGAACCTGGCGTTGAAGGACAAGATCATAAATATCGAGAGGGAGGAGGGCGAGAAAATACCAAAATACTTGAAGAAGTTCACTTAATGTTGAAATGAGCTTGGAAGTGTTAGTGTGATAGTTGCCTAGGATGATTTGGTTAGCCTAAAACTTCTAGACATTCCCAAGAGCTGGTACAACTATCAGGATTCGGTAAATGGGAGGGATAATTTTCCATAGTGGGAGTGATTATGGTCTGACTTGGTACAAGAAGAGATAACGCGGAACACTGGAGATGAGACCTCTTCCAAATAAAAATAAGAATATTTTTCATTAGTCAGAAAAGGCAAGGAATCCAAGGGAAAGAAGTCCTAAGGTGCAAAGGGAAAGAATAAAGAATTTTCCAACATCATGTGTTTTAACTGTCAAGAGTACGTGCACTATGCTATGGAATATCTATAGAAGTCAAGCAAGAAGGAGCCTGTAGTAGCAACAACAGGTGAAGCTCTAGCTTTATAGTTAGAGCTTGATTTTACTCTCATTGCATGCATGTGGTCTCTTGAAAATAGTGCCTCATTCCATATGACATGGAATAGAGATATCTTCAGTGACTTGGAGGGGAAATACCTCAAACATAACATAGAGTTTGGAGATGACGGCAGGTATAATGTGACCGACATAGGTACAGTTACCTTTCAAAGGGAGTCTGGCTCCCATCTCAAACTTATTGATGTTTTTTTTTCCAGGAATAAATAAGAATCCTGTTTTCATAGAAGTATTGGAAGACTGTGGCTATGTTGTGACATTTGGAAAAGGAAAGGTTTTCATTCGACAAATCACCATGGGACATGTGAAACAATTCAGTGCGCGATTCAAGAACCAGTATTCTCTCGAGCTCAAAGATGCATGAAAAGATTTGAGGAGCAAAGAAAAGGTTCGAGACTTGGTGGTTGATAGGGAGCATGAATTACCTCTCAACATGCAACCTCAGAAAGTTGTGGAGTAGCCATAATTAGAGAAGCAGAGAGGATACCGAGTGGATGCATCCACTCAAGAAGAGACCTATAGTAGGGGTTAATTTCAAGCCAAGTAGGCTGAGGGATCACATGCAACCATACCTCTAGGTGAGAGGTGGGGAAATGTGAAGAAATGGTCCCAAGGGAGCAGAAATTTGGGCAGGGTCCATTGAGATGTCTTGTTTCATGGATCATTACCTTGTCACATGGGCCCACAATACATAGTAACATGATGGATCAGTGGTGGTTGATGCAGTACTATGTCAGAGTGATAGATGCATAGACTATTAGTAATCAGATAATGGAGCACATAGCACAGTTGGCAGTAATGCAGATGACACATATGCAGAGTCATCAACAACACAAAGTTTTTTGTAGACAGTGTAGTCGCTAGGAGCAATCAGAGCCTCTGGTGATAGATTCATCATATTGATTTAGTTTGGATGACTTTCAGTTTCAGAAGTTGTAGTAGCAACAACACTAGAGATAAATGTTTCATGTAGAACATTCCAAAGGTACGAGATCGGTATAGATTTGAATTCCTTGCTTGTTGAGAGGGAGTGTTGAAATTGGAAACAATAAATATTGAAAATGGCATCAAAAGGTATTATAGTTTAATTTTTCCTTAATTAAATTAGAAGTAATTGTAATTCCACATCACATGACAACTTTTATGAGTTAACTGAGTTAGGAAGACTTATTTAGCTTAGTAAATTTGAGTTGAGGGTCAAAGTAGAGGCATGTAGGGTGTCTCCTACGTTTTAGGAGCCCTGGTTGAGTTTATTTTGAGTTGTAATTAGTTAACTCAATTTATTTGAGTTAACATCAGTTTAACTAGTTCTAATCGACTTATGAGCCAATGAGAGGTTCGGTGAATTAAATATGATTTAATTCACATGCAATGATCAGTCAGATAACTGATAATTCACTATAAATAGTTGTTGCATGTTAGTTCTAAGAGTGACCCAGTTGAGATTGGAGTTAAAGGGAAGTAGACTATCAATTGTATAATTAGAAAATTGTATAGGTCATGCATGACTTCATCAGGACTCCTTGGATGTATTGCAAAATCAATTAGTGGGAATTTCCTATTTAATAGGGGTGCAATTCCCTCAGGAATTCATAAGCCAGGTTGGTCAGTTAGGTGCAACTTTTAGTTAAGTATTGGACCAAACTTTCTAGGATCATAGGTTTCTCAGGAAGGGAAATAACATTGTATTGTTTCATATTATTGACCTAATGAAATATATAGATATCGAGGTTTTTAGCTGAGGCTTTACCCAGAAATATCTTTTTGTTTTGAGATTGAAATTATTTCTCTTTCTTGTTCATGTGATTGTGTGATTGTAATTGGTTTATGAAATTTGTAAAATATATTCAAGTATTTTACTCTAGAATATTACAATATTAATTTAATCTATGTAGAGTTTCAACAGTTACTGATCTAGTTCCGTATTAGCATCCTTCTGTCTTAAATCATGATACTCATTTCATGTCATTGGTGGGGGATACGTCAAGGCCCTTTTGCAATGGGTTACTTTTTTTCAACATCAAATCATTATCCAGAAATTTGACTTAAAAACTCCCTTTACCTTGGTGCTTGCATACATCAAGGGAAAAATTCCTCACTCTTGGCATTAAGTTTTCATCATTGTCCTTCAACTGACAGATTTTGTGTGGTGTTCAACTTCAACTCATTCATTCACACCATACGGATTGTACTATAGTACCTTGAGAGAAATTAACATCATCAGTGGCTTCTCTCATGTCTATTAACAACTTAAATCATTGGCTGGTAACGAAATGGTGTTTACCATGTTTGACCTCAGCTCATTAATTCACTTGGTTAGACTCGTACATTGGATGATCGTGTGAAAAATATAGAAGACCCCAGATCTAGTTTCATACATCCACAATGCGATTTCAGGATTAGTACATGATTACAAAGTATGATGGCTATGATTAGATAGTCATCCAATCACTGGTCTACCCTTTTTCATCAGTGGACATCTATTTTTTTTAATCATAGTACACATAATGTTAGTTTATGTGATGAGCATGGGTATGCCTTCCTTAAAAATATATATATAAATGTAAATTTATTGTAACATATGATGATCTCAACTGGTTGTTCTTGATCTGGACTTGTGAAAAAGTAAATAACTTCTGTCATCAGTGACTGCCTCTAAATTTGCGCTTCAGGGGGAAATATGTTATAGGCCATTTTTCCGCATATGGTCAATATTCATGTTAATTGGATCAATTAACTTCTGTCAACACTTTTTCATCACCCTTGCACAAAGCCCCAAGAATTACTCTCCCTAATCCTTGATTTTCTGAACTTAACTACTTCATTTACATGATTTCAAGGCCCAACACACCCTATTCCCTTTAGAGACTATGTTCAATGTAGGTTGCCCCACTCTGCACATGCACTGATCATTATCATGTTGTCCCTTGTTGGGGGTGCTCCGATTCTAGAAATTTGGAAAAAATAAAAAAACTCCCGAAGCTTCCTCTTCTAGAAGCTTCCAAGATTTGTTACAACCATTTACCTTGGATAAGACTTTCAAATCCTATCTCATCCTATCTTGGAGATTGATTATCCTCATGTTGCTTCCTTGGTTCTAAAGAGAGTCATCATTCCATGCATTGAGATGACATAGATGTGTAATTTATGGAAAGGAAGGACAAGTCAACTTGGGGAGTTCTCTACATGATCAACTCATATATTTGGTTGTAACTCCTTTTATATTACTACAAAGAGTGCATTTTTTTCATATATATTATGTTTATATTCATATGTTTCAGTTCTTTGCTAATCCATTGAATGAAGTGATTGGATAATGCTACATAGATCTTTGGCTTGTTGTGTTTGTATGTGAAGGTTCTAATTATAGCAATCAAAGCTAGGATTGGAGCTTACAAGCTAAGAAGAGAGTGAAGCTTGGGACAGATTCCAGGTAAGCCTCATCTTGTTGTTCAATTACTTTAACAGAAACATTATATTCTTTGCCTTCTGTTGTTCTAGACCACACGACTAGGTCTAGAGAATATACTTCTGTCTGCAGTCGTAGATTCCACATAACATCCACCCTCAATTATAAAACAAATTAATCCAAAGGTTTATATCTCCACCCTCAAATTAGTAATAAGGGAATCTAGAGGTTGATACCTCCACCCTCAAGGGAATCCATGCATAGGCTTATTCCTCCACCCTCAAATCAACAAGGGAATCTATAGGTTGATATCTCTACCCTCAAGGGAATCCACAGGCTTATCCCTCCACCCTCAAATCAATTCTTTTAAACGTCACACGAGCCTATATAGTTCCATACCTATCTTTCCCAATGCATTACACAATGCATATACACATACACTTGGAATAATACAACATACATGTGGAAAAATACAACATATACACATATACAACATGACATTTACACATGACACAACGTAATGTGTTGTAGATCACACTGTTTTCATTCTGGTGATATATCCTTCGGCGCTTCCTGTTCATAATGCAACATGAGCAAAATATAAGAATCATATTCACATGATATTAAAATCGTAGAGCAGCTAGCGCTACTTTTGCCAACTTGTTTCCTCACACAAATAGAAATCCTACATGCCATCCAAAAATACATTAAATAAATGTAGCTCATAATTCTTCCACAAGAATGACTCCTTTCGAAACCTATTAGCTATAATGGTATAAAAAAATTTGCATGATCATGAACATATCACATATTTACATGTGTAAACTAAGTTAAGGTCAAGAGAACCTCCTTCGTGCCATTTTAATGGCTTCCATTTCACTGTGCATTCTTTTCCATGGACTCAACCAACCTTCTTGGTTTTCATACTACTTCTTATTTAGTTATGGAAATATCATACATTAACACATGTTAAGTAAAACCATAATTTTAGATAAATCCCTATGGTGTTATTGCCATTCACACAAACAATTTTCAGCCTATACATAATTTATTTTTTGTTGGATGTCACATTTAGGAGCGATGCTCCCACATACACTAGTGATACTCTTTCCAAACCCATCAATCAAGCCCAAACTTTATCATTTTTTTGGTCAATTCTCTTTATTTATGTGTTGCCTCCTCGATTCTCTTACATGATCACTATGGATTCTCTTCTGCACCCAAATATTTTTTCCTAATATCTCAAGCTTGAAATTTGCAAGGAAAAAATAGAATAAATGAAAGGAAACTATAAAAGAACGAAATTCATAATGATAATCATAAAAATTTCAAACAAAGAAGCATGGCCATGCAAAAATCAACAATAAAGGCAACATAAAATTCTGGAGGCAAACAAATTAAAAACATGGTACATAAGCATTAAAATAAAGGAGTCCAAAAATTTGACTCAATTCCCGTAAGTCTCAAAGTTCAGAGCGTCGTTAATTTTTACACACACACACACACATATACTATTTGATACTTTTCCCAAGGTTCTCAAAAACCTTGAAGTCTTTATTCCCTTCAATTAACTCACAGGGGAATCCTTTTCAGTATATGCATCAAAATATTATGGAGTTTGAGGGGACGCCCACTCTTTTTTTTTGACATATTTCATTATAGATTCATGTACCTGAGGCTTGCAGGGGACATCCTCCTCCATTTCCTTCTTATGGGGACAATTCCTTTTCAAGTGTTCCTCCCCACAAGACCAGCATGAGATGGGATTACTTTTCTTTTTAGACTTATAGGGCCTCTTTTTGACCTTTCCAACAAGGCTTTTGTCAACATCTCAGAGACTGAGAGTGTATTGAAACAACCATTGAATGAAGAAGAAGTTTTTCCTCAATATGGAATTCAATTAAGCCTGGTCCTTTTGGCTCCTAGTAAGCCTATGATAATCTTCCTTGCAACTTTTAAGTTCAAGCTTCACATCTTATTATTAGTTATGAAGTCCTTAAGCTCAACCTATAAATTCTTGAATTCCCCTTTCCTTTGGAGTAATTTCCCCCTTTCTTTTTCTTGGTGGACTTGGTACATATCCTACTACACCATGCCAAGATACATGGTTCATTTTACTTCCACTGTGTCTTGCTATGTGTTTCCACACAAACTAAGATATTATTCCATTGAGGAACTAATATAAATAAGTATAACAACTTCCATTCTGCGATGCTAAGCCAAGAAAAAACCTTGCAGCAGTTCACACATGTCCAAAATTATCTTTAGCTACATGTCTCTATATCCAAAGCATGATTAGGAAATTTCAAAAAATCAGAACTCCATATGCTCATGCATATACTAGTTAAATTATAGTCATGATTTCCATGATTGAAAAGATCATTTTTTTACTAGACTCTTGATATTAACTCAAAATCAACCTCTTGAATGACACTATTATTGTTAGTTTTAAAAATCAACCATTAATGTTAAAATATTAGTCTTCTTTCTAAGGCCAATAATATCCATTAAGTTCTGCCTCTTCACCAAGGGAAACAATCAATGATGTCTTTAATATCAAAAGGTCTATTAAAGCCTTTTAACATATAAACATTTCCATTTTATAAGTTATATTTTTTTCGTATTTATGAAATGTATCAAATATATGTAGGAAATCTCATAATAAATGTATATTTATAGCCACTTAATTATAGTGCTAGACCCAACACTTACTTTCACAAGCAAGAAATTTACATACCATTAAAAATCATAGTGATACAACTGACATAATCAATAAGTGGATACAAAATCCATGATTACAATGCTATAAATAGCACCTACAACAAGCATTTATCAAAACACCCAACTCTCTAAAGTGACATACATTAAGCCTTGAATTCGTCGACAACTCTTTCTCCTATAACACACACACACACACACATATAAAATGGAAACAATTATGTATGAAACACAAGGATTTCCTCAATTCCTCAATCATATTATTATTCACATGCAAAATTATTTCCAGTGTAAAAACACACACCACTCAAACATTCATGCATAAAAACATGTAGGTGGATTTGCAAAAAATAAAGAAATAACATGCATCCATGGTTGTGTTGATGGCTCGAAATTCTCTGCCTCAACATTCTAAGGGAGACCACCCAGTTGAGAACTTAATGCAACTCATTTTATGTTGAAATGGTGGTTTTGACTGGTTAAACTAGGTCCAATTACCTTCTCTCTATCTCTACTGGCTTAAAGTATGACTTTCACCTACCAATAGAGAAGAGAGATCAGATCATTTCTTCTTGATGATCAGGAAATAAAGTGATCATTAACCTGATATGGGGCTCATCCAAGCCACAACTAAAGTTTTTCTCTTTGATAAGAGGACTTCTAGAAATGTATTTGCAAGCTAATCCTAAAATGAAAGAAAAAGGAAAATAAATCCTAAGCCTATCTCAATTAGGAAGATGTAGATCTAACCCAACCGAGAACAAATTAATTAAATGATTTGGATTTTAACATGTCTGGCTTAAGATGAATGTATAGCTAATTAAATAGTTCAATTAACTAATATTATAATTACCAAACATGTTGTTTAGAGATGTATTAAGAATGAACGATGAACCAATAACATTAGGAAGTAGTTCACATAATGTCAATGAAAATTTCAATTAGAATTAGATGACAAATTTATGAGTAAATAGTTGCTCAGAAATCTGCTTAAAGCATAACGGCAAAGGAGGAAATTAGCAACATATCTATGAAGCTAATGGACTAGATAGCTAATTCAAAAATACCTTCATCTTCACATTAAACAATAGTTCTCAACATGAAAGACATTTTACGCAAATATGTAATTAAAAAGATGAAATTTGTGTTTAAAAATAATAGTATTTAACATACAAACTGATTTAAACCTGGTATTTTTCTTCGTTCCTTGAATTGATCTCCAAAAATATGTCTGAAAGCATAAACTCTGTTGTTAAAAGAAAAAGATTGAATAGTAAAAACTTTTCCTCTCATACACAGTTCAGAATGGAAAAAGAAAAATCTCAATAATTTCCAGATATGAGATTGATCATCTCTACCTATAACCTAAAAGCCCTATTACAATAGTGCATTTAGAATTACAAAATTGCAGAAGAGAGAAGCCCATTGCACATTCTTCAAACCACTATCCATAATTTACGAAAATGAATTCCAAATAGGAGAGATGTCGAAGAATAATTATGCTCCAACAATTCTCATTGGTTCAAATTATTTTTCTTCTATTGTTGGAGCAATTCCATTGATTGAAATATGTTTTTCCTCAACTCTTCAACTATTCTCCTGTCAAAACCAATCAAAATGCAAATTAAAATAAAAAATATATATATAATATGGAAATAAAACATCTTCCAATAAAAACTTAATTAATTAAATAAATAAAAGGAAAACCGATATTTTCACTAATCCTTATAAAGATCGTATAGTTCAAAGAGAACATAGTCGAATGAATTTGCACTCAACAGAGCTATGAGCAAATGAACATGCAAAAAATTAACTCAAAATTTTGATTTTCTTTACAAATTCAAGGCTTGATTTTCTGCTAAGTTTTAGACTCATTTAGTGACCAAATATGATCATGCAACCATATCAAAAATATTTTCCATGATTTTATCTATCCAACGAGCTATCATGGGCCTGATTTGGCCAAATAAAACTCAACTTATGAGTTTCCAAAGTTGAAGTGTCAAAATTACCAGAATTCTGAAAATTTTGTTGTTTCGGCTAAAAATAAGAAATTTTGATTAAAAAAATGTAATCATAAATTAAATTTCAATTATTACTTAATTAATATTATTTTAATTATATTCACGGGGTCTTGGATAGATAGTGATCAGGAACTCTGTTATAGAACTCCTTGATATGAAGTCACCAGTTCAATTCCCCACCCCAATCAGAGTGATATATTGGACATTATGAAGATATACTCTTTTCAAACTTACAAAAATAATTAAATATTAATTTAATTATAATTACAAAATTAAATTAAATTATTTATATACCATTAAAACACATTTTAAATAAATTAAAAATTAATTAAACTATAATTAATTAATATTAAAAATAAATGTAGTGATGTGTCAAGTGGCTATTGATCCATAATTATGGACCTAGTGGCTATGAGAACTCATTAGAATTTCAACAAAACATGAGAGTGAGGCTTTAATGATAGTGGAGAGGCCTTATTAAAATGGAGAGGGAGACTTTAATGAAATGGAGTAATATGAACCAAATTAAATGGAGGAGTGACGTAATGTGACGAAGAGGAGGTGTTACCTTTGTTAAAACAAAATAGCCATCACATGTTTATTATCGGATATTGGGTTTTTTTTCTATGTGACATTTTGTCACCAACAAAAATTTTCGATGATGTTAAAAGGCTCTTGATGTTCTAATATGTTATATCAAAAATTTTATATATTAGAAAATATTATAATGGGATTTTTTAAAATACCGGAATTTTTTCATCGAGACTTATGTCATGGAGTAAGGGAGGAGGTGAAGTGGGGCTACTTGGAGTGGAAATCTTTCATTATAAACTATAACCATTTTGGTAATTAAAAATTTGACAAAATGAACTACAATCATTTTGCATTTTTGATATTTCAGGTCTTGTAATGTCTTCTAAAATTAGGAGTTTGAATAAATTAACGAGATCTTGAAAATACATTATCTTAATTGTTCTACAATTTGGCTGGGCGATTTTGTAGGACCATTGGTGAAAATAAAATAATTAGTAAAAATTGACTAAGAATTAATATTTACAATCAATTACTAATGTATATACAAAAATTAAAATAATATACATTTTGTACATTTTTTAGCCTAGCCGGTGAAAATTATCGAAGTTCAGATGAACACCACTTGCAAACCAAATGAGATGAAACAAGTACCGATGGAAAGCTAGAAAAAAATCGAACTCAACGAAGCAATCAAAATAGAAATCTGACTAAAATGAAAAATTAGCAAAATTGTAGGACACTTAAACAAAAAAAATTATTAAAAAGAGATTTAGCCAAAATTTTACATAAAGGGTCCCCATTATATGAAATAAACACATAAAAAATGGAGGTGTTGATTTTTCACCTCAACAAGTTGCAACAATAGAATTTCGAGACCTTCAGGATGCTTAATAACAAACATTGACCATACAATTGCATCTTTAATAAAATCAATCACATTGGAACATCTTTGCAACTGATATGAAAATCAAAATAAAATTCTATAAATAACATGCAATTATATCCATAGTAGCTACAACACTTAGAACTATAGCTTTGACCTAGCTCCAAATATCCATGTTGTATGCACATATATAATCAAGATCATCAACAACATACATAAATTAATATGTTTGATAATCATATTCTACCACCTATTACAATGCTTATAGCCCCATCTAATCTCCAAAAGTTGAGATAGGTACAATGCCTAGAATTACTCTATTGATTCAATAACAACGCACCAAATTATTCCCAAAGGTCTAGAGTGGAAACCTTTGCTTTGCACTTCTTCTATGATAGATCCCATTTAGATCAATTTTTACACTTGAAGCTCTGATACCACTCTGTAATGTACCCCCAAGTATCCCTAGTGCTAACTATGGTTAGAAGGAGGCTGTTACTAAGATGATCTAATATCCATGGTCCAGTTATCGAAATGGGGTCCAAATTTTTCTATTTCTTTTACTCCTGAGAAACTCAAAACAAATGATGCCATCATGTTCATCTCATTGATATGATTCTGACGATATAATTTTGTCTCTGATTTGACTCCCGGATCCAAAGATATCGCCATCCAAAGTTTATACATTTAATTAGTACCACCTCACTAAGCCGCCACATGGTGTCATTGTGGTTCCCACATGGTGCCCACATAAAAATACCATTCGACTTCTCATTGCAACATGGCACTGCTACTGTAGTTGTTGAATTGCTCATCTTGATCATGTTATACCCCACTATACAATGGGCACGTCCTAATCCCTACATATGTACACTATGAGGGGGATCATGAGTGTGGGCAACTCAAAAGTCACATCACCCAAAAAAAAAATCTCCCCAGAAATAAATCTTGCCACCCCTTGTCAATCCTTCCGACATTACATGGAGCTTTCCATGCTAATTAACACTTTATCATTGATCACCCAACTGTGCGGTCCTGCTCTCCTTTTTACCTATACTGGTGGGCTCTTTCGTGCCACATAAACCCAGGGATAATACAATGGAAATTTTCTACCATGCTCCATTCAAAACCTCTAGGGTCTAGGGTCCAAGGTGTTGTCATCCTTCATCACTCCACCGTCGTGGATGGGGCCCCACATAACCTTCGAACCCATAGGAATTCATGGCTTCCCTGTTATGTGTGATTGGAGGGTTTTCCTCGCTTTATGTGCCCACTTAGATGCCCACCATACCACATAATCTCAGGAACTTGATCTTGATAGCTTCTTCTTTGTGTTCACCTTGAAATATCTTGAGATAAGGCTTCGAGATACGTGGATGGTTTTGATGTTGACATCATTCAACGACTATAATCTCTCCCACTTATTCCCCCAAACATGACTCCTGAAAATATAACCCAACAGAGAGCCATGCCTCTAACCCCCAACTACAATTATTGACCTCCATGATCAACACTTGGGCATGATGCCTATTCTCATGGTGCTTAAGCCTGAGAATCCATTTTGTTTTATACTCCTTTGCACCCTACTTCTGGCTCTATGACACTTGTTCATTTGTGCACTTTTGGGAATTTTTCACCCTTAGTGCTTTGATAATTATTAATGCATGTAAGAGGAGCCTTTTCTTAGGCCTGTGTTGTAGTTTGTAAATATGTATAGGGGTATATGCTAGCCCCTCCAAGCTATCCCTCTTGAGCTTACCATGGCCCTGGCCCAGCCTATTAGATATTTATACATACATATATAGTGTTTAAAGACTATCACCCATGATATTTATTGTTTCATATATCTCTTTTGAGCCTTCAATAGGGCTTGGTCCAACCCATGCAATATATGTACATTTATACCAAACTTTCCCTCCCGAGCTTTATGGGTAGCCACCGACCTAATAGATAAATAATTTTAATGCAACATCCATTCAATTAATAGAGGTTTATCTATCTCTTCTATACACAACCATTTAGACCCGTTTACAGACTTAGGATAAATAATAGAATAAACCACTCCTAAGTAATAACTCAAGAAATTATCAGTTCTGTGGTTAGTTATATATATATATATATATATATATATATATATATATATATATATATATATATATATAATACACAAGAAATGAATAGGCATTAATATATAATTTTCCAAGGATCAACCATCCTTCATCATCTACATAACACTTAACATTATTTATGTGCATAGGAAATTAACGTTCCTCAATAGTAACATATGCATTCAACCAATGCATTCCCTATTGCAAATTTCTAGCCTTCCTGGCTTATAGATGAGAAACAAAACCTACTAGCCATTCTTTTAACAGAGAACAATAATTGCATAGATTCACCCATTTATTTGATATTCAAGCACATAGACCATGGTTCCTAATCAAGAACTTACAATATTTATACAATCCTTACATACAAGATATTTATACTAGGATTATGATTAGCTTAACACTTGGATCTAGGCCATTCTGTATCCATGCATTTAATACAACAATTTTCACTCACATAGGAACATTTCCTTCCTTAGCATACAAGCCATGAAAAAACAATGCATTAAACATGCATAAAACATTCAATATATGAGAGTAATAAGCATACACTTATCCTTGATGGACTGAACCAGAAAACTAAGATTGGGACTTAAACTCTCCACCCAACCTTATATACATTGCAACCAAGTATTTCTTATAGTAGTCACCCCCGAGCCAGATTCCAGAGCTTGAGGGTGAGTGCTTAAAGAATTTAACCAAAACTACTAGCTAAAAAAGGGAATCCATAGGACCATACTCCATGCGCTAGCTACTTCTTACATTCAATATCTCATAGAGGAATCCAAAGGTCCACCACCTCCACCCTTCAACTACTTCATTAAGAAAATGTATCTTTACCGTTATAGGCCAAGGGAATCTAGAGGCTCACCTCCACCCAAAACCGAATGAGGTAATCTATAGGTTTATCACCTCACTCAACAAATTCTTCCACATAATGGTTCTAACCAATCCCGGGAATCCAATACCCATTATATGAACCATAGAAAAAAACATAGGGGGCTAAAGAAATCTCCTTATAAGTGTTGGAAATACTAAGAGGGGGGTGAATCAGTGTTTCTTTTCAATTGTTAATTATTTCCAGTTATATTCTTCACAATTAAAGACAGAGAGATATATATAATAATGATATTAAGAATTAAAGAGAACTTCAATCCTTTTCTAATAATAGTATACAATAGATGAGAGAAGGGTAACAACCCTTTTAATGAAACAGGCACCAACCTGTTTTCCAAGCACCAACTTGGACTTTGATGAGGCTCCGACCTCTAGGGCTTTGACCCTATCTTCTCAAGGCACCAACCTTGTGTTTAGGGGCACCTACCCCAAGGACACCAATCCCTTAGTCTTCTTTTTAACAGAAAATGTGTGATGTACTTACTTGACTGTCATCAAAAAGATTCTTCACTGTACATTGTCCATCATGTGACTTCAATAGTCCTCACATAAGTCTGAGTGACTTTCAACGAAACTGGTCTTGAGATATACCACTGGACTGCAAACCTTCTTGTCCTAGCCATCAATCCAATCTATTATAGGTGACTGTCTCTCCTTAGGTGATTAGACCGAGTTTCTGAAATGAGCCACAGATTTCTAAGTCCAGACCCTTCAGAAAGGACTGTAATCCAAGCATAAGACAAACTGTTTGAGCTCATCAAAAACTTAGATCACAGGTTCGAAGACTGCTGCAAGTCTGAGCTTGGAGGAGCATTCAACAGAGGCTTGTCCACCAGTCCGATCTCCCACAGGTGGCTGTCACAAGTGCACTTTTATCCACAGATCTAAGCCCTCTATTTACTGATATGAGGCTTCCAGAGGTGACTGTTCTTCAAGGCTTATTGATGGTCCGATTTTCTTATTGGCGACTATCTAAGCCCTACTTTGATTCTCCACAGGCTAAGCTACAGATCCAAGTTTCTTTGGTCTTCACAGCAGATCCGAGCTCTTCAAACTGATCACAGGAATTGAGCTTAAGGTCTAAAATTTTGTACAAGTCTGACCCTTCAAATATTACTGTACACTGTTCAAAATATCAATGGAAGGATAACCTAATCAATATGCTTTTTAAGTCCTCCTCGGCCTTAGTTCACAAGATGTGAACTCTCCTCAACGTTCTGTGTTTCTCAGATGTTCTTCACCGAAATTGCTGGCCATAAATGAATGAAACGTAGATTTATATATATCATTGTTTGTCCCTATGAAGAGACACAACCATTGGAAAAAAGGCCGACATTATATGACTGCATAGGTCAGCTTGACTGCAAATATATATTTTTTATCTTAAAAATTCAATTTCTTACAAACTATTGGGAGTTTCGGGGCAAGTAAGAGCTTGTTGGAAAGAGGGAAAAATCCTCTTTAATATGGTCTAGGATTCATTGTGAAAGGGTGCCTCCAAGGTGTCTAAATTTATTTGTCTTTGTGACTGTTCATGAAATTTTAGTGCAGAAGGTGATTGGGACAGTAAGAGATCATTAGAGCTTCTTCATCATGGTGTGTCTTCCATGTCATCATGATAGTATGCCATCATATGATAGTGCACATGTATGTCATCATATGTCATAGTGCAGCATCTATCAATCTTCCATTAAGAGAGCTCCTCAAGAGAGCTTATATTCCATCAATAAAAATTATTGACCAACAATCTCCCCCTTTTTCATTGATGGAAATATTATAGAATTCTCTCCCCTTTTAACATAAATGGAAAATGGGGTGCTCAAGTAATCCCCCTGTCATGATGCTCCCCCTAACATATTGTACCCCTGACATGCTACTTGATTTAATGTGATGCAAGAGCAATGACCCCCATCTTTTGGCGAAGATACTAAAATGCTTCTCGTGGAAGGTTTTTTGTAAAGATATCCAGAATTTTCTCTTTTTTATTGACGTATTCCAACCTGATATTGTGTTCAAAAACTTGTTCATGGAGAAAGTGGTATTTTATTGGAATATGTTTGGTTCTTGAGTGCATCACCGGATTCTTTGAAAGACTAATGGCACTAGTATTGTCACAAAAAATAGTAATTGGTTTCTTATTTTCTATGTTGACATCCTTCAAGGCTTCCTTCATCCATAGAATTTGTGTACAACAATTAGCAGCAGCTATATACTCGGCTTTAGCTGTAGAAAGAGATATAAATGATTACTTTTTGCGAAGCCAAGATACAAGACAATCTCCCATAAAGAATGCATTTCCATTGGTACTTTTTCGATCATCCACACTTCCGGCCCAATCAACATCAAAATAAGCTGTCACAATAAGAGTTAAACTCGTAGGATACCAAATACCGAAATCAGTCGTTCCTTTCAGATATCCGAGAATTATTTTCACAACTGCTAGATGGGATTGTTTAGGACTTGACTGAAATCTTGCTACTATTCCTACTGCTTGCATAATATCTGTTCTTGTAGCAGTTAAGTATAGGAGAGCTCCAATTATTGACTTGTAAAGAGTTGCATCTATTTGTGGGGTATCATCGTCTTTGCTTAATTTACAATCTGTGGTCATTGGTGTGATCATAGGTGCACAATCTTCCATCCCATATCCTTTAAGCATGTCTTTAAGATATTTTTCTTGAGATAAAAACATGCCTCTAGAGGTTTGAGATATTTGTAGCCCAAGAAAGTAAGACAACTCACCAATCATGGAAATCTTGAATTTTTTGGACATATTTAGAGAAAATTCATGGCTCATTTCTTCATCATTGCTAGCAAATATTAGATCATCGACGTAAACAAGAGTGATCAGAAGTTTTTCCTTGTCCATCTTCATGTAGATATTTCTACCTGCCACTCCCTTTTTGAAACCTTCTTGTTGCAGATAGTGATCCGACTTTGCATACCATGCTCTAGGGGCTTGTTTTAATCCATACAAGGCCTTTTTTAGTTTGCATACAAGATCTTTTCCTTTAGCAAGATCAAATCCTTCTAGTTGCTCCATGTAAACTTCCTCCTTGAGATCTCCATTCAGGAACGCTGATTTTACATCCATTTGATAAACCTTGAATCCTTTTGAGCAATTAAATGCTAGAAACATTCTTATGGCCTCCATTCGAGCTACTGGTGCAAAGGTTTCTTCGAAGTCAATTTCTTCGATTTGCGAGTATCCTTTGTAGACAAGTCTGGCTTTATTTCTGTGATTTGTCCATCTTCATTCATCTTGTTTTTGAATACCCATTTTGTTCCAATTATATTTTTATCTTTTGGGCGAGGTACCAGTTCCCAAGTCTCATTTTTTTCGATTTGATACATTTCTTCTTCAATGGCCTTTATCCAATGAGGATCTTTGCTTGCTTGAGAAATTTTTTTAGGTTCTATTAAACATAATAGAGCCACATCATCTTTTCTAGGGGTGCTTATCATCTTTCTTCGAGTTTGGATTCCTTCATCTATATTTCCGATGACCTGTTCTTCTGGATGATATCTTTGAACAAACTTGATCTTAGAGGGAGTTTGTGAAGATTCATTTTGAAGTTCTCTTTGAGGTTCTTCATTCTCCTCTTCTTTTTCAGGTTCTTCTTCTCCACTTTGTTCAAAGAAAGGCTCAACTTCATGATCTTCAATTCCTTTTTCTGGAAGGCCTTCATCAATATTTACATCAATGCTTTCCATTATTCTTCGTAGATGATAGTTGTAACATTTTTAAGCTTTTCTCCTAGTGGAGTATCCAAGAAATATTCCTTTTTCAACTCTTGAATCAAATTTACCTGGTGAGTCATCATTTATTTTTATGAAACATTTTCTTCCAAAAATCCTAAAATATTTTACTAAAGCAGGTCTTCCTTTCCATAATTCATAAGGAGTCCTTTCATTATTTGGTCTTAGTTGAGTTAGATTTAAGGTGTAAATTGCGGTGCCAACTACTTCTCTCCAAAAATTTTGTTGCAAATCGGCTGCTAGTAGCATAGTCCTTGCCATTTCTTGAATGGTTCAGTTCCTTATTTCAACTACTCCATTTTTTTGTGGTGTCCTAGCAGTAGAGAGTTCTCTTTCGACTCCATGCTCTTTCCAAAATTTATCTAACTCTTTTGAGGTGAATTCTCCTCCTCTATCTGTTCTAAGACATTTAATCTTAGAATCTTTCTCATTCTCAATGAGAGCCTTAATATTTTTAAAACATTCAAATGTTTCATATTTATATTTTATGAAATATATCCACATCATTCTAGTATAGTCATCAACAAATAGAGCAAAGTACCTTTCACCCTGAAGAGCTGGAGTTCTAGTTGGCCCACACAAATCTGCATGAATAATTTCCAAAGATTTTGTTGTTGAGAACTTCTTAGTTTTGTGGCTAGTTCTAGTTTTATTTCCATGTTGGCATGGGCCACATACAACTTGATTTGGTTTGCACATTTTTGGAATATCCCTTACTGCATTAATTTTGCTGATGTTGACTAGGTTATCAAAATTTGTATGCCCCAATCGCTTGTGCCATAACCAACTTTCATCTGTTTGACTTAAGTAACATTTATCTTCTTGGATTCTACTGAGAATGTAAACATTATCTGGTGTTCTTACTCCTTTCGCCATAAGCTCTCCTGAGGAAGAGTCTCTTATTTCACATTTTTTTGTACTAAAGACAACATTATGTCCTTGGTCACAAATCTGACTGACACTTAACAGATTGTGTTTGAGACCTTCTACCAGCAAGGTATTTTTGAGCCTTTCCTAGTCCATTGACAAGGGTAGCGGTCCCTTTTCCAGTGCTTTTAGTAGATCCACTTCCAAATGATACATTTCCATTTTTCTTGTTTAATGAGATAAACTTCTTTTGGTCACCTATCATATGTCTCGAGCATCCACTATCCATGAACCAATGATTTTCTTTACTATGAGCACATAGAGCTAGGCCACATTTACCAGTTTTGAGATTTATGTTTTTAGATTTTTCCCTTTTGAGAGGGAAATTTTGTTCATTATGATCATAATCATCACATAATGAGCAAGACGGATCAAACTTAGCCAAAGGATCAAAGGAATTGTAAGTTTTAATTTTTTCTTGCTCTTTAGGCCCACACAGTTGGTTTGTTTGATTATTCAATCTTGGTGCTTCATTCTTATGAGCCTTGCAATGCTTAGCTTGATGCCCAAAGTTTTTACAATTGTAACAATGCCCAAGAAAAATAGTTTGATACCTATTGTAGTATACATAGCTTGAATCAACATCCTTCCTTGGAGTTGCTCTTTCAAATCTTGGTTTTGAGATGTGACCTTTTTCCTGAGATGATTTTTCTTCTTTTGGGTGGCAAGAGAGTACATCAGCATAACTTCTAGCATTTTTCTTCGTACTTGATGATTATCCTTTGAAACCAATTCCAGACTTGTCATGTTGAGGTCTTTGAGTGTTAAGAATGTTGTCAAGAGCTAGAGATATTTTCCAACTCCTTTTGATTTCTTCCAATTCCTTTCTTAGTGACACTATTTTAGCTTCACGTTTTTCAGAGATATCATCCTTCTCTTTTAACTTGATGTTCAAGAAGTCTTACCCTCTTTTTGCTTCCTCTCTTTCTATTTTGAGATAAATTATCTTCTTTTGTAGGTTCTCATTTTCTTCAATGGCACTCATTAGCAAACTATCCATGTTTCTTTCATCTTCTATTTCTGAGTCATCATCATTTGTAAATGCCATGAATAGTGTTTCTTTGCTTCCAACATAATAATTTTCCTCATCTGATTCATCATCACTTTCTTTGTATAGATGCACATTTCTATTTGATTTCCTCTTTATGACTACGAATTCATCTTCGTCAGACTCATCTTGTTTAGAGAAGAAGTTCTTCTTATTAAACCCTTTCTTCTTGTACATCATTCTTTTAGAGTCCTTTTCATCATCACTATCATGTTTATGAGGACATTTTGCAGCGTAATGGCCTATTCTTCCACAATTGAAACAAATAAGAGGGTACTTACATTTTAGCTTAGATCGCCTTTTTAGTTTTCATACAAATTGAGCTAAATATTTTTCAGTATCTGATTCATCACTATTGTAATTCCATCCTTTTCCTTCTTTTGTAGATTTTGAGGCTTTGAAAGCTGCTTCTTTGAAATTTGGGATCCCTTTTCTCATCTCATAGGCAATAATAATTCCACGAAGTTCATCCATCTTGAGAGTATATAGGTCCTTCATTTCTTCTATGGGACTTAATTTGGAGTCGAATCTATCAGGAAGTGATCTCAGGATTTTTTGAACTACGGTGCTTTCTTCAATATTTTCCCCTAGTCCTTTAAGAGAGTTAACCACTTCAGCTACTCCGAGGAAGTATGATGCAATATCTTCTTCATCATCCATTTTCAGACTCTCGAATTGTCTTCTATAGGTTTGAAGGTTTGCCTTCTTAAATTTGGAGTTCCCATCATATATCGAAACCAATTTATCCCATACTACTTTGGCTGAGTCACAGCTCACGACTTTCGTAAATTCAGAATCGGTGATTCCACTAGTGATGGAATTTAAAGCTTTGGCATTAGCAATGTAGGATTTTATTTCATCTGGATCAGTTGAAAGACCGGTGGGAGCTTTGTATCCATCCAAAACAGAGTGCCATACTTCAGGGCCAAGAGACATTAGATAGTAGGACATACTCTTTTTCCAGAAAATAAAATTTGTTCCATCAAAGATAGGGAGTTTCCCTGTTTCTTCCATGTTCTTCATTGTGCCTAAGAATCCTTCTTCCAGCTGTTAGGCTATGAAGAAGCTGGATCTAATACCAATTGTTGGAAATACTGAGAGGGGGTGAATCAGTCTTTATTTTCAATTGTTAATTATTGCTAGTTAGATTCTTCACAATTAAAGACAAAGAGATATATATAATAATGATATTAAGAATTAAAGAAAACTTCAATCCTTTTTTAATAATAGTATACAATTGATGAGAGAAGGGCACCAACCCTTTTAATGAAACAGGCACCAACCTATTTTCCAAGCACCAACTTGGACTTTGATGAGGCTCTGACCTCTAGGGAGTTGACCCTATCCTCTCAAGGCACCAAACTTGTGTTTAGGGGCACCTACCCTAAGGACACCAATCCCTCAGTCTTATTTTTAATAGGAAATGTGTGATGTACTTACTTTACTGTCATCAACAAGTTTCTTCACTGTTATTTCTTCACTGTACTTTGTCCATCATGTGACTTCAATAGTCCTCACATAAGTCTGAGTCACTATCCACGGAAATGGCCTTGAGATATACCACTGGACTGCACTCCTTCTTCTCCTAGCCGTCAATCCAATCTATTATAGGTGACTGTCCCTCCTTAGGTGATTAGACCGAGTTTTTGAAATGAGCCATAGATTACTAAGTCCAGACCCTTCAGAAAGGATCGTAATCCAAGCATAAGACAAACTGTCTGAGCTCCTCAAACACTTAGATCACAGGTTCGAAGACTGTTGCAAGTCTGAGCTTGGAGGAGCCTTCAACAGAGGCTTGTCCACCAATCCGATCTCCCACAAGTGGCTATCACAGGTGCACTTTTATCCATAGATTTGAGCCCTCTATTTACTGATCCGAGGATTCCAAAGGTGACTGTTCTTCAAATTTTATTGCTGGTCCGATTCTCTTATTGGTGACTGTTTGAGCCCTACCTTGATTCTACACAGGCTAAGCTATAGATCCAAGTTTCTCTGGTCTTCACAGCAGATCCGAGCTCTTCAAATTGATCACAGGAATTGAGGTTAAGGTCCGAAATTTTGTACAAGTCTGACCCTTCACAGATTACTGTACATTGTTGAAAATCTCATTCGAAGAATAACCCAATCAATATGCTTGTTAAGTCCTTCTCGGCCTTAGTTCACAAGATGTGAACTCTCCTCAATGTTCTGTGTTTCTCAGATGTTCTTCACCAAAATTGCTGGCCAAAAATGAATGAAACGCAGATTTATATATATAGTTGTTTTTCCCTATGAAGAGAAACAACCATTGGAAAAAAGGCCGACATCATATGACTGCATAGGTCGGCTTGACTGCAAATATATATATTTTTTATCTTAAAAATTAAATTTCTCACAAAATATTTGGAGTTTCTAGGCAAGTAAGAGCTTGTTGGAAAGAGGGAAAAAACCTCTTTAATATGGTCTAGGATTCATTGTGAAAGGATGCCTCCAAGGTATCTAAATTTATTTTTCTTTGTGACTGTTCATGAAATTTTAGTGCAGAAGGTGATTGGGACAGTAAGAGATCATTAGAGCTTCTTCATCATGGTGTGTCTTCCATGTCATCATGATAGTATGCCATCATATGATAGTGCACATGTATGTCATCGTATGTCATAGTGCAGCATCTATCAATCTTCCATTAAGAGAGCTCATCAAGAGAGATTATATTCCATCAATGACAATTATTGACCAACAAGCTCCCCCTTTGTCATTGATGGAAATATTATAGAATTATCTCCCCCTTTGACATCAATGGCAAATGGGGTGCCCAAATACTCCCCTGTCATGCTGCTCCCCCTAACATACTGTACCCCTGACATGTTTCTTGATTTAATGTGATGCAAGAGCAATGACCCCCATATTTTGGCGCAGATACTCAAATGCTTCTCGTGGAAGGGGTTTTGTAAATATATCCGCAATTTGCTCTTTTTTATTGACGTATTCCAACCTGATATTGTGTTCAACAACTTGTTCATGGAGAAAGTGGTATTTGATTGGAATATTTTTGGTTCTTGAGTGCATCACCGGATTCTTTGAAAGACTGATGGCGCTAGTATTGTCACAAAAAATAGTAATTGGTTTCTTAGTTTCTGTGTTGACATCCTTCAAGGCTTCCTTCATCCATAGAATTTGTGTACAAAAATCAGCAGCAACTATATACTCGACTTTAGCTGTAGAAAGGGATATAGATGATTGATTTTTTCTAAGCCAAGATACAAGACAATCTCCCATAAAGAATGCATTTCCACTGGTAATTTTTCGATCATCCACACTTTCGGCCCAATCAGCATCAGAATAAGTTGTCACAATAAGAGTTGAACTATTAGGATACCAAAGATCGAAATTAGTCGTTCCTTTCAAATATCTAAGAATTCTTTTCACAACTGCTAGATGGGATTGTTTAGGACTTGAATGAAATCTTTCTACTATTCCTACTGCTTGCATAATATCTAGTCTTGTAGCAGTTAAGTATAGGAGAGCTCCAATTATTGACCTGTAAAGAGTTGCATCTATTTGGGGGGTGTCATCGTCTTTGCTTAATTTACAATCTGTGGTCATTGGTGTGCTCATAGGTGCACAATATTCCATCCCATATCTTTTAAGCATGTCTTTAAGATATTTTTCTTGAGATAAAACATGCCTGCAGAGGTTTGAGATATTTGTAGCCCAAGAAAGTAAGACAACTCACCAATCATGGACATCTTGAATTTTTTGGACATATTTAGAGCAAATTCATGGCTCATTTCTTCGTCATTACTAGCAAAGATTAGATCATCGATGTAAACAAGAGTGATCAGAAGTTTTTCCTTGTCTATCTTCATGTAGAGATTGCTACCTCCCACTCCCTTTTTGAAACCTTCTTGTTGCAGATAGTGATCCAACTTTGCATACCATGCTCTAGGGGCTTGTTTTAATCCATACAAGGCCTTTTTTAGTTTTCATACAAGGTATTTTCCTTTAGCAAGATCAAATCCTTCTAGTTACTCCATGTAAAATTCCTCCTTGAGATCTCCATTCAGGAATGCTGATTTTACATCCATTTGATAAACCTTGAATCCTTTTGAGCAAGTAAATGCTAGAAACATTCTTATGGCTTCCATTCGAGCTACTGGTGCAAAGGTTTCTTCGAAGTCAATTCCTTCGATTTGCGAGTATCCTTTGCAGACAAGTCTAGCTTTATTTCTGATGATTTTCCCATCTTCATTCATCTTGTTTTTGAATACCCATTTTGTTCCAATTATATTTTTTATCTTTTGGGTGAGGTACCAATTCCCAAGTCTCATTTTTTTCGATTTGATAATTTATTTTTCAATGGCATTTATCCAATGAGGATCTTTGCTTGCTTGAGAAAAAATGTGAGGTTCTATTAAATAAAATAGAGCCACATCATCTTTTCTAGGGGTGCTTATCATCCTTCTTCGAGTTTGGATTCCTTCATCTATAATTCCGATGACTTTTTATTCTGGATGATATCTTTGAACAAACTTGATCTTAGAGGGAGTTTGTGAAGATTCATTTTGAGGTTCTCTTTGAGGTTCTTCATTCTCCTCTTCCTTTTCAGGTTCTTCTTCTTCACTTTGTTCAAACAAAGGCTCAACTTCATGATCTTCAATTCCTTTTTCCGGAAGGCCTTCATCAATCTTTACATCAATGCTTTCCACTATTCTTCGTAGGTGATAGTTGTAACATTTGTAAGATTTTCTCCTAGTGGAGTATCCAAGAAATATTCCTTCATCAACTCTTGAATCAAATTTACCTAGTGAGTCATCATTTATTTTTATGAAACATTTGCTTCCAAAAATCCTAAAATATTTCACTGAAGAAAATCTTCCTTTCCATAATTCATAAGGAGTCTTTTCATTATTTGGTCTTAGTTGAGTTCGATTTAAGGTGTAAACTGCGGTGCCAACTACTTCTCTCCAAAATTTTGGTTGTAAATCGGCTACTAGTAGCATTGTCCTTGCCATTTCTTGAATGGTTTGGTTCCTTCTTTCAACTACTCCATTTTTCTGTGGTGTCCTAGTAGTAGAGAGTTCTCTTTCGATTCCATTCTCTTTATAGAATTTATAGAACTCTTTTGAGGTGAATTCTTCTCCCCTATCCGTTCTAAGACATTTAATGTTAGAATCTTTCTCATTCTCAATGAGAGCCTTAAGATTTTTAAAACATTCAAATGATTCAGATTTATATTTTATGAAATATATCCACATCATTTTAGTATATTCATCAACAAATAGATATTTTATGAAATATATCCACATCATTTTAGTATAGTCATTAACAAATAGTGCAAAGTACCTTTCACCCTGAAGAGCTAGAGTTCTAGTTGGCCCACACAAATCTGCATGAATAATTTCCAAAGGTTTTGTTGTTGATAACTCCTTAGTTTTGTGGTTAGTTCTGGTTTGATTTCCATGTTTGCATGGGCCACATACAACTTGATTTGGTTTGCACATTTTTGGAATATCCCTTACTGCATTAATTTTGCTGATGTTGACTAGGTTATCAAAACTTGTATGCCCCAATCGCTTGTGCCATAACCAACTTTCATCTGTTTGACTTAAGTAACATTTATCTTCTTGGATTCTAATAAGAATGTAAACATTATCTGGTGTTCCTACTCCTTTCTCCACAAGCTCTCCTGAGGACGAGTCTCTTATTTCACATTTTTTTGTACTAATGACAACATTATGTTCTTGGTCACAAATCTGGCTGACACTTAAGAGATTGTGTTTGATACCTTCTACCAGTAAGGTATTTTGAGCCTTTCCTAGTCCATTGACAAGGGTAGTAGTCACGTTTCCAGTGATTTTAGCAGATCCACTTCCAAATGATACATTTCCATTTTTCTTGTTTAATGAGATAAACTTCTTTTGGTCACCTATCATATGTCTCGAGCATCCACTATCCATGAACCAATGATTTTCTTTACCATGAGCACATAGATCTAGGCCACATTTATCAGTTTTGAGATTTATGTTTTGAGATTTTTCCCTTTTGAGAGGGAAATTTTGTTCATTATGATCACAATCATCACATAATGAGCAAGACGGATCAAACTTAGCCAAAGGATCAAAGGAATTGTAATTTTTGATTTTTTCTTTCTCTTTAGGCCCATGTAGTTGGTTTGGTTGATTATTCAATCTTGGTGCTTCATTCTTATGAGCCTTGCAATGCTTAGCTTGATGCCAAAAGTTTTTACAATTGTAACAATGCCAAAGAAAAATAGTTTGATACCTGTTGTAGTATACTTAGCTTGAATCAACATCCTTCCTTGGAGCTGCTCTTTCAAATCTTGGTTTTGAGATGTGACCTTTTTCCTGAGATGATTTCTCTTCTTTTGGATGGCAAGAGAGTACATCATCATAACTTGTGGCATTATTCTTCATACTTGATGATTCTCCTTTGAAACCAATTCCAGACTTGTCATGTTGAGGTCTTTGAGTGTTAAGAATGTTGTCAAGAGCTAGAGAGATTTTCCAACTCCTTTTGATTTTCTCCAATTCCTTTCTTAGTGACACTATTTCAGCTTCATGTTTTTCATATATATCATCCTTCTCTTTTAGCTTGATGTTCAAGAAGTCTTCCCTTCTTTTTGCTTCCTCTCTTTCTATTTTGAGAGAAATTATCTTCTTTTGTAGGTTCTCATTTTCTTCAATGGCACTCATTAGCAAACTATCCATGTTTCTTTCATCTTCTATTTCTGAGTCATCATAATCTGTAAATGCCATGAATAGTGTTTCTTTGCTTCCAACATAATTACTTTCCGTATCTGATTCATCATCGCTTTCTTTGTACTGGTGCACATTTCTAGTTGATTTCCTCTTTATGACTACGAATTCATCTTCATCAGACTCATCTTGTTTAGAGAAGAATTTCTTCTTATTAAACCCTTTCTTCTTGTACATCATTCTTTTAGAGTCATTTTCATCATCACTGTCATGTTTACCTTTTAGCTTCGATCCCCATTTTAGTCTTTGTATAAATTGAGCTAACTTGTTTTCAGTATCTGATTCATCGTTGTTGTAATTCCATATTTTTCCCTCTTTTGTAGATTTTGAGGCTTTGAAAGCTGCTTCTTTGAAATTTGGGATCCCTTTCCTCATCTCATAGGTAATAATAATTCCACGAAGTTCATCCATATTTAGAGTATCTAGGTCCTTCATTTCTTCTATGGAACTTACTTTGGAGTCGAATCTATTAGGAAGTGATCTCAGGATTTTTTGAACTACAGTGCTTTCTTCATTATTTTCCCCTAGTCCTTTAAGAGAGTTAACCACTTTAGCTACTCTGAGGAAGTATGATGCAATATCTTCTTCTTCATCCATTTTCAGACTCTCGAATTGTCTTCTATAGGTTTTAAGCTTTTCCTTCTTAACTTTGGAGTCCCCATCATATAGCAAAACCAATTTATCCCATACTTCTTTGGCTGAGTCACAGTTCATGACTTTCGTAAATTCAGAATCAGTGATTCCACTAGTGATGGAATTTAAAGCTTTGGCATTAGCAATGTAGGCTTTTCTTTCATCTGGATCAGTTGGAAGACCGGTGGGAGCTTTGTATCCATCCAAAATAGATTGCCATATTTCAGGGCTAAGAGACATTAGATAGTAGGACATCCTCTTTTTCCAGAAAATAAAATTTGTTTCATCAAAGATAGGGAGTTTCCCTTAGTATCACAACAGAGCATGACCTAAGAGTTAACAATGACATCCATCGTTGTTCCCAAGTTACCCTCTTTTAGTCACATATATTTGAAGAGAAAATAAAGTGACACCCTTCAAACTTTGTGAGGAAGTTCTTGAAGGGAAAAACCAACTTGGCACCCTTGATATCAAGAGATTGAACTTAATTAATGGTCATGTTGATGAATGAAAACAAAAAGAAATGAGACCAATAAAAGAAATGTTAAATTAAATCTTAATCAAAAGGTTAAAGTTTTGGGATGGAGACATAAGGTTACACTTCTAGAGAAAAAAATTAGAAAGATAAATGAAATATTCCCTCTAATCACCTTCACACAAAGAAAATATCAGAAATTAAATAAATCCTTAAAACATTAAAAATATCCTAAAATATGGGGTAGGAATGAACTTTAAATTAGAAAATAGGGACAAACAAATGATTGATACTTATTTACAATAAGAAATGAGAAGTGTCCATGAAATTAAAAATGACTAATGTTATAGGTCAATTTGGGCACCATTCCCAATGGCCTGGTTAAACTGGAAATCATCCCCAGAACCAATGAATAGAGTCTATCATCCCCTATAATTTCAGTTGCTACATGCCCTAAGACAAAGAACAAGAACAAATCATCCATGACTTACATTGCAAGGTTTCCAAGATTTGAAGTACATGTTATATAACATATGAGCTCACCAATACAGCCTCTCAAGGGACTAACTTCTTTGCATATGCAGTTACATCCATTCCAGGGTGCTCTGCAAAGAACTTCTCGACATTCAAGAGTGTGTTGGTCAATTGGGAGCGAAATTATCATTGTTCCAGAATCTCCCCATGGCCAGTGCCTTCTAGAAGATTCCATATGTGTCAAACTTAGAATTCAGGTGTCCATTCAACACCTTTGAGCTTGGGAACATGTATTGCCTATTATTAGAAAGTCATTCATTGTGAAAATACCTTCAGCTGATCTATAAATTGAACACAGATATCAGTGCTTGAGAAGGGAGAAATTTGGTAGAGAAATGTTGTATAATTCTCAATTGAGTGTTTGATTTGAGTGATATGCTGTTGGAGAGATGTTCATTGTGATGAGGCTGGGATGATGTTGGAGTTGGTGACATACAATCAGTCGCTGGTTGTAACCTCCCCCTTCTATCCATTAATAAAGATTGTTGCCCATTTTCCCACATATGTATCTATATAAGCTTCTATCCTTCAGATTATGGATTCTTAGCTTATGTATATTTTTCATGTTTCATTGATTTAACTGATTAAGGTAAATAGCCATCTGTATATTGTAATCTCTTTGTTGTTTAATGTTTATACTTGTAGGAACTAGTCTGGCGATCAAAATTGGATTGGAAGCTAGAACAAGAGCGACAGAAGGAGAATAAGAAGCGCTTGGACCCCAAGTAGGTTTCTCCATCTTTATGTGTGTCTATTTACTCTTAGGAAAAGTGTGTGCAAATTCTTTGATATGTTGTTCTAAATGCATAGCACCACATTTAGGGAATGTGTTTTATCCGTAATTCATAATTCCGCATAACAAATTGGTGACTCCACTGGGGAGTTTACCTTCATCCTTGTTGTTTTTGCCACTGCTTATCCACCCAATAGCATCTACTCTCAATTATTAGGCTTTTGAAACAAAAAATTGCATTAGAAGTGTTTTTAGTAGCTTGAATTTTGTTCTCTGCTGTGCCCAATGCACTGTTGTTCAAGACACAGTAATTTGCATAGCACTGTCTCCCACTCAGAATTGCTTTGCAATGCACTATCTCCCCTTAGAGACTGTGTTGGCCCTTAAGCCAATCAAATTCCCTTTGAATTTTTCATTGCCATCACTTTCAGCCTTTTGTTTGCTTTGTTTTCAAGTGTCTGATGCCTCATAGAGACCAATGAATCTTCCTTAATCTTCCTCCTTTAAAAAGTAAGTTTGTTCAATGTCTCTTTTAGTGTTCTTCTTTATCATTGACAAATTCAATTCAAATTATTTTATTTTTGCATTAGATCCATTTGTTTTCGTAAATGAAATTGTCGTTAAATTCTTTGTTTCCTGTAGGAAAAACTGTAGTTTCATTCTTCATTTTTCGAAAAGAGAAATTGTTCTTAAATTCATCGTTTCTCGAAGAAGAAAGCACTTTTTTTTGTTGATTTGATGCATATAGTTTCCTTTTTGTATTCACATTAAGGGGATTGAAAATAAAAACCTGCATTTGCATATAGTGGATTGTGTGTTTTACATAGGAACAAATTAGGAAAGCTGCATATTAGTTTGTTCTCTTTGTTGTTTTCTCTCAAAACTGTTTGCTCTTGCCCTTTAGTAGCTAATATTTTCATTGAAAAAGCTAAAATTGAGAAGTATGCTTATCATTTTAGTTTATATTTTAGGAATTTCCATCACATCATCATGGTGAACCTTGAAAGGCAAATTGATAAACAAGATTAACTTAAAATGTACATCAATTTACCTAAAAATGATTTGGAATCATAACGATAACATTTAGAAGGTCTAGGCTAGAGACGTGTTCCGACATCGTAAAACATAGCAGCTGTCATTAATTGTCTCCGATATATTCCCAGTGTGATACCTCACTCACGTACGTAAGTATATCGTAGCTCGTCCACATACCTTCGAGTATACCAGGCGGTGTTATAGTACGGAAAGTATAAAGGGGTGCTCTCACTGTGCAGTTTCACATCAAACAATGCTAATACAGACTTGGCCTCCATGTACCTTCGGGTATATTTGGGAGGAAAAATTTAGGTTTCTATCCATCCATAGTGAACCGAGTCAACCGCCTTGTAAATTGTGATACACCGAACACAACATTCAGGGAGATTGCCTGCCCATACTTCTTGGTTTGCCAGGAGGTATTATGCAGTTCACAGTTTCTTTGTAAACCTTTTGCCTAGCATTACCCTTTTATTCTTTTTATTTATTTTTGGTCTTAAAATAAATAAATCATCGTGGAAGAATAAAATCCCTTTCCCTGTCGTTTGCGTATATTGCATTGAAACCACCTCTACCACCGGAAGTCACTTCTGGTAGGCAAAGGTGACATTGCTCTACCGAAACTAGTACCATCAGTACCTATGGTGAAGCATCATCTTCCCATATAATAGAGTTGGCAGAAGTTATTTCTACAAATCATGATTCGTCTATTGTTATTGAGACGGAGTCCTCACAGCTACCTGTGGTCACGATCCATCCAATCAGTGAGACCATACCTCCCGAGCCCAACGTTGTTCAACTAGAAGGTGATCTAGATTCTCTCTTTTTTTCCAGAACATCTGCATCCCGAAGTCGAACGACCAGAATTTGTTCCTGTATCAGTCGCCGCAAAAACTATTGTAGCTATTGAGTCTCCCATATCACACAATCAACCTCCTGAAATATACTTTGGGCCTGACGATGAAATCCTTCCACCTGGTTTAATTTCGATTGAAGAAATACCACAAGACGAAACACCTTTAACTCCAACCCGTTTTGGGGAGGATCTTTACATGTACAAGTCTTCTCCTCAATCACCATTCTCTGCTTTTGTGGATCCTGTTCCTATTCAAATTCCCGTCGATTCAAAAGGTTATACATCTGGTCATGTAACCTTGCCTAAACTAACATCTTCAGTTGGACCATCTATTATGATTGCGTCAGCACCTGCTCTTGCTACCTCGTCGATGTTCACAACTTCACCAGTGTCATATTTACATGATGGCCATTTGGTCCCATCAAGTCATAAATCTTTATCTGGAATTTTCTCTGGTGCATATTCAAACCCATGGAATTTACCAATGTCATCATCTGGTATTCTAACTGGTAAACCTATAGTGAGTACTGAACGACTTGATCATTTATATCCATCATCAAGGCAATATCAAGCTGGTCCATCTAGGTCTATTCCATCCAGTACCATCTCAACTGGACTCTATACATTTGGAGAACAATACTTTATGTCTTATTATACTCCTCATGCTGGGGGGCAACCTATGGTCACCCACTTTGATAGTAATCCGTCATTTTTTGGTCAACCTAATGTCGAAATGAATGTTTGTCAATGGTAGCCCACTCTGCCTATCTAACCACAAACGGTTATACACTCATGTCAACCGGTTCAACCTGTTGTAACAACATCATTTCCACTTGTTAATACATCTTTACCCCTGTTACAGACTGAAACTGTTGTACAACAACCATTTCAGGTGGGTACTTCAACTCAATACCCTCAAGTATTAGGCCCTCAGACTCCAACTCCTTCGGTTAATTTAAAACAACCACCTGTATTCGGAATCATTTATTCACAAGCTGGATTACCATATTATGGGATGTCACAACCACAACTAGGTTATACCTATCCTTAACCGAATCCAAGTTATTTTAATTTGGGTTATAAAATTGGTGGACAAACCCCTTCGCAACCACAGGTGTAAATTCCTCAACTTTCATTTCAACAAGTATCATACCCAGGTTTTGGTCAACAGTATCCTCAAGTATTTGCCTATCAAAATAACCCCTATCTGGGCTACCAGCAACAGATTCCTTACATTGGTGTTTAAATTCATGTTTCCCAAGCAATTCCATCATACCCTGGCTATGCTCAACCTGACCTTAATCGATAGTTTCCCTTTGTTGCAAATTTAGAGTTACCAGATTTAAATCGACTCACAAATGATCCAATCAACTATGCTCCTTACTGATCGGAGATAACCAATAAATTACCCTCGAATATTCCTAAGTTCAATGAAAACCTTGGGGAAGACCCATCGACTCATGTTATGACTTATTATTTGTGGTGTTCATCAAACTCCCTGAATGATGATTCTGTTCGGATACGTATTTTCCAGTGTATGCTCACTGGTCCAGCTGAAAAATGGTACATTGAGTTACCTGGAGCTTATTTTGATAATTTCAGTGCCCTAGCTACTGTATTTTTTAATCACTTCTAGTTACCCATACGATATGAAACTGGAATGGAACTCTTGAATAATTTTAAACAGACTAATGCTACTCAAATTGCTAATCATATTCATGAGTGGCGTCATCGTCGTAGAATGGTTAAGACCCTTTTTCCTGATCAACTCCTTGCTGAGTGGTTCATTAAGTCCCTATTACCATCTATAACTGAGGATGTGGCTAAGAGTGGCGTCGTCACTGAAGAGCAGGTTATTTCTCGTGCCCAATATTTAAATATGATTTATACTTAGTCTGGTACGCTCTACAAAAAAATTCCTAACGCACTGCGATATAATTTTATTGTTCCTCCTCCATCAAAGGACTTTAATTTCAGAGACAATATGATCAGTACTGCAAGCACACATCATATTACTGCATCTGATCCTACACCTTCTTTTGAAATCAATGCCATGTCATTTGAAAAAGGCAGAAGTGACAAGCAACCAGGAAGTAAGAAAAAAGGGAACTCAAAGAAAAAGCAAAATTCTAACCCGCAGGAAAGATCATCTGATCAATTGTCTAGAAATAGGAAACCTAGTTATCCATAAATAATCTATAATGAGGAATACTTTGTTCAGGATTGTCCTCACTGCGCTGAAGTCTCAAAAATGGTTATGAATTCACATGCATTAGCTATGTTTATAGGTCCATTTCCGAATCCAGACACAAATTTGGTTGTTGTTGATCCAACTTCTAGTTCCCAAGTGCTTATGCTATCTGTTAGAAAACCTTCAACATATATTTTGGTGTCAATGCGTAATAAATACTACGGTAGTCAGGCCATTGATCAACCTACTACCTCGACCATGAATCTGTCTACTGAATCGGTACCACCACCTGCTATTCCTGAATTGACAATCAAGCCACCAAAGGGAGTCTTTCATAAATTGACATATTATCCTCGAGTAAGAGCTACTCAAAATTATAATATAGTTGAAGATTTATCTCAATCCCCTTCAGCTATGTCAGCTCTTGAGGTATTACAAAATTGTCCCTCCCAGAAACAGGCTTTGTTGTCGGTAATTGGTGGAATTGATCTGACTGGTTCTAATCTCGTAGCCTTTAATCATACATGCTATGTGCTGCAATTACCAGTAGAATTGGCATTCTCCATACAAGTAAATGTTCTCAATCACCTTATTCATCGTACTATTATTGATGAGGGATCATCTACGTGCATTATGTTTCTAAACTGTTGGAAGTCACTTGGCTCGTCGCGCCTATCTCAATCATCAATGACATTGAAGGCTTTCGACAGACGTACATATAAGACTTGTGGTATTATCAATAACCTGTATTTAGAACTAGGAGGAAAAATAGTTAATGTTGTTGTCGAGGTCATTGACAGACACCTTAACTACAATATTCTACTTGGAAGGCCATGGGTATATGCTATGACTACAATTGTTTCCACATATTTTAGAATGATTTCCTTTCCATATAAAGGTGTTATCACAGTCATCAATCAGCTATCCTTCTTTGCCTCCACTTCACAGGTAACTGGAAGTGTTCCATTTTTTCATGCACCCCAACTCGCACTTTGGAAAATTGGTGTAGGACTCTTAAAGGATTCCACTCTCGTGGGAACCTTTGCATTATTGCCGCCTACGACGTCGACAAAAATTGCATGTATAAAGACCTGCTACAAGATCTCTTCCACTCCATCTGGCTTAAGGAAGAGTACGAGTGATTCTGAAATTCTTACGTTGGATGAGTTTCTACTGCCCATACCTATTGAGCTGACATATCAATCAATCTATCTGGCTTGGGTGGCGAATCCAAAATCATCATCGCCGGTTGTTTGGGTTGATCGTTCCTTAGATTTTGGTACTCCATCTGATCCTTTTTCCTCAAATTTCTTGATAGATGATAATATTTTGGAAACCATGATGTCGAAAGGAGAACCATGGGAATATTATCATCATCATTCCCATCTTCTTGATTATGAAGAAAATAATCTTAGTGAATTATACCACCCATCAATCAAAAAAATTATTTTTGAATTATTTTCCTATTAGTGCAATCGATTCTGAGCGAAATTTGTCATATATTGAAGAAACTATTTCTATCGATATTTCGACCAAACCTGGCATTGTAGAAAACATTCATGTCAGCGTATCTTGTTCTCCATCAGAACTCGAAACATATCACTCTCTCTTTCATGAATTTCGTGATGTATTTTCTTGGTCTTATGAGGAAATGCTAGGCATAGATACTAGTATCATTGAACACACTATTAATATGTACCCTGATGTCAAGCCAGTATGTCAAAGCCTTTTTCATGTTCATCCGAAGAAGGTCATTGTCGTTAAATCAAAAGTTGAAAAATTTTGCGTGCTGGTTTCATTTACCCTATTCCACTAACTGAGTGGGTTTCCAACATCGTTTTTGTTATGAAAAAACAAGGAACTATTAGAGCGTGCGTCGATTATCGGGATGTCAATCTTGCTTGTCCAAAATACAACTATCCTACTCCCTTTATCGACCAGATTATTGATGATTATGCTGGATGCGAAATATTTTCATTAATGGATGGATTTTCCAGCTATAATCAAATCAATATCCACCTAGAGGATCAATATAAGACAAAATTCATCTATCCCTGGGGCACATTCGCTTATCGGAAACTACCATTTGGTTTAAATAACATCAGGGCCAATTTTCAGAGAGAAATGGATTATGCTTTGAATGACATCAAGCACATTTTTCAACCGTATCTAAACGATTTACCCGTGCATTCACAAAATCAGACGGATCACTCGATGCATTTGAGAGCCATATTTTTACGCCTCTGACACTAAAAAATACACCTCAATCAACATAAATGTGTGTTTTGTGTTGGTCTAGTCGTTTTCTTGGATGCATCATCTCAAAAGAAAGAATTCGAATCGACCCATTGAAGGTCCAGGCCATTCTTGATTTGCATGCACCATCAAATTTACTTCATACACAGAAACTTCAAGGAAAGGCTAACTTCCTAAGGAGGTTCATATCCAACTATGCCGAAATGGCTAAAGCATTTACTCGGCTCTTAAAAAGGGTATTCCATTCCATTGGGATGAAGTTGTGCAAGCTTCTTTTGATGTTGTCAAGGATACTCTTGTCCAAGCGTCATTAGTGTATCCCCCCAGTTATTAGAGTGATTATTTATTATATATCACTGAAGTTGATATGACCATTGCTATGGTATTGGTCCAAGTAGAAAATGGGATAGAACATCCGATCTATTATTTGAGTCATAATCTCAATGATATGAAAGTGAAGTATTTATATGTAGAAAAGCCTGCCTTGGCAGCTGTTCAAGTTGTCCAAATATTTTGCTACTATATCCTATTCTGGAAGACCATTGTCATTTTGGATTGCAACCCCATGACTTATATATTATCACGTCAATTGTTGGGGGGGAATTATTCAAAATGGATTGTCATTTTGTAGGAATATGATCTGGAATTCATCAAATCCAAGTCAAAGAAGTCTTTAATTTTGGCTGAGCTTCTCTGTGAGCTTCCCTTTGATAATACTACTACTACGTCGGAACCATCTATTCTAGATGAGTCTCTGTTTCTGATTAGATCATCTGATCCTTGGTATGGGTATTTTATCATTTATCTCCAAACCTAGACTTTTCGGCTTGATACCTATCGCTCTGACTAGTGATGTATTCGATACCAAGCCAAAGATTATTTGATCGTCGACGATACACTTTATTGTCATGGTGTTGATACAATTTTAAGAAGATGCCTCACTCATGAGGAGGCTGAAAAGGTTTTAAATGATTGTCATGTTGGGGCTTGTGGTGAACACTTGTCTAGATACGCTACCGTGCAGAAGATACTTCGTGTTGGTTACTTTTGGCCTACCATATTTCGAGACTACATCCTTGTGGTCAGAGGTTGTCATGCATGCCAAATATTTGATTGTAAAATCCACAAACGACCAGTGCCAATTCATCTTGTTGTCTCTGTGGGACCATTTTCGAAATGGGGCATTGACTTCATGATCTATAACCCTCGTTCGTCCGAATGGTAGGGTTATATTATTGTCGTAGTAGACTACTTTACCAAGTGGACCGAAGCGATGCCTACATTCAACAACACAAGACAAACAACTGCATTGTTTTTCTTTAATCATGTCATTGCACAGTTTGGGGTCGCACAGGCTATAGTCACAGATCATGGGAAGAATTTTCGCAACCATATGATGACTGAATTGACTGCCATGTTAGGATTGTCACATGATAATTCTACCCCTTATTATCCACAATCAAATGGAAAAGTTGAAGCTATCAACAAAATTCTTAAACGTATTTCAACGAATGATAAGAGTTCGTAAAAGAAACTGGAATTTGATATCGTACTCAACCTTATGGGCATACTGAACCTCGGTGAGAAACAAAACCTGATTTACTCCCTTTCAATTGGTGTATGGTCTGGAAGCTATCTTTCCAGTCCAATGTGAAATATCGTTGTTGAAACTCGCAATTGACTTGTTACTTGAAACCTATGATGAAGAAGCGTGTCTTTTTAACCTCATCCATCTTGATGAAACGTGTCGTGAAGCCCAATTGGCCAACGAAGCTCATAAGAGACGTATAAAGGCGCAATATGACAAAAATGTCCAGCCTTGCATTTTCTCAAAGGGCGACTTGGTCCTTCTTTAAGATCAAGAAGCTGATGTAATAGGTACAGGGAAATTTGAGCCATTATGGTATGGCCCCTATATTTTCAAAAGAGTTCTTGCTAAGGGTGCCTATGAGTTGGTGGATTATAATGGAATTCTGTTGGCGTAGCCCCAAAATGGGTTGTATCTAAAACGTTACTATGCTTAATCATGAGCGTAGTAATTTTTTGTATTATATTGTATATATATGTTGTTGATTTGCATTCACTGTGTTAGTCTGTTTCATTAGGGGAATTTTGAGGTCTAAAATGGGCCTCCTACGGAAATTATAAAATAATAGTGGAAATAATAAAATAAGGTTTGATTACATCATCAAATTTTAGAGGGAAAAAAGAAAAAACTACTTTTTCAACTTATCTCCCAAATTTTTTACTCAAATTTCAAGCGGGAGTACTCGTTGGATGAAAAATTTAATTCCTCATCCAAGGAGTACCCATGTTGCATACTTTCGATGGATCCTTCTACACGAAAAATGAGAAATACATGAAAAACGTGATTTCAATCATGTGTTTTCATGTATTTCTCATTTTTCATGTAGCAGGGTCCATCAGAAGTATGCAACATGGGCACTCCTTGGATGAGGAATTAAATTATTCATCGAACAAGTACTCTCGCTCAAAATTTGAGTAAAAAATTTGGGAGATAATTTGAAAATATGAGTTGAAAAAGTAGTTTTATTATTTTATTATTTTTTAATCTTTTTACCCTTTTACTTGAAAAATGGTGAATCATCCCCCATGGTTGACATCATCATCTTGAATCCTATTGGTTTTTATAAAGTTTATTTTGGTTGTACATTTTTCTTAGGAGGCCCATTTTAGACCTCAAAATTCCCCTAATGTTTAGAGTTTTCTTGACATTAGTAATCCACTTTACATTTCATCACAGATGTCTGAATCTTTGGAACCATTTGTTGGATATGCTGATGGTGCTAGTCGTAGTACACAGAATCTATCCTCTGCAACATGGGCCATTTTTTCTCCGAACGGAAACTTAGTGAGTTTTCAAGGGATTTGTATCGATAGATCGACAAACAATATCGCTGAGTATAGCACGTTGATCGAACTTCTCTCTGATGACATTTCATTTGGTATTAACCGCATCATCATAAGGCTAGACTCACAACTTGTGGAATTACAAATTACTAGTGTTTATACTATTATAAATCCAACACTGCATCGTTTGTTCCTAAGAGTTCGACTTTTGGAAAGACACTTTGATTTTATTCAATATCAACACATTTCCAGAAATTTGCACACATTGACTCATTCTTTAGCTAATCATGTTATAGACAGACATTTGCAACACATGTAAAGATACATTCACATAATTGAATAGGATTGTGCAATAAACATAGAAAACACTGAAATCAAATAGATAGATAGCTATAGGTTTTTACAAAAATTTGTGCCCAAGACACATTGGTCCTCTGATCTCAAAATGTATGCAACATGTAAAAAGTAAACTAGTGATTCTCATGGTAACATGTTATAAATATAGTTATTCGATGCAGTAACTGCATCCAGCAGTTAGGAATGCCTATAGTATGGCGCTACAGTTGCATGGGTAACTCTTCGATCCGAAAATTCGGAATCCTGAAGGTAAACCCCTCTATGTGTTGTTGAAGCTTAGACAAAGTCTCAGCCATGTCTAAATCCTGAAGGACTGCTCTCTCGACAGCCCTCTCTGTTGGCTCATCTGATCCATGCTCTAGTTCCTCCACTGGTTGAACTCGACCAACATATGCATTACATTAAAACTTTAGTTTAGTCTTGGGAAAACATCAAAATACAAAAAAATTGTGTAAACCTTAGAAAAATAAAAAAGCACGGTCAAAACATTCTTACCTATTGCACCCCACTTAGCCCCTTCTAGTAAAGCTAAGTATGGATCTCCTTGGAAATCGATGTCTATGTATGCATACTCATCAATGGTGATAATATGTCACATGAACTAGGTAAAGAATGCATTCGAGAGCACAATGGACGATTGGCCTGCATGCCTAGCCATTAGTTCTACCCATCTCTTCATCCTCAGATCTCTAGGGTTAGACACAACTAGTGTCACATGTTGAGGCTGCATTAGTGGAATCCGCTCTAAGGCAAATGAAATGAGGATCGAACCATAACTGAATTTTTTCTTCCTTCCACCCTTTTTTGTTCAGTTGTTCTTTTATCTAAGAAAGTACAACTTCAAACTAGTTGAAGACTGTTGGCTCCATGCACTCTAGTGCATACCGAATATATGATCTATTCGCTACATGTAGTGTAACGATGCTGGCAAGCTTTATGATTGTGGAAAGAATGGTTCTCAAAGGAAAATCTCTAACATCACGGATTTTTATTTTCCCATCCTTGCTTGGCTCTACCCCTGGATAGCAATATTGCAAAACATAGTCTATCACTGTCTCTCCTCCAAGAGTAGACCCCAAGAGAGAAATAGGCAAGCCTCTCCTCGAAAAGCCTGTAATAAAATATACATCCTCCACTGTAATAGGAACCACTTTGTTCCTAATGTGAAATTCCTCAATAGCTAGATCCCATGCTCGAACTTGGAACTCAAAGAGTTCTATTTGCTGCCTCATCCCTGACAAGCAGAAGTACTTTAATAACCCACAATCTCTTCGGGCTCTTACTATACCCGGATCATTTAGGGCAATCATATTTTGTTCTTCATGCTCTCTTTCTCTCCAAGTAATCGTCATTCTAGTCCGATTAAATTTTGAAACATAACCATAAGACTCATTAGAATCCTTTTAATGCAAAAAAATAGGCAAATTTTGAGTACAATGTAAGAATAAAAAATGTGAATTGCGCCCAACGCAGTCTTGAAAAAGGGACAGTGCATTGCATATGCACCTAGGCTTCAATTTAGGTGCTCTACAATGCAGTTTTCAATGCTCAAGGGTGCACTTCCCTCTTTGGAAAAAGAATTTACCCTAAGGGGCCCAAATCCCTAAAAATTTGCATTGAAAGGAAATGAATTAACTGCTAAAAGAAAGAGAAGGTTTATGGTACCAACTTGGATCAAACGATGATGAAAACCATCCATAGAATTGATTGCAATCAACGACTAAAGTTTGGGAGAAAAAATAGGTTCAAAGCTGCAAAATGCTAATGGTAACTTTCAAATGGTAAAAATGAATAGTAAAACTCTTCTTATTAATCATTTGATTATTTTTTATTGTTGTGACTATGGTTTTATTCTATTTTGATCATGAAACGGGTATTTTTAATCCATTTGATGTTGTTCTGAATAGGTTTTACAACTGATGAGCAGATTAGTCGTGCAGATTTTTTTCAAGAATGATTTGACCACAAAGCATACTTTTATCCTTATTTTTCGAGCTTTGTTAAAAATGAAAAAGGACTTGAAGCACACTTTTATCTCTTTTCTGAGCTTTGATAACAGCGAAAAAGGAACCCCTATAGTCTTCTTTTATCTCTCTTCAGACTCTGATAATGTGAAAATATTGCCGAGCACTTGTCTTTTCGAGCTCATAAAAGTAAATGAATTGATATCTACTCAGTATAAGTTTAACCCTTTTCCGGACTGAGATAGATTATTTACGAAAAAGGAATGCCTTAGTCAAACATGGCTATGAGGTTCTCTCAGATATTATTTTACACTTTTTCGGATCTGAGTGACAAATTTACAAAAAATTACTTATGGAGTTTTCTTTCATCCTCTTTTTCAAACTCTATAAATATGAAAAAGGACCGAGTTGTCACTATCGTTAGGCTCGTTAAAACATAAAATAGTGACGGGCTTGTTGATCATGGCAAGAATCGAGTTTCATTCATTGCTAGACTCGTTAAATTATTAAATAGCGATACATTATTTGCACGAATGGTTGAATTATAGATCAAGCATATGTTATCCTCCTCAAGCTTGTTAAAAAATAAAGAGGTACTGGTCAAAAAATGACCAGGGAAAATTTGGGAAAGTGAACAGAACATTTTACGGTATCAGGTCGCTCTTGAACATGACACTTCACTCCATCATCATGGTTGTTTGGGTTGGGCAATCTTCTTGACGGTTCATTCATACCTATGGTTCATCATACCTTCACTTTGGTTTTGGGTCAATGCTACCAAATCATCTCAGTGTTGTCGATATGTTCAAGAGAAGTCATCCAATGAATACTCATCCTTCTACAATACTCATAAATCTTCATTCTCATGACAGTCATCCCTGAACATTGCTATATCAAGTCATACTTTGTCTCTGAAATCAATAGCTCCCGTTTCGCAATAAAGTGACTTCCTGTCGACATCAAATCATCATCCAGGAAGTTTACTTAGAAACATCATCTTCCAGTACCATGAGGCTTGTTACAGTATCGACAAGATCCTTGCTTTCAGACTATTGAACGAAAGATTTTGTTTGTGGTTCGACATCAAATCATTTATTCATGCCTTACAAAATGTATTACTGATCCAGATTTATGCAAGAATGCAAAAAAATACAGAAATAACCATAAACATAGAGATGCAATGGAAATAATGCTTTATTTCATTAATACCAAATAACAAAAATATGCTTACAGACATAATGGAAATAAAATAGCTAGGGTGCTAGTAGCGAATCTCTGAGAGGAGATGTGACAACTAAAAACCTCTAAAATATGTTACAATGAGGCTCGAGGGCCTATTTATTATTGAGAAACAATGGAGAACTCTAAACGTCCAAAAACATAACTCTAGGAGATGAAGCGTCAAAACTATGGGCCCCGTTTGGGTAAATTGGTGTTTCAACTTCCTAGGGACATAACTTCGGCATACGATCTTCGTTTGACGCATATGATACATCATTAGAAATATCTATCTGAGGAATACATCTATTACCACAAATATCAATTTTAGAACGACACCATTATTCGCCAGAGGAACTATGCCCAAAAAACGTCGTTTAGGGCCTCAAAATGACTCCGGAAGTTCAGGACCCAAAAAACTGCTAAAAATAATAAGTTGTGCTGCAACTTAAAAAATTAAAGAAATGATGGTGAGGATTCAAATGGAATAGGTTGGTGGCCACCAATATCCACCTGGATCATTAAGGCCCCAAAACGTCTCCAGGAGTGGAGGACCCGAAAACTTGCTAAAAATAGTAAGTTGTACTGAATGTAAAAAGCTGCAAGAATTGATGGTGCTGGTCCAAATGGAATAGGTGGGTGGCCCTCGATATCCACCTGGATCATTCCTCCCTCTTTAAGAAGCAATGGTCCCCATTGCATTGAGATCCTCCATGAGATGAGGCACGTTTTGTTTTTGAAGATTTCATAGACCTGCGGGTGGACATGTTGGATGGACTTAGTAAATTTGGTTTCTTTATCAGCCTCAAATAGTACATGTGTGGATTATGTCTGTGTAGTTGCATGAAGTATGGAAACATCAGGTAGCGGTGCATCGGGGGTCAGATCAATGGAGTGCTTGTCTTGATAGTGTAGAGGAACCTTTGTGAGTGAGGAGAAAATTTCCACGTATTCCTCCATTACTTTGTCTGTTTGCTGCAGTCGTGCAGAGAAGCCTTGTTTCAAGGTTGTGGCCACAATATTATTCTTTCCCTGTGAGAAAGTTGTAAGGAAAGTAGATTTCCTGGTTTAGGAAACAATCTTACTACGTTTTTTTTGCAATAGTCAAAGAGATGACAGGAGGCGGTACTACCTCCAGTATCCTGTACAAGTTATTTCCCAAAGTAATAACAACAACATGAGGCCTAGACTCATACACAACATGTCTCCTCCACAAGTATGGTTGGCCCAATAATACATCAGCTACATCAAGAGGAGCAACATCACACAATACCTCATCCGTGAATGGCTTGATACTGTACAGAAGGCGGCACTGTTGGCGGATGCGGAGATCTCTCCTTGGGTGGAGCCACCCGATGGTATACGGCTATGGGTGTGCTATGGTCGGTAGGCCGAGCCGCTTCACGACTTCTGCTCAAATGAGGTTATTTTGTCTTCCGCTATCGACAAGAAATTGTAGCAGAGAACCCTTCACCCACATCTGCGAATGGAAGAGGTGCTCCCCCCCCTCTGGATCCTCTGGATCCTCCCTTTGGATCTTGGTGGTGGTAACAATGGCATTGGGATCCGCATCAATGATTTGATTCCCTTTGTCATTGCCTTTGTCTGGTTCTGACTTAGGATCAGAAAATGCATCTGATTTGGGTGCCTTTAGTTCGGCCACCAATGACTGTTTGGCCCGACACTCGTTTGTGTTGTGAGTGGGGCTGTTATGAAATTCACACCGCTTCCCTGTATAAGATTTGTGGTGATGTTTGGAGTTGCACTGCCTTGGCCTTGCCCCTTGTTCTTCAGTTCAGGGGCACCTTTCGGATTTGCAGATCCAAAGTCTCACTTCTTCTTCTTAAATTTCTGCTCGATCTTCACGACATATCAATACGTCGTGCCAAGTGATGTAATGTTGAGGAACTCCATTTCCTCCTGAATGTGTTTTTGTAGACAACCGCGGGTACTTGAGCACCAAATGTCTCTTTAAATCTTTAATACCCAACTTTGTGCATAGGGTATGGAATAGATTCGTAATTTTGTGAACATGTTGATCCCTTTGTTGCTGCAGCGTGGTCCATTGGATGCATTTTTCCTCATAGCTCCCCATAGGGTAATATTGTTCCTTGATGCCGTCTCGGAATGAATTCCAAGTGGGTGTGGCTGAGAATAGAGAGGGTTCCCCTCTGTCCTCTTTCTCACAGTAGGTTTCCCACCAGTAGTTGACATGGGGGGCAGCTTTGAGGAGTGCAAAAATAATATTTTCTCGGTCAGAGAAATCATGGACCGAGAAATACCCTTCCAGCAAATTCAACCATCTATCTACGACGTCTGCATCTATTTGGCCTTCAAATACAGGAATGTCAAAGTTTACCTATACCTTGAAGGGAGTGGCACCTCCAGAGTGGCTTTTGGATGCAGATGCGCCGTAGGTTGGCAGTTGTTGAAGGATATGAGAAATTTATCCATCATCGCATTCCTTTGTTTCTCAAGGGCCTCCTCGAGCAATATTTTGATAGGATCTACTGCTCCCTCGTCTTTCTTTTCTTCTACCATGGGAGGTCGTCGGGGTTTGCGAGGCTGATCTTGCAAGGGTTTAACTAGATCAAGCCCTAAATCCTTATACCCTGACTGCATTAGGGACATGCAAAGAAAAACAAAGAAAGAACAGACTGCTCTGATACCACTGATTCAGATTTATGCAGGAACGCAAAAAAATATAGAAATAACAATTAACATAGAGATGCAGTGGAAATAATGCTTCATTTCATTAATACCAAATAACATAAATATGCTTATAGACATAATGGAAATAAAATAGCTAGGGTGCTGGTAGCGAATCTCTGAGAAGAGATGTGGAAGTTACATACCTCTGAATTGTGTTACAATGAAGCTCGAGGGATTTTTTTATTATTGAGAAACACTGGAGAACTCTAAAGGTCAAAAAACCTAACTCTAGGAGATGAAGCGCCAAAACTATGGGCCCTGTTTGGGTAAATTGGTGTTTCAACTTCCTGGGGACGTAACTTCGGCATACGATCTTCGTTTGACGCGTATGATATATTGTTAGAAAGATCTATCTAAGTACTATTAATGTTGTCATTAATATTAATTCCATAACAACATCATTATCTTCTGGAGGAATGATGCCCAAAAACCGTCGTTTAGGGCCTCAAAACGGCTCCGAAAGTTTAGGCCCCAAAAAGCTGCTAAAAATAGTAAGTTGTGTTGCAACTTAAAAAAATGAAAGAACTGATGGTGGGGGTTCAAATGGAATAGGTGGGTGGCCACAAATATCCACCTGGATCATTAAGGCCTCAAAACGGCTCCGGGAGTGGAGGACCCGAAAACCTGCTAAAAATAGTAAGTTATGTTGAATGTGAAAAGATGCAAGAATTGATGGTGCTAGTCCAAATGGAATAGGTGGGTGGCCCCTAATATCCACCTGGATCAACTACAGTACCTTGTGGTCCATTAACATCAATGGTGGTTCTCTCGCGTTTGTTAACAACTCACATTATTGGTTGGTAATCAAATGATGTCTTACCATGTTCGACTACAAATCATATATTCGCATGGCTAGACCTTGACCCGAACGATCGAGTGAATGAGATAAGAAGACCCTGGATCTAGTTTCAGCCATATGGTCTGCGATTTCAGGATTGTTTTACACATCATCTGTATGGTGACTTTACATATAGATCGTCATCCGAACATGGGCCTATATCTATAGGCATGTATGTATTGGGAAACATTCCAATGTAGATGACTTTCTGCACTATGTACATGTTATTAGATAGTTTATGTGTTGAGCATGGGAATGCCTTCCCTCAACAATTCATGATCAAGAGGATATATCATGATGTAATGTATTGTAAGATTGATGAAGGTTGCCACTCCGCTTTAGTTCCAACCCATCATAGTGTAAATCATCTCATTCAAAAAATATTGTTATTATTATTTTGACTTCATGCATTTGGGGGCAATTTTTATAGGTCAATTTGGGCACCATTCCCAATGACCTGGTTAAACTAGACATCATCCCCAAAACCAATGAATAGGGTCTATAATCCCCTATCATTTTAGTTGGTACATGCCCTAAGAAAAAGAAAAAGAACAAATCATCCATGACTTCCATTGCAAGGTTTCCAAGATTTGAAGTACATGTTATATCACCTATGAGCTCATCAACGTAGCCTCTCAAGGGACTAACTGCTTTGCATATGCAGTTACCTCCATTCAAGGGTTCTCTGCAAGGCACTTCTCGACATTCAAGAGTGCGTTGGTCAATTAGGAGAAAAATTCTCATTGTTCCGGAATCTCCACATGGCCAGTGCCTTCTAGAAGAGTCCATATGTGTCAAACTTCGAATCCATGTGTCCATTCAACACCTTTGAGCTTGGGAACATGTCTTACCTATTATTAGAAAGTCATTGATTGTGAAACTACCTTCAACTGATCTATAAATCGAGCACATATCCTAGTGCTTGAGAAGGAAGAAATTTGGTAGAGAAATGTCGTTGAATTCTCAATTGAGTGTTTGATTTGAGTGATATGTTGCTGGAGAGATGTTCATTGTGATGAGGCTGGGATGATGCTGGAGTTGGTGACATCAAATCAATCGCTGGTTGTAACCTCCCCCTTCTATCCATTAATAAAGATTGCTGCTCATTTTCCCACATATGTATTTGTATAAGCTTTTATCTTTCATATTATGGATTCTTAGCTGATGTATATGTTTCATGTTTCATTGACTTAACTAATTAAGGTAAATATCCATCTGTATATTACAATCTCTTTGTTGTTTAGTGTTTATACTTGCAGGAACAAATCTGGTGATCAAAGTTGGATTGGAAGCTACAGCAAGAGCGACAGAAGGAGAATAGGAAGCGCTTGGACCCCAATTAGGTTTCTCCATCTTTCTGTGTGTCTATTTACTCTTAGGAAAAGTGTCTGCAAAGTCTTTGATCTGTTGTTCTAAATGCATAACACCACATTTAGGGAACGTGTTTTATCCGTAATTCATAATTCTGCATAACAACTAATTTAAAAATGGGAAAAATAAAATTCATGAGAAAATCTCCATGAGATTGAAGTATAAATTAAAAATCTTCAACAAATATTTAACTTGAGAAAAAGTAGGGTATAACTGGGGACAATAGTTTGATACCTACATGAAGACTCTAGTTGGAAACACTTAATCGCAAAAATATAGAATTTAAGGGATCTAGTTGGGAAACACTCACAAAAATAGAGAATTTAAGGGATCAAAAGCCAACTAAGAGAAGAAACATAGAAACAGAGGTTGGTGAGGGGAACTATCACTTTTAAAAAAAAATAAGAAAAATATTTTCATGAAAGCCTTGGTAAAGTTATGACACTTAAATGAGTGAATAATCAAAATTTTGAACTAAAGAAAATATATATTTTTGCATGAGGAGCCAAGGGGCACTATTAAAACCTTCTATAAAAGGAAGAGCATGTTAGAGGAAGACACATTTTGTGCCCTATTGATGGACAAATGTCCAAATGATTCTTTGCTTGGTTTTGTGTGACTACTAAAAGATGCATATGAGTTCGGTATGAGTGAAGTTCCATCCACGGGAAACCTCCTAAATTGAGAGCTTATCTTCACTCTATTAGTATACCCATCTCCCTTACAACCCTATTGCAACTTTGAGGGTCTGCGGGGAAGAATACTACCCACAAAAAAGGCTAAGAGATTAATTAATGAGATTGCAATATAAAATGAAGCAAAAAGCCTTCAACTATTTTTAAGTTCAAAAGATGCAAATGCGTCATGAATGTGTGCATATTGTCATCATCTAATAGATGATGCTATTAGAGTATTTAAATTTAAACTTTGGTTAACCCTACTATATTTTAAAAAAGAAAAACCATATTCAAATAATTGCTATATTAAATTGTAAATTTCAAAGAGCATTGAAATTATGCATTTCTGGTATCTCTTTTTAAGTTTTATATGTCATGTTATTACTTGAATATGTTATTGCTATTATAATAATTATTCAATCAAGTTGCAATTACAAATATTAATCATTGAAGTAACTAATGGAGACATATTTCTGTATAAAGAATCGATAGACTAGAATTTATAATTAATTTTCACAATATGTCCTATCATGCCTAGTTTTAGCAATTATTTGTTGAGTAAAGTTAAATGATGAAATATTTCCTTTATTTCATTGTTATAATTGAGCATAATAATGGGTATACCGTGTAAGACACTGCCCAACCAACTTAATGCAATTTCGAAGTGATGCTACTGTAACCCAACGTAAGGTCTTGGAGGACTGCGGTGTTTGTTCTAAAATACATAAAACTGTACTTAATCATTGTAATCCATAAAGTGAAGTTAGATCTTGAAGCTCTTACTACAACTACCAGTCACAGGATAAGATACAATCCAATGTTGGTGCTGTTGTGATACTACGCAATCTCACACTTCTCAATGCGTTTCCTATGAGGCACTATTACAGCCAACCTTGGGTCAATATTTTAATGAAATTTGAATTTTTTTGGAAATTGAGTTGCTATCGCTTAAAAAGTTAAGAGCAGTCACTACCAGTGGTGGAGAGATAATCCGCCAACGAAATAAACTGTACGAGGTATTCACTACCAGTTAGTAGATGTTCTCAATGTTACCATAGTTATTATACCAATTACCCATGACAATGGTGCCTCCAAAAGCCACTTCTAAATGAAAGGTCTAGACAAGAAAGCTTCCAGAGTTATCGATCATCTCTGCCTCGTGTCAACTATTTTAAAAAATCTTATTTAATTTTTTTTTTCAACAAAAAAGACTACTATTTTCCATTAAAACAAAAAGAGAGTACTTTCTCTGATTTTTGTCATGCTTTTGCTCCATGCATAGTATTATTCTTGACAGGATCTACTTCCCTTTTCCTATTAAATATTGTATTTAAATCCTACTTTAACCATTAAAAATATTTTTATCTTTAAAGTCTAGACTGGTATCATCATTACATTCTCAAAAAAAACAAAACTGTTAATGAATATCTTTCAGCTCTGCCTTTCTGACAGTGAAATGCTCGCTGCATTCATAATTCTGCGCTGTGTGAATGCTGCAAAGTGGTACTTTGAAAATGAAATTTTGCCCTGTGTGAATGATGCAAAGTGTAGTCTGAAAATGACTCAGATTCTGTTTTTTTAGATAGTCAAATGATTACATCCTCCAAACAGCTGCAAAGTGTACTCTGAAAATGACTACAGGTTCTGTTTTGTAGATAGTCAAATGATTACATCCTCCAAACAGGTTCTACTTGATATTAATGCTCCATGTATTCATAATTCTGCTCTGTGAGAATGCTGCAAAGTGGTACTTTCTCACGGTGAACTGACTAACATCCCCCAGACAGGTTCTAGTTGATATTAATAATTCTGCCCGGTATAAATGCTCCATGCATTCATAATTCTGCCCGGTATAAATGCAACAAAGTGATAGTTACCTCTTACAAAGTGTTACTTACATATGTCTAAATCGACAGCTCTCTATAAATGCAACAAAGTGATAGTTACCTCTTACAAAGTTGCCTAAATCGACAGCTCTCTATAAATGTGGGAATATAAAATGTCCAGACAGGTTCTAGTTGATATTAATGCTCTATGCATTTATAATTCTGCCCTATAAATGTGGGAATATGAAATGTTATGAAAAAAAAAAAAAGCCAAGGACCTGATCCATCCCATTTACACTTACGAGGCGTGATTGTGCTAATGTATTTATCTGATACAAGTGCGGTTATAAACGTGTCAACCCTAGAACACAGTAAAAATGTTCCGAATCATAACAAAATATAAGTGATAATTAATTAATTAATTAAGAGTTGGATATCTAATCATTAAAATAAATGAGATCATGCAGTCAAATTATGTGCCACTTCGAAACATCATGAAATATAATTGAATACTCACAAATTATCGCAATGGAAGAGTGGTAAGATTTATATAATGTTCATGAATGTTAAGGACATCATACTCTATATGTTGAGCATAATTTTCACACATGATCATAGATGTTAAAGGATTTGTGATTACATAGCATGTGTATAAGAAGGGTTATAAATTAACAGTCATGCTATAAAAGAAATGATAAAAAATCATTTAACGTATAAATGATAAATTAATAATTAGGTGTTGTTATCTCAATCAAATATTAAAGTAATGATGTTAAGATAATTTAACTAAAAGTAAATCTATGTGTTAAGGAAAGGATGTACATTTATTGGTGTTTAACTTATTAGTGAATGGTAAACATTATAGAAGTGTGAATTTGACTCTAAGACTAAGGTATTTATATTTAGAAATAATTTTGTGTTGAAACACAAGTGTTAATTCTATTAGAAATTATGATATTGCTTATTGTAAGAACATGCTTTATCTTCATTTAAATTTTGGTATATATAGTTAGACATAAATCAAGTTACTCATATGCATTTGAAGTTGAGTTAATTATTTAAGTTTTCATAAGAGATAAGTAATGTTCTAAAACATATATAAAAACAAAAAAAGAAGAAGGTTGAGAGATGTATGTTTTGGGGTGGTACACTGTGGTATGGAGCACTTAATTCACAACTAGACATTGTATTATTATCACTTTTCATAATGGTATCTATTATTTAATTGTACTAATGTAATATGATGTTGCTTTAAACAAGTATTATGGCTAGAAGAAGAGTTGGAATGAGTAGGGTCACAAAAGGGTCTGACATGACTCCACCTTGGTAGCCAACTCCTGTCACCCCACCCATTGACAAGGAAACAAACTGTGGAGCTGGAACAATTTCTTATTGCTAAAGTGTTGAATTTAATGAGAACCTTCTAGCAAATGTCTGAGAATTTGATGAATAATTTGGAATGGGAATTGAGAGGACTCGTTGTTATAACTAAAGAGGCCCAAAACCAAATAAGAAATAACATGCATTGGGAGCTAGAAAAAGTAAAAAATCCAAAATTTTGGGGGTCCATGGATGGATAGAAAGAAAAAGCTTGGATTGAGAACACGTCGATGTGTTTCGCTTTGAGGGAATACATATAAAATCTAAAGGTAAGAATGAGTGTGTTTCAATTAAAGGGGAGTTCTTTATTGTGGTGGACGACACTCTTGCCACAACTGGGAATGGATATTTCAGATGTAACATGGAAATTTTTGAGGAAAAATTCGAAGAAAATTATTTAATAAGATTTCATAGAAACACACTTCAATGCCTTAAAATAGGGTAGTTGGTTTGTACATGAGTATGAAGCTCAATTCATGGATCTACTCAAATATGATTTTCACTTAAACACATAAAAGCTAATGATAAATGAGTATGTTTATGGAATGAATTATAACATCTGGGCTAAGGTAAGAATTTTGATGCCTTTTACCTTGCATGAGGCAATTCAACGAGGCATTATTACTGAAGAGGATATTTTAAGCAGTGGATTGAGTAGGCCACCAAGGCATATTGCATTAAAAGAGCCCATTGAGAACAATTTAGAGCACATAAACAACTAGAAAGGACTAGTCTATAATCATCGAAGATGGTCATTAAGGAACCAAAGGCCACCATATCATCCTCCAACACAATAGTCGCAGTCTATCTCATAACAATCACAGTTAATAGCACAAAAATCATGCTAGACACAACTGTGCCATCCTGCAAAATAATTCCATCCTACACCCTAGGAATTCTTCACACAACAATCTAGTTCATAGTAATAAATTTTTGGGTCAACATTCATTTCAACTGGTAGTGGGAGGTAGGCTCCTATGAGGGGGTGTTAGACCTGTGGAGGTCCACACTATGAGAGGGATTTCCCTCAACAACAAGGTAGGTCCAACCCAACACAATATTAAACCATAATGGGGGATTTGGGAAAGACTCATTGGATACATGAAACGATGAACAATCTCCAAGATGAGCACTAATCCATCGTACTAAAGATAACTCATAATATCGATGGTATATGTTTTTTTTATAGATCCAGGAGATGCTAAATATTTTTGTTTCACATGATGCATTATAAAAAATAAAACATGAGGCAATCACACAACATGATTTTAGGCTTGTAGAAATGGCTTGTGGGATGAAAAGGAACATGTATTAAAGTTAACAAGAGATTATGAGATCGAACTAAGTGTGTGTAAGATTAATATATCATTATATACTATGGTATGATGATCCTATGACATTGTCATAAGAATGGATTGGTTAGAGCAGCATGAAGAAGTTTTAGACTATAAAGATAAGGTGTTGCATTTCATTGACAAAGATGGTCAGATGAAATATTTGGTGGGGAAGAAACAAGGTGTGTTTGTCAGGTTCATATAATCGATGTAATTGATGAGATGCAGGTGAAGGGGGTTCCATTTATATGTAATTGTATCATAAAATGAAAAAGACGACACAAAATATCTAGATAAATATCCAATTGTTGCTAAATTCAAGGATCTATTTCTAAAAGAGTTACTTGGGATACCTCATAAGAGGAAGGTTTGTTGAGATTCAACAAGAAAATTTCAGCACCCATGCCTAGTGCATTAAGCACCTACACTAGGGTGGGGCCGATCGTGCTATTTTTAGTGCATGTCTATTTTAGTTATCCCTTAATTAAGATGCACAATAAACTGAAATCTATTCTCAATAATAACTTGTAATAGTTAACTGAGAGTGATAAACTTAGTTAGCTAGTGGATTTCGAGTTAGAGGTAGTTGGTAAGGCATGCAGAGTAATTCTAGTTGTAACAGAGTTCGAAGTGCAATGGTGCATTAGTTAATGCAGGTTGTAATCAGTTTAACTCAGTTAAGTGAGTTAAACTCAGTTGTGCTAGTTGTAATTGAAGATACAATGGTGAGAGATCAAGTCAATTAAATATTAATTAATTCAAAATTAGTGATCTGGCATGAAATTGAGGATTTATTATTATTACTTGCATGCATGTCAGATCCAGTGGAGACCCAGTTGAGATCTAGGTGAAAGGGATGTTGACTATCATTTGTAGGATTGTTGGGTTGCATACATGCAACCAAACACCCGTTGGAGTGCCCACGATACTTACGTAGTCAAGGAAGGCCATAATTCCTATCTTTTAGGGATTTCATTCATCAGGGAAAGAAAGGCAGGCTGTCTAGAGGCAGTAAATTGGCTAAGTATTGGTCATTTTTTGTATGATAGTGTGAGACAATTAGCTGAGTACTGGAGTGATCCAGGTGGATATCGGTGGCCACCCACCTATTCCATTTGGACCCGCACCATCAATTCTTGCATCTTTTCACTTTCAGCACAACTTATTATTTTTAGCAGGTTTTTGGGTCCTACACACCCGCAGTCGTATACCATAGGGTGGCTCCACCCAGGGAGAGATCTCCGCATCCGCCAACAGTGCCGCCTTCTGTACAATATCAAGCCATTCACGGATGAGGTATTGTGTGATGTTGCTCCTCTTGATGTAGCTGATGTATTATTGGGCCAACCATACTTATGGAGGCGACATGATGTGTATGAGTCTAGGCCTTGTGATGTTATTATTACTTCGGGAAATAACTTGTACAGGATATCATAGGTGGTACCGCCTCCTGCAATCTCTTTGACTACTGCAAAACAACGTAGTAAGATTGTTTCCCAAACCGGGAAATTTGTTTTCCTCACAACTTGCTCACAGGGAAAGAAGAAAATTATGGCCAGAACCTCAAAACAGGGCTCCCATGCACGGCTACAGCAGATGGACAAAGTCATGGAGGAATACGAGGAAATTTTCTCCTCACTCACAGAGGTTCCTCTACACTATTAGGACAAGCACTCCATTGATTTGACCCCAGACGCACCGCTGCTTGATGTTGCCATACCTCATGTGACTACACAAACAAAATCCACACATTTACTGTCTGAGGCTGATAAAGAAACCAAATTTACTAATTGCATCCAGCATGTCCGCCCACAGATCCATGACATCTTCGACAACAGAACATGCCTCATCTCATGGAGGATCTCAACGCAATAGGGACCATTACTTCTTAAGGAGGGAGGAATGATCCAGGTGGATATCGGTGGCCACCCACCTATTCCATTTGGACCCGCACCATCAATTCTTGCAGCTTTTCACTTTCAGCACAACTTACTATTTTTAGCAGGTTTTTGGGTCCTACACTCCCGGAGCCGTTTTGGGGCCTTAATGATCCAGGTGGACATTGGTGGCCACCCACCGAGTCCATTTGAACCCCCACCATTAGTTATTTCAGTTTTTAAGTTTCAGCATAACTTACTATTTATATTATTTTTTTGGGTCCTGAACTTCTAGAGTCGTTTTGAGGCCCTAAACGACGTTTTTTGGGAAAACGAGGAGCAACATGGGTTAGACCCATGCAACATGGGTTAGACCCATGTTTCTCACACAAAATTTGTAGTCCTTGGATAGATCTTTCTAACGAGATATTGAGCGTGTCAAACGGAGATCAGATGCCAAAGTTACGTCCTTGAGAAGTTGAAACACCAATTTACCCAAACGGGACCCACAGTTTTGACGCTTCATCTCCTAAGGTTAGATTTTTGGACGTTTCAGTTTTTCCATTGTTTCTCAATACTAAATAGGCCATCGAGCCTCATTGTAACACAGTTCAGAGGTCTGTAGCCACCACATCTCTTCTCAGAGATTCACTACCAACACCCTAGCTATTTTATTTCCATTATGTCTGTAAGCATATTTATGTTATTTGATATTAATGAAATGATGCATTATTTCTGCTGCATCTCTATTTTTATGGTTATTTCTATATTCTGTTGCGTTCCTCAATAAATCTGGATCATGGAGGGATCTTGTGAGAATAGTTTTGCATGTAATTGTTTCATGATCCATGCTGAATATACAATATAAGATAGTGGGGTGTTGAGCAGCAAGATTTCCCAGGGAAATTATATGTGTTGTGTGTGATTTGATTCTTCTTTACTTCATGTGATTAGCGATTGTGTTTTTAATTCCGCAAAAGATTTGTAGAAGTGATTCAGTATTTAACTTTAGTACATTGTTATATTGGGTGAATCCAAGGTATACAGACAACTAAAGGCCACCTTTCATGAGAAGGAGAACCGAGCTTTGGGGATCCTTGAGAGAGTTCACATAGATGTGTGTGGAACATTCTTTGTTGCTTCAACAACAAAACATAAGTACCATGTAATATTTGTTGATGACTTTTCTCGTAAGTGTTGGATCTTCTTCATGCAGAAGAAAGATCAGACATTCTCTAAGTTGTTAGAGTTTAAGGCACTAGTGGAGAAAGTGTCGGGGAAGCAAGTGAAGGCTCTTAGTAGCGATAATGGTGGTGAATACATCTATAATGAATTCAAGAACTTCTGCAGAAAAGAAGGAATTCGAAGAGAACTTATAGCGCCTCATAACCCACAACAGAATGTGTTCGTGGAAAGAAAGAATAGAATGATTGTGGGTGTAGCAAGAGCGATGTTGCATGATCAAGGCCTACCGATGCATTTGTGGGCGGAAACATGCAACATTGCGGTATTTGTGCATAACCGTTGTCCTCATAGGATACTTGGCACGAGTACACCTCAAGAGGCTTTCACTGGTAAGAAACTTGATGTTTCACACTTTAATATTTTTGGCTCATCTATTTATGTGAATGTGACCAAGGACACTAGAAAGAAGCTGGAACCAACAGCTGAGATCAGGATTTTGTGGGTACACTGAAACACCCCATAATTATCGTATGTATTTTCCAAACAAAAGAATGATTGTTGTGTGGTGGGATATAAAATTTTATGAGGAGAAAGACATGCGATTGTCCCTTAAGAGGGATCTGGACTTGCATGCAGAGGAGGAATTGTTGGTTCCCAAGGATGAGCCTCAAGATGTGGATCAGCCACATGCAGAGGTTTATGGAGTGGAGTAAAACACTCATGTAGATCCATCCATTAGAAATGGTAGAAGGCGCACCACGGAAGCTGATAGATTGAGACTGGATGTTGTGGAGAATGTAGGAGCCCCTACTTCACGGCACAGACAGAGGCAGTCTCCTGAATGATTTACTAGATACATGGCTCTTATGAGAAAATGTATTGTGATTGAACCATATTCCTTTCAGGAAGCAATGCAACAACCAACTTGGGATGATGCAATGGTGGAGGAGTATGAATCCATTGTCAAGAATAGTGCATGGAAGATAGTCCCAAGACCGGCCGACAAATCAGTGGTTGGATGGAGATGGATCTACAAGGTGAAGCAAGCTGCTGATGGGAGTGTGGAGAAGTAAAAGGCCAGATTTGTGGCCCGGGGATTATCACAGATCGAGGGGATAGATTATGATGAGACTTTTGCACATGTTGCAAGGTACTCTTCCATAACGTTCATCCTTTCACTCTTAGCGCAGATGGGCTGGTGCATTCATCAGATGGATGTGAAAAATGTGTTTCTCGATGGGATCATTGAGTAAGAGGTGTACATAGAGCAGTCTGAAGGTTTTGAGATCTTCAACAGTGAGTCGCATGTGTGCTAACTCAAAAGAGCACTGTATGGGCTAATGCAAGCACCCCGTGCTTGGTACACTCGGATAGAAAACTATTTCACTAGACTGAGATTCACCAAAAGTGAAGAAGATGCAAACCTATACCAGATTGTGGTTGAAGGTATGCTATTGATTATTTTTCTTTATGTTGATGATCTAAGTTTGATTGGTGATGAGCAGCTGATACACTCATGCAAGGAGGATATTGAAAGGAAGTTCGAAATGAAGGACATGGGACTCCTTCATTATTTTCTTGGATTGGAAATATGGCAGCGGGATGGTGAATTTTTTGTGTCTCAAGGCAAGTATGAAAAGGAGATACTAGGTAAGTTTCACATGGAGAGCTGAAAACCCATGGATACTCCTCGTCTAGGAAATTGGAGGAAATAGGATGCTACTTCTGGAGAGGTAGTGGATGCTACTGTCCACAGGAAGTTAGTTGGTTCACGGATGTATCTAGTGAACACTAGACCAAACATTTGCTACATAGTTAACCAGCTGAGTCAAGCTATGGTTAATCCTACCAAGATCTTTTGGAAGGCGGGGAAGCATGTCTTGAGATACCTGAGGGTCACATTAGAGTATGGTCTGTTGGTGTTTGGATGTGAACAATATTCAAACCATTTTTCCACATAAATTATCAACCCAAGGGTGTTAGTTATTTCAAGACTAACGACACAGTATATGCAAGAGAAATCACATGACCTACTGTTGGATCACAGGCTTAATCAACAAACACACAGACCACTGTAACAATTATTAAAACAAATTGCAGAATTAAAAGACATTCACAGCAAATTAAAGGATTATACTGGAACAATAGTAACAAACCCAACTAAACATTAAGTCAATGAAAATAAAGGTAACACAACACCTAATCAGAAGAGTGGGTCCAACTCTCTGATCAGGGTTGTGGAAAACTCACAAATTACAGGTAAAACAACAGAGTGTTGTGAATTCAATTAATTGTAGAATATACTATTACAAAATCTGTATGTACCAGGCTTAAAACCCCGATTCACAACCCACAGGCCCTCTTGATACAATTTTTTCAGGAAATAGCAGATTTCCTTTAACAACTACATATCTACAATTATGCAATTCGTTACAACAACAATCTAATTGCCAAAAGGAAACCATGAAAAATCCTGAAATATTGCTAGGGTGAAACATAGTCTGTTGCCTATAGCAGCAAGTGAAGGCAACGCTGGAAATTAGGAGCTTCTCCACGACTCACAGTTGTAACCTTCCCGCTTTTGAAAAATCTGTAAAAATATCAAAGTTAACATTTGCAAAAGGTAAAAACTCCTTGACTATTACTTCATTAATCAAATAACCCAAGTGATATAGAAGAAAGGGGTTTACCTCTTGTGTTTAAGAACAATAATGATACAAAGAGATAGAAATGTGGGCGAAAATGGGAGAGAAAAGTATACAAATCTGGTACCCAACATCTCCCCCCAACTGGTCTATCTGCATGTCCTCATGCAGCTCGTCGTCTCCTCAGTTTTGGGTTCGGATAACTATCACTGGCATGAAGCTGTGTGAGATCATATTCTTTGGCCATTTCCGTCCTAGGAGGTTTATAACCTTCCGTCAAAACAACATCCTTCCACCAATCTGGGTCATCGTTGTATGCAGGAGTATATTTCTCGGGTAGCAACCAAATAAGGGGAAAATGAAACCTCATCCCCATCCATCTGACCCCACAGGTCTGAATGCATGCTACAAAAAACGGCATCCTCTCTAGAGCCCGTGCAAAGTTAGGTGCCCCAAATGGTTCTGGTCCTCTGACGGCTGAGGATGAAAACATCCACCTTCTCTGATAATTGTCCATTGCTTCCTTATGGAACATTGGATTCCTTCTGACACAGAGGTCAACATACCATTTTTGGATTGTCCACATGTGTTCTCTATGCCCCTTAATCTGTAGGAAGGTAAAATTATTGTTATAAATATTTGCTGACTGGACATGCTCCTTCTTCATCATTAGTGACCTTATGACTTGGTTCTCGTCAAACGTGTCATAGGCCTTTCTCCATTTAATCTGATTGATTGTGTAGGAGGCAAAAGCTCTTAAATGAATGTCCCCCAAGAATGGAATGGGGTTAAAAGACTGATCATGCCTCAAAAAGTAACCATGCATGTAGAGCTTGCACATTAAGTGTTGTCCTATAATATCACGAATTTTGAGAATACGTAGGAATTGAATGAGGTCCTCAATATTGTGCCAAATCTCCTTATATATACTTTCAAGACAAAATAAAAGAAATTTTTCATGAAGGAATAAGGCGTAGCTATGTGCAGGAGGTCTACAGGCTAGTACCTACTGTGCCAGCGAGAACATCTTCTCCTTATCTGATTGTAGCAGCTGCACTTGTTCTTCCAATTATTCTATTCTAGCATTTTGTTTAGCTTGCTTTAGCCGCGCCTTATCTAACTAGTCAATGTATCTAGTAACGATCCCATCAACTTGTTCTTCTGCCTGCATGGTCTCTTTATTGTGTCCATTCGCATCAGACTGCCACCTCTGGATCTTAGTGCCCAAGAAAAATTCCCAGCCTTCAAACAACTATTTAATCGGACCAGTCTGTGTAGCTACCAAAGAGACCTCAACTTTTGGCTTTACTGCCTTCCACTTGTAAACTTTAACCTTCTTTTTCAACTGGGAAACTTGTTTCTTCAACTCCGAAACCTCCCTCTTCAATCTCATGGTTTCATTGAACTGCAACTGGTACCTTTTCTTGAGAGGTAACCTTCTCTTCTCACACTGTTCAATCCATTCCTGTTTAACAACAAATTTAGTTTATGGGCCTATAACAGGCTCAGGAGGCAACAGAATGCTACCGGTATTATCAGCTGGTTCTTCTCTTAGGCTTTCTCGCTGGGCTCCATATCTTCAGGGGCTTCTTCCTCTATATTCACTTTATGGACTCCTGTTTTCTAGTCAGCATTTCCATCGACCACTCTGTGTTCTAGTGTTTCCACAAGAACCCCATCTTCTTTGCGAGCCTCTGAGTGTTCCAACAAAGATTCAACAATGACTAGGCCGTTATTGGACATGTCCTCTCCTAGGTCAATAAATTTAAGCACTGGTGGAACATCTATTTCCTTCATTAATCATTGGGGTGAGCAGAATCCCCTCACCCCTCTAGGAAACATGGACTAGAACGAAGAGCGTGAAGTAGCTTCATCATCCTTGTTTCCATCTTGGGCCGGATTTTCATGCATTATTACTTCAATCAGGGTCAATGCTGGTTATTGTGGAACATCATTGATTCCGAGAGTCGTTTCCCTTCTATCCTCTTGCCCTTTGTGCATTATTTCCTCCTCTACGGTCGATACTGGTTCTTATGGGACAATATCAACCTCGTGTTTTATTCCTTCTTTACCTTCCTGTTCCTCATGAATTGCTTCTCTGTTTCCCTGTTCTAGGTGAACCGGGGGTGGTTCTTGTGTAACACCCCCAATGGTTTCAATATCCATGTCTGCTTCAGAAGGTGATGTTGTTTCTTGCAAAACAACATTACTTGCCATCCCTTTGCCTGAAATTACACTTCTCTGTTCTTAATTAAAAAAATTCGACGACTGTATGATAGTCTCGACCTCCATGACTCCTTCATCTGTGGGTTCCTCATGCGAGGTTGGTTCCTGTGTGACAGCCTCGACTGTGTCGCCAATTATCTCCTCTCTCATTTCTTCAGGTTCTTCCTGATCAACCTCCATTTCCACTTCTTTGGGTTCCTCTTGATCAACCTCCATTTCCATTTCTTCGGGTTCCTCTTGACCAATTTCCTCTAAATGTTCTTCTTCTGTTAAACCTGCCAGAGAAACTGGTTCCTATTCTCTAGCAGTAATAATGACTACTATCTCTTCTTCTGATAATCCACAGATTTTTGCCCAAGAAACTCGAAATCTAACTATTGCATGCATGACCAGTAAACACACCAATCCATGGTTGGAGAGCACTGCCGACATCCGGCTCGAACGGCGAGTGGACTGTGCCATGTGCTACAACTGTTTCAATAAGAAGAAGATAATATTTAATGAATGCACCCGAGCCTATGGAAATTGAAGGTGAGTTAGAATTTTAAAATGGTATTTAAATAGAGTTGTGGCCCGACCCTCGCAGCTTATGTATTTCATTACAAAACCTGTGACTTCGTTCCATGGATATGTTACAGACTTGCACTCATATCCTCTGTCCATTTGAACAACGCTTTCTCCTACCTGCAAGAATAATTCGGGAAACTCCAGGAGAGAAAATCTCCGAGCAAACCATTGCTGCCCTTCCTGTCTCAGCCTGCTAACTTCTGCAATTATCTCTTCTATGATAGGAATTTCCAATCCTCTAACCCACGAGCCATTCTCATTCAAATTAAGCACGAACTCCATTGTGATTTCCTTGTCAAACCCCTGCAATCTATCAAAATAGGTATCCCATCCCGCATTAACAAATATTTTCCATACCTCTAGATTACTGCGGACCAAAGCTGTATTTTCAGGTTCATGCCGCATAGCTAGTCCACCCATACTATGGAGACTGTAACAACACTTCTTGGAATAGCAGACCGTTGGACATAATAGTGGATACCAAATTTGGAAAAATAGCATGGTGAAAATGAATGGTGGTAACGGTAAATACGGATGGTAATTCTTGGAAATCGAGAAAAATCATGAAAAAGTATGGTAAGTGCAGTGAATAGAATGGTAATTATTTCATATGAAATTGAAAGGATGTGTTATGGATCTCAATGCATATTTAATAATTATACAGATTATTGATAAGGATCGTAAGGTGTACCACACATGGTTTTGTAATAATGACTTACAAAGTCATCATTACGCCGTCATTAAATGGTGACGACACTCCCCCCCAACTTACACTAGTAAAAAATAATGAAATTAATGACTAGGAGACTAAAAATGTTAGTCACCGAAATTATTTCAAGTGAATTACTACTAAATTTGAGAAATTTTAAGTTACCGAACTAAAAATTACTAACTTAAATAACTAATTTAGTCTTGGAATAAAATATACGACTAGATAATTAGTGACTAAACTAAAAGCGACTTACTTAAACGACTAATTTAGTCTAGGGATAAAATATATGACTAGATAATAAGTGACTAAAGTAAAAGTGACTAACTTAAATGACTAATTTAGTCTAGGATTAAAATATATGACTAGATAATAAGTGACAAAATTAATAATGATTAACGTAAATGACTATTATAGTCCAAGAATAAAAATATGGCCAAATAACAAGTACAACAAGTATATGAATTAGTCATTTATGTCAGTGATTTTTAATTGTGTCACTCCATATATGGAAAATTTCAATTTTGGTACCGAAGTGTTACATTTCACTATAGGTGTCTTTGAATCCATTTGCAGTGTTAAAATTTAGAGACAAAGGGGTCTATGAATTTACAGTGTTAAAAATATGAATACCCTTTGGTCTCTAAAGTTTAACAGTGTAGATGGATTCATCTACAATTAACATAATTGCATGTATCATCTATCAACTTTACACTAATGCCTTCATTATAATTTTAGTAAAGGTAATATTAATTAGATAGCCAAATTAATATTAATATTTATATTTAATATTTGGCCATAAAGTTTAAATTTTAAACTTCATTGATTTATGTTAAAAGTGTGAGTTGTTTTAAATCCAAGGTTAAATCTTCATATTTACATTTAATAACTAGATAAATATACCATTTCTTATGTTAAACATGCAAGTTCATTTAAATCTAGTATTAAATCATCATATTTACATTTGATAAATACTAAATAGATAAACCTACAATATATATTTATAGACCTATTTAGTAAATAGGTATGAACTTTTGTTAATTTAAGTATGAAACTTAATTAAATTTTTAATGATGTATGAACCTTTGTTTTTTTGTAAGTCAATGTTATATTCATGTAGGAAAAAAGGAGTACATATAGCCAGTTACAAAGCAGGTGATCTCACCTTGACTTGGTTTGTTGACAAAAAATTGCACCAGATGCAAAAAAATGCAAAAGAGGGACTAGGGACATTGTCCGTAAATGGTTGGGCCAAAGACACCAAAACACATACAAAACATAAAGAACACCAAATAGCATACTAGTCGTAAAACTTTATGGATGCAAGGTTGTCTGGGGTTGTTCCTAGATGTGGTGGAGGACAGAAGTCACACTGACCGTGCCCTTCAAAGTGCGCCAACCAAGTCTCCAGCTATTCTACTTTCTCAGCGAGTTGATTTTGGCCTCACTAAAAAACTACCAGTACTCTCTCCGAGACTTGGAACTGTAAATAATGCATTCAGTCCAATGTTGCCATCTGCTCTCCATTCTCCTCATGAAATAATCTCTCATTTTTGTCCACTCTTTCCATAAGGTTGCTGATAAGTGCACGACCGTTCTCTAGGCAACAATGTTGGTTAATCTGCCCCTCATTTACCTCAAATTAATCAAACCCACGATTCCTCTTTCCACCACGGCCTCCTTTGCCTTGACGACTCTACTTTTGAACCCTCAAACCCCCACCTCTGTTATCCCTCCACTTACCTCCTCCACCACCCCATGCACACCCACACTAGCGAGTCGCGCATGCCCCACAGTCTTTCCACCCTGGTGTGGGGCCGCCATGATTATTTATGAGTCTTCCACCACCATAGGGCCATGGATGACAAGGGAGGGAGAAAACCCACACCACACCAGGGGCTTCATAATTCACTAAGGTCGAGGAACCCTATTGTGTGCAGAGTCGAGAGACCAGACCCCCCACTATAGAAAATAAACACCACCAGCGAGGGAGCCAAATTTCTTCTCCCACCACCACAAGGAAGCACAGAGACACCTCCCACTACCAGATAAATACTTCCACCACTAGCAAAAGCAAATATAATCACCCACCAAAACAACATAGGAAATTGAACAACAAACGATGAAAAAGTAGCTGATGCCTGAGTGTAACTTCCCCTAGGGCAGTGATAAACCTCCAAATTCGCCACATAGAGACAACACACCAATCCACCAAACACCCTCACACCCACGTTGGAGGGGACGAAATTTGGAAAAGAAACTAGTTTTCTACCACCACCCTCGAGGTTTCCTGGACTACAAATTCTAGCTTCCTCTCTTATCACGAAAAAGCAGGTTCACTGAAAGCCAAGAAAAATGGAAACGAGTGATCTCACTTCCCTTCAACTTCCTATCCTCAACCCAGATGTAGTCAATGGCTAAGAAACTAAGCAACATGGACCGATTGAACACACTACACTATTAAATTCCCATGACAAGCACACACATTAAGCCACGTGCACTCCCTCCGTAAACATTCTTGCAATGTTTACGCTTCCTCTTCATAGGCCACCATCAAGACCACCACCAAACCATATTTAGGAGTCTAATGTTGGGCTCCCTCATCTTCCCTTTCCTTATCCTTTCACCAGCTCTGAATTCCAATGCACAATTATTTTTCACACGAACTGCCAATGTGAACCCAGTAACTCTCAACCCATAACCCATTAACTCCTCACCCCTAACCCCTAAAATCCTTAACTGTTAAATCCCCTAACCCCTAAGCCCCTAATCCCTAATCCCTTAACCACTAACTCATTCTTCACCTAACCCCTAACTGCGCCTAAATCCCCTAACCCATAAGCCCCTAATCCCTAATCCCTTAACCACTAACTCATTATTCCCCTAACCCCTAAATGCGCCTAAATCCCCTAACCCCTAACCCCTCAAACCATAACCTCCTAATAACTAACTCATTATTCCCCTAACCCCAATCCCTGATCCCTTAACCTCTAACTCATTATTCCCTAACCCTTAAATGTGCCTAAATCCCATAACCCCTAACCCCTGAATCCTTAACCCCTTAACCACTAACTCATTATTCCTGTAATCCCTAACCCTAAGCCCTAAGCCCCTAATCTCTAATCCCTTAACCACTAGCTCATTATTACCCTAACCCTTATAATAGTCCTTAAAAATCGTTGGGATTATCCATTCCAAACGAGAGCAGGTCTAGTTGGGACCTACGATTGGGTTAATTCCCCCTTGTTGGCAAGATTAAAACGGTTAATCTTCGATATACAAAATGTATATCAAATATTTCATTAAAAAGAGCGAACCATACTGTTAGAAAATTAAATATTACAGAGCAATGAAACACATAAATATGCGGAAAACACAAGCACAAAAAACACATAAAACCAGAGAGATACAGATATACGTGGTTCACCCAGTTTGGGCTACGTCCACCCTGAACAGCCATTCCTTCCTTTCTATTATCCAGCAAAATGAAGAGACACAACCTACAGTAGATTCGCTGTAATATCCTCTGTTCTCTCTCACAGTCTCCCTATCTGTTTCTCGCTCTGAGAATACCCATACAATACATAGCCGCAATACAATACCCTCAGACAAGTGGGGGTTGCCTTCTAGGGAAAAAAATCCTAAACTAAACATAACTTCTCCCATCAGATCATCCGCCTAATGAACAGCCTAGATTGACTAGAAATTACTATACTTTTACAAGGCAATTTTACATTTGTTTTTAGCTTCGGGGGCACTGCCCCCGAAACCCCCCCGCCAGGGGGGGGCTCCATAAAGTCGTAGCTGCCCCCCCTGGACTCCCCAGGAAACATTTAATTACGGGCGGCATTTCTGCCCCATTAAGGTACAGGGGTCCAATGCTATGATACAAAATAAACAAGATAATCAGGCTCCACACCCAACACATACCTTCTCTGCCAAGCTATTCCTTTCGGTTTCTTGGCCTCTTCTTGCTCTCACATGAATGTAGTCTTGCTTGACTGGTACATAAGAAGGCTTCAGATTATCAACTGTTTGTTTAGGAAAACTTTCAGTTGTTTCATGACCGTTACATTCTTCAAGCTTATCCTTTAAATTATCCTAGTATTTTGTACTCTCTCCAACTTTGTAGTGCTTTCCATTCTTCTCAGTCTCATCTATTTCCTTGTTCTATTAAGGGACAAGGTCAACAACATTAGGATGTTTTTGCAACAAAAAAGGGTATTTCCAGGACACAATCAGGTGGAGCAAGAGTATAATCACCAACTTTCTCATGAATGTGGGACACTCGAACTTAAGCTTTTCTATAGCAGTCATGAGGTGCAGTGTGGTTATTGAGACTTCATCAGATGTCCATTCTATGGACTTAAATTGTGTGACAACACTTTGGTGGAGTTTGAAACTGGAGATTGAAGATACATTTGGTTTAATTGCAATAGACATTTTCATCGATAAATGTAAATAAATGGCTAACAAATACTATAAATTAATAAATAGAGAAGACATGGCAACAATCAACAATACCTAAAAAATTGTTACATTGAGACACAAAGAATAAAGAACTATTATGCACAAACAGAGACCAACGAAACTATCATCTTAACCCCTTGAACACTAACTCCCAACCCCTAACCTATTTCACCCATAAACCCTAAACCTCTAAACCCTTAACCCCTAACCCCTAACCCATTTAACCCCCTAAACCCCTAAACCATTTAACCCCCTAAACCCTAAACCTCTAAAACCTAAACCCCTCACCCTTAAACCCTAATTACCAACCCGTAACTGATTTAACCCCCTAAAACCCTAAAACCCTAACCCATTTAACCCCCTAAACCCCTAAAACCCTAACCCATTTAACCCCCTAAACTTAACCGCATTAACCCTTATCCCATAACCCATAAAATCCTTAACTGCTAAAACCCCTAACTCCCTAATTCTCTAAACCCCTAACCCATTTAACCCCTAAACCCTAAACTCTAAACCCTTAACCCCTAACCCATTAAACCCCCTAATGCAACAAGTAGATGCCAAGCCAAACTGCATTATCTTTTTATTCACAATGATGTTATTCATTGACAAAATTTATTCAAACCAAAAATTTTTCCATGGCGTAGGGTAGGGATTAACTTGAAATCGATGGCCTTTTAGGTGCTAATATGTTTTGGTTGATCGCATACCATGTTTTCCATGTGCTAATTTAGAGATAAACCACTGCAGGTAATGAGACGGTCCACCAAAACATAGAAGGACCCATGAATGCGACTCTGTGTTTGCCATGAGAATGAAGGAAACCCTTTGAAACACGCAATAAGAAAACACATGGAATTGAAATGCTAATTGAGGATAACATGAAAACGTGGTTGTAGAGAATTTGATGAAAGACGTAGAAAAAATGCTACTGTAATGAGGCATCCTTGTTAGTCTTTTGGGAAAGAATAAGTTTAAGAAGCTCGAAACAACTCTTGGAGTCATGTTCAATGAGTGACCATAAACTTAGGGGGTGTCAAAGTGGCTAATAATCATAGTTTACGGTGGATGATATTCACCATACATAACATTCGTCGTTTAGGTCATTTGTTTGGTGGTCAATGTTGGTGAATCAATATATTATATCATGGTACCATATATTTATTTTTTAAAGGAAAAAATCTATTGAACATGAAATAAGTTGCATCTCGTGTAAATGTTTAATGTCGTGATGTTGTGAATGGTTTGCACATTATATGTATCATATATTTGTAATCAATTCTTTCAATTTTACTTTAAGAAATAAAGGAAGAGGTGCAGGGCCTTACCATAAGAAGGACTTGCACTAACTCGTCTCCTCATATCATTCAAACATTAGCCCATAAATCAAACACATACCCTAATTTATCTAGTATGGAAACCCTTGGATGCATATGATAATGGACTCCTCCCAACCGCTAGTTCTAACCCAACTATTGAATGCCTTTGGTTGGCATGTGTAAATGGATTTAATGGATCCATGGATATGTATGAAATCCAACTTTGCATTGAAATGATACAAATACCCAAATTAACACGAGGTATAGAAATTTCAACCTTACAACTCTCTCATCCAGTATTAAATAATTCACTAATTAGTCAAGGGGTAATCTACTTAACTGTATATTAAATATCAAAAGCACTCATATTAACACAAGAAAGTAATAATATTATTTAATATAAAGTTATAATATAGGTATATGCTAAATTGGCATGTGAAACCCCCTTGTTCGTGGGCCAATGGATGCCCTTCCTTCATGCAATGATTTAACTATTTAATCCATGGAGGTATACATACCTTAATTTCCCTTGGATTCAAACCTATGACATTTAAAGGGGAAACACTTTAATACAATTCTAACAAGTAAATACAAACTTAATTTGTATATGTATCAAAGTTAGTCTAAGTGTTGCATGACATGCTTAATTTTGCACGAAATCAACAGAACTCGTAAAGTGTTGATCACAATAGGCATGTATGGTCAATTCTGATTATCATAGGTATGTTAGTTTGGTTTTCCCAATCCACAAATTGCACACATTGTTACTATTGTTAAGGGTATGTCATGTTGGTTTACTTGTTCAACATCATGCACATTTGTTGTGTTCATTAAAGGCATTTTAGTTCATTGAAAAAACCAATATTTTGTCAAGATGGTCAAATTAGGTTGGTGATGTGTTAGGTTGGTTATTAACATCTATTTTTTATTAACACTATCTAGAAGAAAACAAAATAACTTACAAATGCAATTGCCTTTCTTTTTGAAAAACATTAAAACATTTATAACTTTTAATAACTTTAAAAAAATTAAATATTTATTATATTCAAATAATATTCTAAAAAATTAAAATATTTATTATATTTAAATAATATTTGTTTCACATTGGCCTTTTTCATTTGGAATTTCATTTTCCCGCCAAGGAGGATTTCCATGAAAATGCCCACAAAACACATTGATTCAGAATCGGTACCACTGTCGACCTCTGTACCTGCATCATCAACATCTTGCAGCAAGTGCAAGCGAGGCCAGTGGAACAAAGCTCTGGGTGTACTCCATCAAATGCACCAAAAGGGAATCTTAGTCGATTTCAATACCTATGCATCTCTTTTGCAGACCTGCGACGATGCTAAAGAACTAACGCAAGGCTATGCCCAACATGGGTTTCCTGTTCCTATCACCGAATTGGTTAGTATTCTACATTTGTCTCCACTTCTATTGGTTTTTATTCATAAACCTGTTGGTGCTGAAAGAGGTGACATTTTATTGACAACTCTAGTTCTTTCTCATTTAATTATCAACCCAGAGTAAGTATTTTTATTCCAATAGTGTTGGCACAATATATGCGAGTCAGTTCATCTAACAGATGTTCCTTGTCACTTATGAGGAAGAATTTACTAACTTTCTGAGCTTTCTTATCCTACGAGGGGTGGCTTGGATAGGTTTTTAACCTAAGATTGAGCAACAAGGTTTTGCATTTATCTAATGGAATTAAACAAAAGTTTAACTGAACTGAACAACAATCTAGAGAAATCAAGTAGACATTGAATTGAATTTGACATTCAACTAAACAACGATGGAATTGAATGGAACAACAGTCTAACTAAGCTAATCAATAATGGAATCGAATTGAATCAGAAGTCTAGCTAACTAAGCAATAATGGAACAATAGTATAACTAGCTGAGCAGTAATGGAACATCAGGATAACTAAGCTGAACTGTAATGGAACAACAGTATGACTGAAGCAAATTAAATAACTCGTACAACAAATAATTAAGTAATTTTGCAATGGAGTTCTCTTTATGACTTAATTAATCAACATTGATCGATGGTTGAGCGCTTCGCTATTCTATAAGGAGAACGTAATTCATAAAGACATATAATACCGAAATCATATTATTCTACGATATATAATTTAAATGCAATGGCATTAAAAGAACTAGAACTATCTATTGATAACAAAGCATTGCCGTAAGTCAGAAAATATGATTGCGATTGTCCTACTTTAAGAACGTAGTTTTTAACAATCTTGAAGAAATAGAACTGTATTTGTATTGAATGGAAATATACTTTACAATAGCATCATATTCTTAAGCATTGGCTCTACAACTACAAAAAGTATGAAAAATTGCGTGGAGCTTCCAGAGGTTGGGTCCAGACCACCAGAAGCCCTAGTGCTATAAAAACTTCAAAAGATAATTGTTCAAAGCTCTAAATTACATCCAGTGATGTTACAAAAACACAATTGGACAAACTGTTTCTGATTTGTCTATTACATAATGAATTTCATGTCTCATCTCTGACTCCCCTTCTCCTTTGTCCTTTGCCCCTTTTAAAGGTGATTTCAAAAATTCGAAAGTGTTTTCCAAACGACAGCCCGTTGCACGTGGCTGTCGTTCGAGTTCTTGGGCTCAAATTCATCTGTCTGCCTTTTGCTGGCCACTAGGAATTACTAGGATCTCACATGCTTGCATCTGTTAGTTGGCTTCTGTTTCCTATTGGTCCAACCATTCTGCCTTCCTGCATGCGTAGATAAGAGAAGTCAATTTGCTATTACAAAAACATCCTTTTCATCATTAGTCCAATTGTTCTCGTTTTCATAATATTTTATTCTCTTTATCGTTAATATGAAGAGGGATTCCCCCGAAATTATAACATAATTTGAAGTACTTACATGGTGAGAATCATACCTTAATTTGGGCCCAACTTACTCCCCTGCTTACCTAGTTTCATGTCCTCATGCAAACAAATGATTGAGATGTAGCTGTGTTAAGGAGTAGGCAGGGTAGGCCTTTTCGTTGTATGCTCTGAAGCCTTGTTTTCATTTCATGAGTGCAAAGGCAGTGCCTGTGGCTCCTTCTGGTAATTCATAATTGTGATTATAATCCTCGGGAGGATGCTAGAGGAGAGGGTTTCTGTATCTGCATCCCAACTAGACAGGCCCCATGCTGTAGACTAGGCTGCTGTATGAAAGGAATCTGGATGCAACAGCCTTGAAATTCCTGTAATTGAATGGCTCCCTATTCTTCACATTGTTTGTGGAGGCCATCCATATTTTCTTGGCTGCTGCTAAGGCCACTTCACGAATGTCCTCAAAGTATTCTCGTGCATTTTCTATGATATCTTTATGGATGAGTCCCAGCATAGTCCTCACACCTGGCCTTCTCATGAAGTTTTTGTACTGGATGATCAATTGCAGGGGTTTCGTAGGCTCCCCCTTGACCCATAAATCTAGACTATGCTCTCTTTTCTAGAAGATGCCGTAGGCTTTGGCCCACTTGATCTGGTTTTTAGCAAATGAAAGGAAGGCTTGCAGCTGTACATCCCCTATGAAGGGGCTAGGGTTGTTGTCTGTGTCTTCTTCTAGGAATAAGTTATGCATGTAAATCTCACACAAGAGGCGCTGGACCTGCTCATCCTGATCGTTACAACATTGGAAAAATTCTTCTATGGTCATGAAGGTAGTGGGTTTTCCTACCTTGACAACTTTAACTTTCAAGAGTAAATAAAATTCTATTAGGAATAAGGCATAGTTGGTTGCTAGAGCTCTACATGAAAGCGCTTTATTATATAGAGAGAAAATTGTAGAGATTTGCTTCTTAGCTTGCTCTACCTGCTCTTGTACCACTTTAACCTTTGCCTGCTCTCCTCTAAGTTGGCCGAATGTCTCATCTTTTGTGACAGAGAGGTCAGTGAACTTATTTTGCAGTGCCTGATATTCTTGTAATGGCACCACCTCCTTCCTGCACTCTGTTAGTTCATCCGCACTTGAATTATTTCATTTCGTAATCTCTGGTTGGTAGCTTTCTCTACTAGATGGGCATAGGCAGGGGCTTCCTCTGTTTGGGTCCCCTTTTCCACTATAAACTTTTGCTAAGTTTGGGTGGAGGCTTCGATGATGTTTTCCAGTTCTGTCTGCACTTCAGCCTCAGTGGTGTTTGTTAGGTTGGTATGTATTTCAGTTTCATTAGTAGTTATCAAATTGGTTTTTATTCCAGTTTCCATGGTGTTGGCTAAGTTAGTTTGGATTTCACTTTCGACAGTATTTACTGGTTTTGTTTGAGTTCCTGCAATAGAGGTTTCTGTCCTTGGCTTCTGGGCACTTCTTTCTTTCTTCATTTGTTTCCTCAGATATTTTACCAATTTTTTCAATCTCTTGCAGGTCCTTCTTAGTTTCTCACTTCTCCTTTCATCTGAATCTTCACCTGTTCTTATTTCAACAGGTGATAGGGGAGCGAAATTCTCTTTTTCGGGGATAGCATCTAGAATGGTGTTTCTGATTGCGTCTTCAGAATTAACCTCAATGTGAGGGTCCTGACTAGGAGGAGCGATGCTACCTCCTGGTGACAACGAAGCTGTCTCTGTGTGTGTGATCTTCTCCACAGGGACAGTGTCACCTGAATAATCTTGTGATTCCAATCTCTCCTCTGCCTGTCTATCACTATACACTTCGTAATTATCAATAGAAGATAGAGCCTCATAATCTCGTGGTTACTCTTGGTCAGGTAGGATTTTAGTGTGACTAGAGCTGCTGGGGGTGGCCGTTTTATCAAAAATTTCCTCTTGCTTCCCTGCTTCCAATGGGTTTCTCAATTCATACTTTGTCCTTATTTTTCCTAGGACTCGGGCCATTTCCTCCTCGAATTATCGCAAAGGTGCATGGGATGGTTCTTCTTCCTCCATGAGATTCGAGGTTCCTTGGGTTGTCCTGGGCCGTTTTTTCCTGCTTGCCTTTGATGTTGAGGTTCGGGTTATTTTTCTTCTTGGAGGATTTACCTTAGGGGGCTCAATTTTGGTTCCATCAGGGTTTACTTCTGGTTCCTGTGCCTCGGGGTTGACGAAATTATCCCATGCTATTTGCTGCCTATCTAGCTCATGAATGATGATTAGTTTTATTAAGCTCTGGTGACTAACCACTTCTTAGGGATTCTTGGCTTTCCTCAATTGAACAAAAATATCATGCAATAAGGAATTCAAAAAGGCAGGCAGATTAATTAAAAGTTTTTGTTTAAGTGCAGCTAAAAGTTTGAGTTGTCGAGGTTTTACCACATCCCGACGTCCTTCACATGTAATAAAATTCTAGATGAAAGCCGCCAGATCTTGCCATGGCTGGTGTAAAGAGGCAGGGTTAATCCCTCTATTTTTTCGTTCGAACAATTCATCCAAGTCTTGGTATGCTGCTACTGCTTCTCTCAGGAGGAGATGATTTTCTGCCCATCTTTCTCCTTGCAATGGTATTCTAGAAACTTCCGCGATAATTTCCTCTGTAACTGGCATAGTTCGATCGTTAACTCTGGTTTTCCCTTCCTGTAGATTTTGCAGAAATTCAATTGCAATTCTCGTGTTGGATGCTTGTAGTCTGTGTACGTATGTCAGCCATCCAGCTCGCTGGAGGATGGCACTCGCTGGCTCTGAAATTGGAAAGTTTGTAGGCTCGCTTCGAAGGGCATTTCCTCCCATAACTGATATGCTCTTTTCCTCTGATTATTTTTCTTCTTGGCTCTATTGTTTCAATTGGATGTTGTCTGTAAGCGGAAAAGAGATTGCGGCTTTGCGTAGATAATCTTCATGCCTTAATTGTAGTGTTCCTCTGGTCTTATCGATGCGTCTGACGAGATTTGTGCATGGATTTCACATGCTTGCCGAATGCGAATTACACCTCCTCCCTCAAAGCAAGGGCGCCCACGCCCTCAATTATAGGAGAGATTTGGTCGTATATGAATGCAGACAGGGGAATATCAGAATCTGGTAGTGATAATCTACATGTGAAGGATTGGCGGTTGAGTAATTACTACATATGCGGTAAAAAGGTTAGATTTAGAAGTTTTCATAATTGTATCTTGTGCAGAAGTGACTGGAAAGTGAGAGGAAATAGCATAGCCATTATTGCGTTATGATGTCCTTGCATGACTGAAAAGTTATGACAGAAGCAAGATTGAGTCAAGTAACGATTGGTGTTGTCATTCCAAAGTTCAAAATATGTAAACATATCTTTGTTAGTTATTCTTATGGTAAGTCATGATTGTTACTAATTCGAGTAATAACTTTGTGGTTGAAAAAAATGGAAGACAAGGTGTATATAAAAGTAATTTGCTATTGAAGGAGCATTCTTTCATACCACAAGCAAAGCCACTGCTGCCAGTAGGCATTCATAGCCTCGACAGGGTTGCTATTTAACCCGAAAAATGAGCCAATATCCTTATGTAAGAATAGTTGTTTTGCCAATTTTATGGAGAGATCACCATGCTGGTATGGGGGCCAAGTAACCATGGTGCCACTCACTAGAGTTGTAGCAAAGTGATCAGGTCGGTTCGTGATGAGACCTCTTTTCCTTCAAGCTATTAAGAAGGTCATTACCCTGTGTGGTGGCCATAATGGGCATGTCAATTGCTACACTCTTATGAACATGGTAGGATGGATCGTGATGAGACCCCCTATCCTCTCTTAAGATTTGCATGTAAATGTAGTACTTCCTTTTGAATTGTAACATTTTGATTTATAAGGAGGTCACTGTGCTGGTGTGGTAGCCAGATAGTCACAATGCCATTCACTAGAATTGTAACAAAGTGATCAAGCCGGCTCGTGATGAGACCTCCTGTCCTTCTAGTAGATGAGAAGGTCATTACCCTGGTGTGGTAGCCATAATGGGCATGTCACTTGTTAAATCCTTATGATCATGGTAGGCTAGCTCATAATGAGACCCCCTATCCTCTTAAAGATTTGCATGAACACATAATGATTTTTAAGGGAGGCTCATTGAATATTTAAGAGTGGGGGATGGTGAAAGAAGCAGAAAGACTAATACCATTAATACCCCTTGTTCCATTTCTTCATGCTGTAGGGACATATTACTCGAATAGTGCAAAAAGACATATCATCATAAGGTCCTGAATTGTTTGATATCATATTTGAACTGTGGGTGACTTAGCCTTTTATTTCATGTGTTCATAATGTCAGCTTCCTGTTTAAGCTTTATAGTGCCAAAGGGTCATCATATTTGTAATTTTACCATTTTCCCTCTCTCTTCCAACTGCCATTCCCTACTCAAAGTTACTCAATTATAAAAAGAATGGCTATTTAAGTTTTTCGGAAAACAATTGTTCAGAGATTGAGCAAAAATTTTTCAAAGATTGCTCGGCATTAAAAAATGCTCAAGAACAACTTTTCAATTTGAATGAACAACAACCATTTAAAGATGGAACAACAACTATTCGAGAATTGAAAAACAAAAATAAAAACACAGCAGTGAATAGTTGTTCAGTTCTTCTGAACATCAGCTGTCCAAGAAATGAACAACAACTGTTCAGGAATTGAGTAACAGATTTAGAAACGTAAAACGACTATTCAATTGTGGTTGAATCAACAGCCGTTCAAAAACTGAACAACAATTGTCCACAAATTGTACAGCAAAATTAAAAACAAGGCAAAAAGCTGTTCAATTTGGTTGAACTGCGACCGTTCAAAAATTGAACAACAACTGTCCACGAATTGAACAACAAAATTAAAAATACAACAAAAACCTGTTCAATTTGGTTGAACCGCGGCCGTTCAAAAATTGAACAGCAGTTGTTCTCGAATTGAACAACACAATTAAAAACACAACAAAAAACTATTCAATTTGGTTGAACCGCAGCCATTCAAAAATTGAACAACAGTTGTTCTCGAATTGAACAACAAAAATAAAAACACAAATGATTCCAACTTCCCATTTAAGCTCCTTGAATGTGACCATTAAAATGAGCAACAGCTAATTCTAATTGAACAACAAAGTAAAAAAATGTAAAAAATGGTATTTGTTCAATTGAGCGGCAACCGTTTAGAGATTGAACGATAGCTGTCTGTGAATTGAACATCAAAAAAAAGAAAAATAAAGTCACTGGCTGTTCAATTCAACCGAACGGCAGCCGTCCAAATATTCAACATAAGTTGTCTGCGAATCGAACAACAAAAATGAAAAAGACACAGTGATTGGACGGATGTTCAATTGAACAACAGTCGTTCAAAGATAGAACAACAGCTTTTTTCGAATTGAACAACAATAAAAACACAATCTTACAAGGAAAATGAATTGCAAATGGGAAGAATGTACAATAAGACAAAACAATTATGTACATTATTTACAAGTGATGTTGTCAAACCTCTCATGTACTTGAGTTTGTGGGGTTGTCACCCCCTTGCACCAGAACTTGGATGTTGGGATCATTTTGTGCCTATTGACAGAAAGATTATTTCATGAGAGGTTTGCGATAGAGGCGTACTCTGTGCCCGTTAAATCGAAATGTTGAACCAGACCCATCTATGGTGGTCAAGGTGAGGGTACCATTGCTATATACTTCCTGAATTTCATATGGACCGAGCCACCTTGTTTGTAGTTTTCCTGGAAAGTCTTTGAATCTAGAGTCATAGAGGAGTGCCCAATCTCCTTTTTGAAATACCTTCCTCTTTATTAGGTTGTCGTGTCACTTGGCTCATTGTTGTTGAATGATCGTTGTGCGTTGCAGGGCAAGATGTCGAATTTCATCCAATTCATTTATTTGTTGGAGTCTTTTAGCTTGAGCTTCTATTAAGTCCAATCCCACTTCCTGGGCTGTTCTTAGAGTTTTAATTTCAAACTCAATAGGGAAGATAGGTTCTCTCCCAAATACTAGCTGATATGGTGAATATCCAGTGGTATTTCGCGAGGTTATTCAATAAGCCCATAAGGCTTCTGGTAGTCTAGTGGCCCAGTCTCGATGGTGTGCTGCTACTGTCTTGGTAAGGATTGCCTCTAGGAATTTGTTAGTGCTTTCGACTTTCCCATTGGCCTGCGGGTGGTAAGAAGACGTAACTCTGTGAATGATATGGTGATTTCTTAAGGTAGATGTGATCTTATTACCTGTGAATTGTGTCCCCCCATCGGTTATCACTTCCCTTGGAAAGCCACATCACACAAATAGTTCAAAGAGAAACTTAATTACTGATTCTTCCATGGCTCTTGACAAGGCCACTACTTCCACCCATTTGGTGACATAATCCATGGAAACTAATATGTGGGCTTTCTGGTTTGATGGTGGGTTGAATGGCCCAATTAAGTCCAACGCCCATCGTTCAAATGGTTCCACCACCAATTGTGGTCGTAGCGGCGTTTCATCAACTTGGCCTAGGCGGCCTATTCTTTGGCAGCTATCACAGGCTTGGACATACTTCTTTGCGTCTTTAAAAATCGTAGGCAAATAATAGCCTAATTGAAACACTTTATGCCCTGTCCGTCATTCTGCAAAGTGGCCACCACAGGGTTCATCATGACTGGCTCGTAAGATGTTATATATTTCATCTTCCCTTATGCATCTGCGTATGTGCATATTGGCCCCTATATGGAATAGGTATCCTCCAATCCAAGAGAATCTTGTACTGCACTGTACAATAAATTTTTGTTCTCTCGCTGTTAAATGTCTGGGTAGCTTCCCCACTGCCAGATAATTTTCCACATCTGCATACCATGGTGTTTTGACCGCTACAACAAATAGGTGTTCGTTAGGGAATTGATCGTCAACTGTTAGCATGTCATCTGTCTTGGGGACTCTATACAGGAAGTTTGCGACCACATTTTCCTTCCCTGGACGGCCTTTGATCGTTATATCAAATTCTTGCAACAACAGTAGCCAACGATTTATTCTCCCATTCGTGATTGTTTTATTAGCTAAATATCTAATAGTAGAGTGGCAAGTGTACAGGAACACTTGATATCCGGTTATGTAGTGCCTGAATTTATTGATAGCATAAATGCCAGCCAGGAATTCCTTTTCGGTCACTGTATAATTTAATTCGGCAGGAGTAAGGTTTTTGCTAATATAATAAATAGAATAAGGCTTTCGGTCTTCTTCTTGGCCAAGGACTGCTCCTATTGTTGTATCAGATGCATCAGAAGAGATGTGAAAGGGTAGTTTCCAGTTAGGACCTCACAAGATTGGTGTTGTTGAGACCAGCCTCTTCAAGTCTGTAAAAGCAGTGTCACATTTTTCAGTCCAATGGAATTCAACATTCCCAGTCAATGCATACAGAGGTGCAACTATCTGCGAGATTTTTTTTATAAATTTGTGATAATATCCTGCATATCCCAGAAAACTCCGTACCTCTGTTTGTGTACAAGGTGTGGCCAACATAAGGATTACCTCTATTTTAGTCGGGTCTACCTGTATTCTAGCTGCAAAAATGTAGTGACCTAGGATTACCCCCTCAGTCATCATCATGTGGCATTTTTCATTGCTTAGACATAGTCTAGTAGTAATACTTCGTTCTAACACTTTTTCTAACGTTTCTAGAGCTTGATTGAAGTCTTCCTCATAGGGTGTAAAATCATCCATATAAATTTCAAGTCCTTCATTTATTAAGTCAGAAAAAATGCTAATTATGGCTCTCTGAAATGTTGCTGGGGCATTACATAATCCAAACGGTAAAACTCTATAAGAAAAAGTGCCCCATGGTTAGGTAAAGGTTGTCTTATCTTGGTCTTTGGGAGCTATTTGGATTTGATTATATCTGCTGAATCCATCAACAAAAGAGAAATATCGTTTCCCAGCCAATGTGTCAAGGACTTGGTCAATGAAGGGAAGGGGGAAATGGTCTTTCTAAGTTGCTTTATTTAATTCTCTGTAATCTACGCAAATTCTCCACTTCCTATTATTTTTAGGGACGACCACCAAAGGGGAGACCCATTTTCTGTTTGACATAGGATAAATGAAATTTACATCTAACAGTTTTTGTAGCTCCTCTTTTACAATCTCTTTTAAATGCGGGTTTAGTCTTCGTTGGGGTTGTCTAATGGGGTGTGTTTCCCTATCAGTATAGATGTGGTGCATGCACAGTTGTGGGTTCAAGCCCTTAATGTCTTGGTAGTCCCACGCAAATGCACCTTGGTGCTTCTGGATGAATTTTATGAGTTTCTTCTTTTGGTTGTCATCCAAGCTGCCATTAATATTCAGAACCTTTCCTGGTTCGATCTCAATAGGTATGCTGTTACGAAAAACTGTTGTGGATATATGTTGAGTCTCGAAGTTCACCACAGGGTCCTCTTGATCTTCATGTTCGAGGACTGATTTCATCATTTGGCATTTCAGATTTTTTAGGCTTGGGTGACTGATTCATAAAGTTATTAATCACATCATCTTCAATGTGATCCTTGAATTTGAGGGCTTCTACTAGTGTCAGAGGTGGATGGATGTTTTTCTCCCAATATGTATCTGGGTGTTTGTGAATTTTTATCGTGGGCATACTTGGTTTGGTAGGTGGATAAATAATGATATTTTATATAGAGTCGCCTCTAGTGATAGTCATGCTACCTACTCGACAACCTATGTAAGCATCTGCTATGGCCAGCCAACGCCTCCCAAGAATCAATGGGTGCTCTTCCATCTTGTTTTTTGGATTAATGACTAAAAAATCAGCTGGATATTCCCATGAGTCCACAGAGACCATGATGTCTTGAACTATACCTTCCAGTTTGATAACAGATCTATCAGCTAATTCCAGAAATGTGGTCGTAGGTTCTAAAGCTGATATGCCTAGTTTTTCGCAAGCTCTCGTAGTTAGGATGTTAATGGCTACCCCTAGGTCAACCAATGTGTTTCGAAATGAATGTCCAGAAATTTGCATGGTTACAATTGGGTTTCCTGGGTCTTCATATTTTATAGGTGATTCCCTACCTAACAGCAAGTCAGATAGCGTTCTTACCACATGAAGAGTGGGTGCAGCCATTGTTTTCTTAATTTTTTTTCCACATAATTCTTTGATTGTCTTTACATAGATGGGAATGTCTTCGATGGCCTGGAGAAGAGGAATTTTGATACAAAGGTTTCTTAATTCCCCCAGGATGTCAAAATTTGGAGTGATTATAGGTCTGGGTAGGTTTAGTCTCTCAGGAAATGGAGGTGGAGTCACCCTAAGTTCTTCAGGTCTTTGTTGATCAATTTTTTCCTTATATTTACCTATTTCTGTTATATTCGTTACGCTAGGCTCTGCAGATGTTTCAACTTGGGACTGAGGTGGAGTTGTGGCCTCTATAGGTAATATGGTACGTCCTGATAGTAACCTCAATTCATTGCACTCTTTCTGTTTGGCATTGGGTTTTAGATTTTCTATGATCTGAATTAGTTGAACCGGTCTGTTATTGGGATTAGGATTGGGTTGGGTTGGCAATTGAGGGCGTATGGCTGGCTACTGGTTATGTTGAATTGGGTAGGGAGCCAACAATTATTGGGTTCCTACTCCTATTGGCAGATTGGCCATTCCCGTAGGTCGTTGAAAGTTCCAATTGGTGCTTTGAGTAGGAGGGTTTGGCCATTGGTTTTGATACAGGACATTCTGCCAATAAGGGGGAGAGCTAGGGAAGTTTTTCCAATTACTCCCCGATGGAGGTTGCGTAGGTCAAGGTGGCGTAGGAAACACTTGGTTTTGCCTAGTTGGGAAGGGGTTTTGAGTCTTCCAAGTTGTTGCAAGGTTTTGCTGGCTGAACTATGGAAACAAAAATTATTGAGGTAGGTCTTGTGGTATGATAGGTCATGCTTGCCATTGCCGACACTGATTCATTAAATAGATTGGCTCTGTTTCTTCTTTTTCTTCCTTGTAGATGGCTTTCATCTAGGGAAGTGAAGGACACTGGATAGTATGATCCTTAGTGCATATAGCACAAGTTTGGACCATGTCTAAAGGACACTCCCTCTGGCTGTGCTTCTTCCAACATCTTGGGCAAAAGATGACCAGGTTTTGTTCGGCTATAGCTTGTTTCTGCTTGGCTTGTAAAACATCAAGTTGCATTTTCAAAGTAACCAGGATGTCAGTTTTGAAATTTTCTAACAGATTTCCAAATTCTGCTCTGGTTACATTTCCATTGGTTTGCTTAAGATCCTTCTTCTAGAATAACGCCCAACAGGTCTATTGCATGAGCTACCCTGGGAGCATCTAATACATAAGGAAATAATATCATCGTATTCTTCCCGGTAAATATCTCCCTTCCCCATTATGTTAAGCATCTCAACCCAATCTTCCTTCATCCCCTTAAGCATTTTGGATTTTAAAATGTCCTTGGATAACGTGGTATACGAGGATCTTTGTAAATTGTATTGAAATATTTCTATGTATTCCTCTAATGTTTCATTGTCTTTTGTAGACATGTTAAAGATTTAGTATTTTAGGCCTTGGGTTCGACAATAGTCTTGGTATTTGGTAAGAAAAGTATTCTTCATTTGGTCCTAGTTGTTTATAGTTCCCCCTCCTAATCCCATGAACCAGCGGAGTGCAGTTCCTTTTAAGGTAGAGGGAAATAGTTATAGTTTCTGGGGATCCGTGGTGTAGTCATATCCTCTACATAAGACATCAAATTCAAATATGAATGCATTAGGATCTTCTGTGGTTAACCCATGAAAGGTGGTGATGTTGTGCAAGGGAATGGCTTTCATAGGGGCATTGGCAGCATGATCAACAATAGGGTATTCTAATGTTGATGTCTGCCTCTGATTCTGATTTTGATTATTTTCCATTTGATCAAAGAGGTGCCAGAAATCTTCGAGAACTTTTTGATCTAGAGGAGAGATTTTAATAGGCTTGGGAGGTGAATGCGGTGGGGGTTTTACAGCACTTCCCTGATCTGGGATCCTAAGAACTTCTGTTTCAATCACTTCTTTAGGGGACTTAGGTTCTGATATCTCTATGTGAATTCCTCCACTAGTTTCTCCCCCTCGTTCTTGTAGGTTGCAAGAGCCTCCCTCTTTTGAAGGGTAAGTGCCTCTATGAATGACAATCTACAGGCTTTGCTCAGACCCCTCTGTCTCGCAGTGAATCTTGATGTAGACTACAGATGGTGAGGCTGCAGCCTGAGGGAGTGCATTAGGACTTTGAATGGAAACAGGTCTGGGTCCTATAGATGCCTGAGATTCAGCTTTTCTAATGATTTCGTCTATATATGTTGTTCTTCAAAGGATCACCGGTCCTTTGGGTTATGAGGATGGTTGCGAATGATTTTGGATTGTTTCTATCTTTTTCTTCTTAGACATAAAACAAGAGCACCTATCCTATGGTTCTTTGTACCACTTGCTGGTGAGCAGGCTAAAGGGCAAGCATGTTGCTTGCCGGTATGTAGGTTCTTACCTCTCGTTTTCAATACCCAATTCTTCACAGAAATGGAGAAAGATGAATAAAGGATATGAATCTTAACACTCTCCCCGACAACGGCCCCGAAATGTTGGTGCTGAAAGAGGTGACTTTTTATTGACAACTCTAGTGCTTTATCATTTAATTATCAATTCGGGGTAAGTCTTTTTATTCCAAGAGTGTTGGCACAATATATGCGAGTCAGTTCGTCTAACAGATGCTCCTTGTCACTTATGAGGAAGAATTTACTAACTTCCTAAGCTTGCTTATCCTACGAGTGGTGCCTTAGATAGGTTTTTAACCTAAGATTGAGAAACATGGTTTTGCATTTATCTAATGGAATTAAACAACAGTTTAACTGAACTGAACAAAAATCTAGAGAAATCAAGTAGACATTGAATTGAATTCAAAAATCAACTGAACAACGATGGAATTTAATGGAACATATGTTTAGTCAATTTAGTGTCCTAAATTGCTAACATAAATTATCGACCAGGGCTAGTAAACTGATGAAGTGTGATGCACTATATGTGCCTAGGTATCCCTTTTTCTTACTTCGTTGTTTTTAGTGTTTTATTGATGTTTTGGGATTTTTATCTTTGATTCTTAGTATGCTACTCTATGCTAAAAATATGAAGTTAGATCTATGTCAAAAGGGAGAAAATGAAATGTTAATAAATGAATTAAAACATAATTTATTTGCAAGTTTTGTTCCTAATTAGAAAATGATGAAAACAGAGAGTCATAATCCATGGATATTACAACTTCTAAATGAACATTCATGAAATGAAAAGTAACTCAAAACACTACAACTTAATCTGATTCATTTAGTTAGAGATTTGTTGGAAGAGCTTGTGAAAAATATTAATTCTAATGCAATGAGGATCTCCTAAAACATAAAAGGAAATGTTGAAACAAACAGTAACTTAGAACATTACAGTGAAATCTCATTCATTTGATAGAGGTTTATTGGAAGAGCTTGAGAAAAATATTACTATAATGTAGTAAGGATCTCCTATGAAATGCTGAAACAACTTATAACATTACAACTAAATCTCATTCATGAGTTAGAGGTTTATTGGAAGAGCTTTTTGAAAGAGATTAATCATAATGTGATAAGGATATTCTATGAAGAAAAACAATCAATAACTCAAAATATTACAATTTAGTCTCATTTATGAATTATAGGTCTATCGGAAAAGCTTTTGAAAGAGACTAACTACAGTATAATGAGGATCTTATTTTTAACTAAATAACAAAAAATGAAATGCTAATAACTCAGAATATCACAATTGAATCCCATTCATTTAATAGAGATGTATTGGAAGAGCTTGAGAAAGAGACTAACTATAATATCACGAGGATCCTTTTTCTAAACATAATGCTAAAAGCTATGATTTCAGAAAGAAATCTACGGAAGGAAATATGACAAAACATAATTGAAAATGACTTATCTAGGAAACATGTAAAACCTCCTTGAATAGCAGGGGCCCTCTGCTACCAATTTGGTGAAATTCTTCAGCTCCTTAAAGTTGTAATCAAAACAATATCAAAGAACTGAACTTCTTTATTGATAGACTCACAAGTCTACATCCCACTCCATCTTAAACTTTGTTACAAAAAACTCTCTAATCCTTTCTCTTATTCTCCTATTTTTCACTACTCTTGATAGGAAAAAGCTTCTCCTATTTATACAAAAATATGAGAAGTTATCTCATTAATGAGAGTCCATGAATATCTCCCTCTATCTCTAGAGTTACAATCAAAATAGGAAATGATAAGACACATGTATTTTTAGAGTTTCCATACAAATAAGAAATGAGACACATATCTTCTTAGAGTTTCAATACAAAAAGGAAATGAGACACATGTCCTCATGATCCCATGATCTTCTCCACTCAAATTCAAATTTGGTTTTGGGAGGCTACATAAAGGTCTTTTAGAAGCTTCCTTTTGCCCTATACATGTCACAAAACTCATAACACATATATAGATATATGAAACTATGTTAATTTTCTAGTTTCTAATCATAAATTCACTTTAAACACATAAAATAAATAACTTTGGAAGACAAGGATCTTAACCCATATATTTATGAAAATGGTTACTTGATGTAGGGTTTTAGGTGAGATAGTTATGAAATGAGAGCTAAATGGTAATGACATAATCGAAATATGTATGAATATGGAAAACACTTTTGAGACTCAACATACCCCCCAACTGAAGTTGTTGCATGTCCTCATGCAACTATTGCAATGATTCATTTGTTCATGAGTTGATCTTTTATGAATTTTGAATCATATTGATTCGTTCCAAACTTTGCTTTATAATATTTTCTTTTGGCAAAGTATAATACATTTGATTGCAACATTTTTTTTTATGTTTGGTTCTTGTATGAAAACCGTTTTTTTGAGCAATGGTTATTGTGTAACAATGCTTTATTTTCTTTGTTGCATCAAAGTTTATGAAAACATTTAGAATCAATTACTTCATCAATGAATTGATCATTTGCAAGACATATAATCTTTTGGATCATGGTGCAACAATAGTTGATTGGGAAGTATATGCGGGTGGAAATGAAATGAAAATGTGTGATAGTGTATGACATGTGGATATGAAATGATGTCCCTTCCCCCCAACTAAAGATATGACAATGTGAAAAAGGGAGTGAGGAATTTTTCCAAAGTTACAATTTTAGCATTCTAATGAATTATATGACTAAAAATTAGAAAACCACATACCTTCACTTACCTTAAATGTGGATGAGTTGTGTATACTGAAGAGTGTGGCTGTTGATGTTGTTGGTTCATGAACTATGTAAGAAAATGGATTTGATTTTCTTATTTTTTCTTTTTGTTCTCTTTGTGCTGATGAAAATATTGGGATCTTTATTGCTGCTGATACAACTTGATTCCTGATGCAAACTGCTGAAATGATGTAGTCTTCGATCGTTACAAAATTCAGTGGTACAATTCTAGTCATGCGAATAAATGTGTTGATGTCGAGCATGAAGAGAAGTCATTGGATTACCGACCATTGATGAATGTCGTTAACCAATGCGAGGCAAACTCACCATTAATGTCAATGAGTGCCAAGGTACCTAAGTACATCTTGCGAAGTGCGAATGGATGGGCTGATGTCGAGCTACTTGCAAGATCTGACGATTAAGGGACATTGATGTATTCCCATGATTGTCAGCGAGAGAACTTGTCGTTAATGCATACAAGCCTCAGGGTACTATTAAGGACTCTAGTCTTGGACCTAGATAATGTGCTGATGTCGATAGGCCAAGACTTGTTAGAAGGAAGGCCTTAAGGAATCCTCTATCATCTAACGCGAGCATGAAAGAATAATTTTTGAAGGACTATGGATTCAATAATTTGCATTGAAGTAAGGTTGATTTGAAAAATGAAAAGGATAGAAAAAGGAGAAAGGAAATGGACAATGAAAAATGGAAAATGACAATGGAAAATAAGCATGTAGGTGAACTTCTTGATTTTATTTGTGGAGTAGACAAAAAGTAATGGAAAGTGTATGTGAATGAAGGAAAATGAACAACTAACTCTTGCTGAGAAAATAATGGTGGTTTGATTTGAATTTCTTGGTTGGATTTACAATTCAAAAAGGGAGGAAAAGTAATGGTCTTGATGGATATGAACATGGACTTGTTCTTATGTTTCTCATGAAATCGGTTCTTTGAAAACCAATCGTGCGCACAATTAGTTTCCTTCAATGATCATTCGATCATCCCAAATCTGCAAAAAAAAAAGCTTGACATAAAGAACATAAGTGTGTTAAAAAAGAAGTAGCTAATTTCTTTCTGATTCTTACGCAAAAATTAAATTTCAAATGAAATAGATTAAGGTAAATCAAAAAGTTCTATATTCGCTCCAATTCATGATATCGATAACAATCTATTTTTAAAGAATAACCATGAAAAATAAATCAACTCCCTATTGTCGGATGACTTCATGCACTATGCTTAGTAAAACAATTGGCATCACAAAGATTTGTTGTGTTCTGCAAGTTAAAACTTTATAGAAAAATACACATCAACAATATTAATGCCAAATGTTTAGAAATCATCTAAATAATCTTCCAATTGTCCTGCAAACCATTACTAAGAAGATTTTTTTTTTTTTTGAATTTTTTTTTCTTTATTAAAAAGAAATTATTAATAAAGATTTTATTTTATTATATATATATATATATATATATATATATATATATATATATGAAATAAAGCATGGATAAAATAATTGTCCTTATGAATATTTTTGAAACAAAGTCATGCCAATGCTTCTTTCATGCAAGATAAAAATAAAAAGCTTGAAATTTCTAAAGTCAAGTTCCTAACTACGAAGGAGATGAAGGCAGAATCCTTCTCAATTTATACAACTTGCATTTGATGTACACGTGATAATGTGTTTGCCTCAAATAATCCATTTTTCACTCATCATGTGCCACCACAGATTAATTCTACCACATTTTCCTTCAAATAAGGAAATCAGATCCTTGATTATTTCTCAAAATTGAATTTTATAAAACCGTGATTGTTTTCATAAAAAGAACATTTTTCTCTTACGCACACTGCAAATTAGTGCTCCGAAGAACCCTGAATATCTCCCAAATGGCTATGAATTTTAGAAATTTCTTATAAAATTACCTAATTCACCCCGTTCCCGAAAAAACCCATGTTTTAGTTTTTTCTAATTCACCTCGTTTTGCTCAGAAAATTCGTTTTAAAATCGAGTGTTTTTAACAATTACGCATTTCATTTTCTGGCAATTACTTGTGGTTTGATTTGTTTTTATTTGCAGGTTTTGAAGTGTAATGGCTTGTATCTCACAGAGAAGTTCAGATCGATCTCCCTCATTCTAATTACTTGCAATGGAATCTGCAATCTTCTCTTCATTAACAGTCTGAAATCTTCTCTTCATCAGCGATTTCTTCATATGATACACTTTCATTGTCTGTCCCTACAATTGAATTTGTAATCTTCTCTTCATCAACAATTTGCAATCTTCTCCTCATCAACAATTTGCAATCTTCTCCTCATCAACAGTTTCTTCATGTGATATACCTTCATTGTGTGCAAAATTTTAAAAATGATTTCTAATAACTGTTGTTTGAGGAAAAACGAATATGGAAAAGAGAAGGTGCCTTTTTTTTTTAAATTGCAGTGCATGGGTCTTTGTGTGGATTGAAGGAATGTATATATGCATAAAGCCAAGCCAAAGGCTGGCCTCATGCGTATGCGTGGGTCTTATTTCTATGAGCCAATTTTTTTTTTATTTTTTTAAATTAATTTTTTATTTTTTTTAATTGATTTGTTAATAAAATTATATATTATATCTTCAAAAATTCAAAAATATACATATATATTTCATTAAACAAAACAATTATTGAAATTAAAATTTTTCATCATTTTTAAAGTTAACTGTAAAATGAAATGAAATGATGAAAACATAATTTATTATTATTTTTAACATAAAAATTCCTTTTTCTGATCCTCTAGATCACACAAAGAGCAGGAGGAGAGCATACTTGAGAAATTATTATTATTATTTTTTTTAGATGTAAGAAATAAGGCTACCTAGTTACACTTCCCTGGCAACGGCACAAAATTTTTTAGTCAATTTAGTGTCCTAAATTGCTAACATAAATTATCGACCAGGGCTGGTAAACTGATGAAGTGTGATGCACTATATGTGCCTAGGTATCCCTTTTTCTTACTTCGTTGTTTTTAGTGTTTTATTGATGTTTTGAGGGTTTTATATTTGATTCTTAGTATGCTACTCTATGCTAAAAAGATGAAGTTAGATCTATATCAAAAGGGAGAAAATGAAATGTTAATAAATGAATTAAAACAAAATTTATTTGCAAGTTCTGTTCCTAATTAGAAAATGATGAAAATAGAGAGTCCTAATCCATGGATATTACAGCTTCTAAATGAACATTCATGAAATGAAAAGTAACTCAAAACGCTACAACTTAATTTGATTCATTTAGTTAGAGATTTATTGGAAGAGCTTGTGAAAAAGATTAATTCTAATGCAATGAAGATCTCCTAAAACATAAAAGGAAATGCTGAAACAAACAGTAACTTAGAACATTACAGTGAAATCTCATTCATTTGATAGAAGTTTATTAGAAGAGCTTGAGAAAAAAATTACTATAATGTAGTAGGGATCTCCTATGAAATGCTGAAACAACTTATAACATTACAACTAAATCTCATTCATGAGTTAGAGGTTTATTGGAAGAGCTTGTGAAAGAGATTAATCATAATGTGATAAGGATCTTCAATGAAGCAAAACAATCCATAACTCACAATACTACAACTTAGTCTCATTCGTGAATTAGAGGTTTATTGGAAAAGCTTTTGAAAGACACTAACCACAGTATTTTTGGCCAGATAAATCGTTCTTGCGGACAAGACCAATCTCCCTAGTGTCAGAAGACAATCTAGCAACAAACGAACAACTAAGTTTGTCTTTCTCTAAATATATTTGTTTTGCAATTAAATGCTATGAATGTGTTGATCCTACCTTAGATCCAAATGCTTATTTGTAACCGTAGTTCTTCTGTCACAACAATAATCCTTCCGTCGCAACAAGAGTTCTTCCGTCACAACAAGAGTTCTTTCGTCGCAAGAAGAGTTCTTTGTCGACCTGCAATCACAAACAAACAAATATTAAATAGCACCTGTATAAAAAATAATCATAAAACATACCTATCATAGTGATCAAGGAATCTATGAAATAAATGATCAAACGACAACTTATTGAATTAAACAATCGAACGTCAATCTATTGAGAGAAACAAAACTTGATTGTATTAATCTTAAAATATACAGAAGAACCTTACAACCTTAGCCTTGATGTTTGAAAGGCCTTCTCGGGTCCGAAGCAGGAGTCTCCTCCACTTTGATAAGTCTTGCACTCTTCCTCCAGGAGCATAAAGAGGTGTGTGATCTTTCCTCTCAAAATCTCAACAGAAAGAGTCTAAATCTCAACAACACTTCAACTCAATCACACATAAAGCTTGAAATCTAATTCTCAATCTCCAAAATCTCAATCTCCAAAAACTTAACCATTTGAGGCTACCCAATGCCTCCTTTTATAGAGCAGATGAGGAGGTTAGGATTCCACCTTTGTAGGGATAGAATCCTCCTTCAAAGGGATAGACTCCTCACATAAAGGGATTAGTTCCTTAAGGTGAGGGATACATACACCTTATCAAAGCGTACTCAGCCCCAAAAAATCTCATCTAGAACCTTCTAGAATTGACCTCAAACCAACTTTTTAACTTTAATTTTTCGCCTTTTTGACTTTGAGGAGGGTACGCAGGAATTGTAAAGGAAAACTACGTTTTGAAACGCAGGTAAGCCATGCATTACTTGCATACCCAAGCGAGGAACGCAGGCAGGCTTCATGTTACATGCGTACCCATTATTTGAGAGGTTTTTAGGGTTTTTCTTCTTGTTTCAGGGCTTGACATGAGGAGTAAAGGTTGTAAGACTTGCAGAGGAGGCATGTATGAGTGTTAATGAGCTCATACAGTTAGCAGAATTTCAAGGTGACAGTTTTTAGTGTAATAGATTGCCCCCTAAAGTGCGAAGTCTGAAATAGATGAAGATGAAGTCTGTCATATATGAAGAGTGAAGTACTTTATCATTTCAAGGATCATCTTGTGGACACCCCGGTCGGAACCTGTAAAAACATTCAATGCAAAATATATATATGTAATCATATCATCGCTGAGGTAGGCATTCCCATACTCAGATCAAAAACTAACTAAACTTGTTCTGATACAGAAATGATTTTAATACATCAATAGTATAGACATATGTAGACACAACATGGACGCAGCCATCTGTTTATGAATAGTCCACTATATAATAATAAAACTCCTCGCAGCCTGGATGGTGGAAACTAGATCTAGGGTCTTGATTTCTATTTCCCGAACTAGCACGATTCTATCCATGCGATTAAATGTGTTGAAGTCGAACATGGTAGAAACCACTTGATTACCAGTCAATAATGTAAACTGTTAACAAGTGTGAGAGTAACCACTAGTAATGTAAATGGCTCTCAAAGTACTCAGTACAATCCATGAAATGTGAATGAATGAGCTAAAGTCGAACATGTGACAGAATCATTCGATCGAAGGTCAATGATGCAACCTATCGTCGAAGGCGAGAAACCTACCATTGAGGCATGCAGATTTCAAGGTACTGATGATTTCTAGATCAACTTCCTAGATAATGAGCTGTTTTCAATAGAAAGTGATCTGTCGTAGGAAAAACCACAACACGAAATCATAGATCAAGTTTCGAAGAAATATATTGGCAAGGACTGACTCAGGGATAGTCAAAATGGATGACAGATATTTTGCAGATGAATGGTTTATTTGAATTGTCCTCTTGAACACATAACGACACTGCAGATGGCTTGGTGACAATCGACCTAAAGCTAATACCTAGAAACTGGCTGAAGACTTTCAATATGGTTTGAGTAACTGTCAGGCAAAGGATTTACTAACCCAGGTGAACAAAAAGTGTCGTGTTCAAGAGTGGTTAACGGTTTTCTGAATAATGAAAATGTAACAAACAAGTTTGTTTTTCTCTCTTTTTCCCCCACCATTTCTGGCAAGTACCTCTTTACTTTTGACAAGCTTGAGGAGGATAACATTTTCTTGTTTATAAGCTCATCCTTCGGATGAGTCCAACTTAGTTTAAAATTCGAACTCTAAGAAGGAGCGGTTCGTTCCTTTTTAAAAATGAACAGGTCCTTTACTGTTAAGTTTTAACGAGTCCAGTATAGGAGAAACTCGGTGTTTTTCAATTTTAGGGAGTCAGAAGAAAAAACTTAAGAAAACTCCATGGGTGTACTTTTTCGTAAATTTAGTCTCTCGAGCCCGAAAAAGGATAAAATAATGCGGGAGAGAACTCTATTGACCGTAATTAGTTAACGTATACCTTTTTCGTAAATAGTCCATTTCAGTCCGTAAAAGGGGTAAACTTATACTGAAGGGACGATCATTCATTTACTTTAACAAGTTCGAATAATCAAGTGCTCGGCAATCTTTTCATGTTTAGAGAGTCTGAAAAAGGCTTAAAAGATGACTCCAAGTTTTCGCTTTTTCGTAAATTTTTGAATGAGTCCGAAAAAGTGATAAAAGTATGCTCTTCATTGTTTTCACTTTTTCGTAAGTTTTAACGAGTTCGAAAAAGGGATAAAAATATACTCCTAGTTTTCACTTTTTCGTAATTTTTAATGAGTTCGAAAAATGGATAAAAATATACTCCTGTGGCCGACTTTCAATTTAATTTACGAGCAGGAAAAGACGGAAAGAACTCGGCATTTTCATGTTTTTTACGAGAATGAAATATAGCAAAATAATCTCAGGATTTTCATGAGTTTTAACGAGTCTTGAAAATAACCGAAATTGACTCAAGATAGGTTTCATTTTTACAAAAGCTTGAAACAGAGAAAAACTATGCTTCAGAGTGGTTTCATTTTTACACAAGCTTGAAACAGAGAGAAAACTGTGCTTGATGCCCCCTAAGTGTAACTGCTAGAGCGTATGCCCCCCAGCTTCATTTCATTCAGCTAAGTACACTGCTGGTAATTAATAGATGGATGGAATGAAGGTTCATTTACGAGATCATATGAAAGACCCGACCTAAAATTGTAAGAAAATTATGTAAAAACTGAAATAACTAACCTAAATATACGAGTTAACATTTATGAGATCTAGTCAAAGACTCGACTCAATTAGGGGAGGATTTGTTTCATTTTTTAACGAGCTTGACATAGGAAAAGAACTATGCTCATGGCAACGTGTTTCATTTTTTAACGAGGTTGACATAGTAAAAGAAACTATCCTCGTATCTACTCTCTACAATCTACCTATATAACCTACTGATTCATTTTTTTTAATGAGGTTGACATAGGAAAATAATTGTCCTCATAACTGATTCATTTTTTAACGAGGTTGACTTAGTAACAGGAACTATCCTCTGACCAACTGATTCATTTTTTAACGAGGTTGACATAGGAAAAGAACTGTCCTCATACCTGATTCATTTTTTAACAAGGTTGACTCAGTAACAGGAACCATCCTCATAAACTACTTATTTATAATCTATCAATCTACTCTCTACAATCTACCTACTGATTCATTTTTTAATGAGGTTGACACTGGAAAAGAACTGTCCTGATCGCCGACTGATTCATTTTTTAACGAGGTTGACACAGTAAAAGGAACTATCCTCATAACTTGATCATGGCTTCCAACTGGAAGAAACACATGTCAATGGACACACCTTGATCATGGCTTCCAAGAGGTCTTCATCAGAAGGAAGAATAGTTCTTTGGAATGAACACATGTTAAGGGACTCAAAAGGGATAAGAACATCGCGTTAAAATAATCCCATAGAGTTTTCCATGTCAATTACCGGATCTAAGTCAAAGGAAGACGAGCAAACAGTGAAAGGTTCACTTACATCGGTAACTGAAAACATGGAACTAGTTGCCACATAATTAACCCGTGGCGGGGTAGATACCACTTTCGAATCAGGAACATTTAGGGGTGTCATATTATTGGTAGGAGAAAAAAGACTAGGGAACGAAAGATGGTCTACAGTCACAATATTTCCATTGTGAGGGAAAGACATCATGCGAAAGAGTGTCGATACGACAGCTTTCATTGCATAAACATAGTCTCGCCCAAGGAGTAAATTGAAATCCAAGGGACCTCAGACTACCATAAGATCAATACAGACAGTTTTACCTTCCAAAGTAATAGAGAACTTAGGAAGGATCCCTAAAGGTTCACTAATGGTTCTGTTAAATGCTTTCAGATTCTGCGTAATAGGAACAAGTTGAGGGGAACCCAAAGCTTTCCAAGCAGTTGAGGATAAAATACTAACAGAAGCACCTTCATCTACCTGTGTGCGGTGTATGTCCCTATCACCAAACTTCACAATGATTTGGAAAGGGATGGAGGAAGGAAGACAAGGTTCTATCAATCTATTGCAATCAAAGGAAAGGACCTCAGTACTTGGAGGGAGTTCTGTAGAAACAGGTGAAATGCCCCCCGGCGTAGAAGAATCTGATGTAACAAGAAGAACCTGAGCAGTATGAAGTTCACTCTCTACAGGGAGAATGGGATCGACCGAATGTGAAATCGAATCGACCACTTGATCAACTAATGGATCAGCAACCTAAGTAATATGAGTTTCACTCTCCAATGGAAGAGTGGGATCAATTGTACTTGAAATTAGATCAATCACTCCGTCAGTTGACGGTAGGTTAGGAGAAATTTTACGGTAACCAGTTGGAAATTCTTACTGTGGAACAGTAAGGTTTTCCAATAATCTTGAGGCTTCATCCATGTAAGGGAAAATGCGAGTTTGATGACTCCCTTTGCATAACTTACAAGGAAACCTAACTTTACCCTTTTTCCCAAGAACCTGACTATCACTGGTTGATGGATCAACAGAAAGTTGATGAGATTTTTCTGACCATACTTCCAAGACCTTTGGAATACCAGGACAATTGATAAGGAAGTGGTCACCCTTACAAATCCTGCAAGTGTATTTGGGTTTACGATGCATGTTGGAGGTTTCCTCAACACAACTAACACTTACAGCTATGGTTGAGTGGTTGACTTCTTTCTTATCTTGCTTCTTCTTCTTCTTCTTCCCTTTCTTCTTCTTCATAGTCACCTGGTTACTAGCGTCAAGGATTTTACCAAGTGAAGAAGAAGAAATGGAGGAAGAAATATTAGGCGAAGAAGGTAAAGGGTCAACAGAAGGTTGGTGATGTTGAGATGGTGAACTCTGTTGAGTTGAAGCATCTGGTTGAGGTGGAACAATTGGAGTGTTCGAGGCCAATGAAGTTGAAAATAACCATATCGGTAAACCTATTGTAAATCCAGGTAATGACAAAGTAGCCATATAAGGAGGACCAACATTTCCAAAGCAAGGAAAAGTACTAGGATTCTCGTTAAGAGGGGTTCCTTGGTTGGTAAATTCCGGAACAGTTGCCATTATATTCAACTTCGGTGAATTTTATTAACAAATTAAAACTAAAATTAACAATTAACAATTAAGAATTCACACCTAACAATTAAAATTCACAATTCACACCTATGGTCTCTAAAAGTAAAAACAAACAAATTAACACGCGCTATCAAATCTAGGAGTCAAACCACACACAAACAGTAACTTCCCGTACTAAAAACACTAGTTGGTGATGAAATCCAACATCGTAGAATTTAATATAGAAAGGGCGGTTGGAACAGTTACCCCGACAACCTGCTTAATGAAACAGACTGGCACAAGTTTCTTCACAAAACCATCTCGAGTGAAGAGAACCCCCCAGAGAGTCCAAGTGAGTCTAGTTGACGTCTGCTCCAGGTACAGTGAGATCTTTCCTTCACCGTCACCTTAGGAAATAATCTTAAGTTTATGGACACTAAGGTTACCAACAGTAACAAATATAACTGGGGGAACAGTCTACGATCCGATCCCACGTGCAAGGGCAGAGTAACAAAGCTCAATCCCCTTGAAGGTTCCTCGACATGGTTAATCCGAGGTTTACCGACAAGTGACCCCAGGCTCCTCGACAATGGTTAATCCGAGGTTTACCGTTTGTAATGCGCGCAAAATATTCTATCTTCCCCAATGAAACAGAATTTATTGTCTCAAAGGTTTGGACATGATCTCGTGATTGACTTCTTTAAGAGAAGCTTCCCAGATTGTACTAATTACAATTGGATTTATTTCCTACCGCAAGATTTATCTACTTGTTTGTTTTAGTTGCTTTGGAAAGTTAACTACAACCTGTTCCAAAGCACTAATCCTGAGCTATATTGGTGGAAAGAGCCCTAAAAATGTAAAAATTACTAGATGAATTTTAATTAAGCGTTGTGTTATTTAGGCTGTTATTACTCAAAAGGGTAAATGGATACGAAACCAATGGTGTTATGACCCGACCCAAAACTGAATGCAATCGAATATGATAATGCAATCTTTTCAATTCGATGAATCCTAACTAAAGTAAGGAGAGAGTTTCCATTCACTTCCAACAATGCAAAGATTGATCACTAAGAGAAAATATAACAAATTCTCTAATGCACTAATTTCATCAAGAAAAACTAATGCAAATCAATCCCAAAACAATTTTTATTTTTATTTTGTGTTTTTAAAACAAGCATAAAAACATCTAAATTCAAATCAAAGAAAACTGATCTAAATCTACGATTGATTTTTCAGAATGTAAACTATGTAGTTGTAATCTATGCACAATTCACATGAAAAGTATGCAAATGTAATCTATGCACATTTTTCATTCATATTCTGAAAATGAGAATTCTAATTATGCAAATGTGATCTATGCAAGATAATTCTCAAACACAAGATGATTCTAATGTAATCTAAGAACCAATCAAGTGCAAGTCAAGAAAATCAGGTGAGAGTTCCAAAGATCAAAAAACACTCAAAGGTGATTAACACTCATAAACAAAAGCAAAAAGATGCAAAATTGTGAAAAGATTGGGACAAACCTCCAAGTAATGACCAAAGGAAATCAAGTTAAGAATTTCTCAAAAAAGAGACTCAAAACACCCAATTAACTTAATGGAGATTGATCAGATGAAGAATTTGCTGAAAGAAACTCATAAACAAGAGATTTTCGACAGAAAATACAATTCTGGGTAGATGCTAAGAATCCTAAATTAAATCTAAACTAAACTAGAAAAAAGAAATCTAAAGTTTTTCAAAAAATTTAACAGGGTCCACAGGCTTCCAGAAGTAATAGGTGCGGTCCCGCACTATTTACTTAAGGAAAGTGCGAAACTGCCCGCACTGTGCCAAAGAACAAAGTGTGGTCCCCAGAAAAGCTCAAGAAAAACTTAAAAGATTTCAAAATTTTCAAAAACAGAGAAAACCTAAGCTACCCAGGAAGATATCCATCAATCAAAAACTAGGAAAAACTTTTCCTCAAATCAAAATAAAAGAGAACCAAAAACAACAAGTTCTTTCCCCAGTGGAGTCGCCAATTTGTTGGCCGGATAAATCGTTCTTGCAGAAAAGACCGATCTCCCTAGTGTCAGAAGACAATCTAGCAACAAATGAACAACTAAGTTTGTCTTTCTCTAATTATATTTGTTTTGCAATTAAATTCTATGAAGGTGTTGATCCTACCTTAGATCCAAATGCTTATTTGTAACCGTAGTTCTTCCGTCACAACAATAATCCTTCCGTCACAACAAGAGTTCTTTCGTCGCAAGAAGAGTTCTTTGTCGACCTGCAATCACAAACAAGCAAATGTTAAATAGCACCTGTCTAACAAATAATCATAAAACATACCTATTATAGTGATCAAGGAATCTATGAAATAAATGATCGAATGACAGCTTATTGAATTAAACAATCGAACAACAATCTATTGAGAAAAACAAAACTTGATTGTATTAATATTAAAATATACAGAATAATCTTACAACTTTAGCCTTGATGTTTGAAAGGCCTTCCCGGGGTCCGAAGCAGGAGTCTCCTCTACTTTGATAAGTCTTGCACTCTTCCTCCAGGAGCATAAAGAGGTATGTGATCTTTCCTCTCAAAAGCGCAACAGAAAGAAGTCTAAATCTCAACAACAATTCAACTCAATCACACATAAATCTTGAACTCTAATTCTCAATCTCCAAAATCTCAATCTCCAAAAACTTAACCATTTGAGGCTGCCCAATGCCTCCTTTTATAGAGCAGATGAGGAGATTAGGATTCCACCTTTGTAGGATAGAATCCTCCTTCAAAGGGATAGACTCCTTGTTGGGGCCCTTGTTTTTGAAATCTTGGTTAGAACATTTTGAATTTTGACCTTTTGAGTTGCGGCATGAAGACACATGGCAATCGCGACCGCATCGCAACTACCAAGAGTTGTGGAGCTATCAAGGTGGCGCGGAAGCATGAGATAACTGAAGAAAGAATACGTACAAGTACAGATGAAGAAATTACACAGCAGAAGACAGAAAGCGGAACACACAGATAACAGGAGAGAAGCTTGAAGCAGCTGAAGAAAAGACACAGGGAGGAACTGATAGTCGCGATAGCGGGTGAATAAATAACAATCACCCGGCTGAAAGAAAGAGAATGTTGCAGGGGTTGCAAGGCTCGTGACAGGAGAAGAAGCACAGAGCGACTGTGGGAAATCATGCATGACATCTCGGTGATTCCTAATCTTCTCTATTTCTGTTCCGTAAGACATTTGTACATCTGTATCAGGGTTGTAAGCTATCGCTGAAGATGCTATGTAATCATGAGCTTGGCCAAGAGATTAATATAATGAAAGGTTGCTGTGTCAATAAGAGGTTTACATGCATGTAATGTGTTTACGCTAGTTTAAAATTTTATTTGCTAATGTTTGAATGCTTCTTAAGTGCTCTTGCGTACATGACTCTGTCTATATAAACGATGCATTGTCCATCATGAGTTGCAACTCTGTTCCTTGCCATTGGTCTAATCCACTTCTGCATGTGGTTGCGGCACGCCTCGGGTGAGACTCACTACTCTCCGGAGTAGGGTGAAAATGCCGGCGTGATCCTAGACTACATCGGACTCCTTTGTTGGCCACAACTCCTGAACCTGGGTCTTGTCCGCGAGACCTGACTTCTCGCCAACAAATTGTTCCGTTGCCGGGACCTGCATGTTCTGAGGGGAACTAGATCATGGTATCGAGGATTTTTGAAGGAGAGATATGGCGATGGTGGGATAATCATCTCGACCAATTCATTGCTCAGCAAGAAGAGCTGACCAAGCAAAAGGAGGCGGCAATCAAGGAGCTCGTCCTTTTCTCTGACTCAACCAGTGATACGTACAAAATTTTCTGGGGAAGGTTCCCTACCGAACTTTACAATTGGTTGCGTAGATTACGAGCGACGGTGCCTCGAGAGGGCTTGCGGAAGATAAACCGCAGGTGGGCGCACGAAGATCTGGTGGTGCTGCATCGGGTGGACACTAAACTAACCCGCGCGGTGGATTTTTTGGTAAGGACCACATTGGAAGGATACACTGTGGAGTTTGCTACTGAGTGCTATCAATCCTTCTCGAAGGCTGAGGCTGTCTTGCACTCAGGGCTAAGAGGGAAGCTGCTTAAGGAGATTCCGCTGTGGATTAAAGCTCTGATGGTGGATGAAGGGTTGATTGAATTCCACAAAACGAGTATGGAAGCGTAAACCATCCATGCTGGGGGAAGGGAGAAGGGACAGATGCTACGTAGAATGTGAAAGCGGGAAGCGGGGAATGGATGTTGAGGCCGCACGCAAGTTGAGGGAGCGACGTGCACATCGGCGGGCGCAGATCGCCGATAGGTGGCGAAAAAGGACGATGCGGGATTTAAACCGACGGGAAGCGGCAAGGAAGAACCAGAAGGAGGCGCCTCAGAGGATAGGAATTATGGATTTGGATACCCGAGAAGAAGACGGGACAGTAGTGGAAGTGCAGCGGGTGCATGGGAGCCCAGCGATGCGAGGAAGAGAGATGGTGACTAACGAAGACGATGGAAAGATGCAGCCCGAGGAGAGTTCCGATGACGAATGGCATGGCGTGATGCAGCGGATGTTTCAAGAGTAGACGGCACTCACCCCTCCAGGTAGCCCTACTTCCCACATTCTGCATGGCCAGGATCCCTACCTTCCCCTGGTACTGTATCAACCTTTAAGTAATATTTTCATTCAGTTACAAGCATTGAGTCAGTCATACAGTAGTTCATCAGCGTCAGTAACGTCCGGTAATAGTAGCGTTACTAGTAGTTTTGTATTCCCTAGGGGAACCGTTACGCAACCAGGACCTGGAGGATTTATCCTGGTCAATACTCCGCAAGTACACATGGCTGGGTCTTTCACCCGGTATCCAGAGTTCTCTGGCCGGGGAAATGATGATGTAGAGCAACACTGGTATCTGTGCGAAGCCATCTGGAGGGCTCGACAGACGCCAGATGCAGGGAAGTTAATAAAGTTCCAAACCATGCTCAGAGAGAGGGCTCTGCGATGGTTTATCAAGTGGTCCGAGGCTCATCCTAACCCCGTAATTGCAGACGTAAAGCGGGATTTTGTCCGCGAATTCAAGCTTCCCCAGACAGACCAGTAGGGCCTGTCCGAGCTGTGGGAAATTAAGCAGAAGGAAGGTGAGACCGCGTGGGAGTTGATGCGGCGATTCAAGGACACGATCAGGAAACTCAGCTACCCGATCGATCAAAACCACCAGAGGGACTGGTTCATCAAGGCTTTGCTTCCCTTGACACGAACCCCCCTCACTCAGCATAAGATTGATAATCTGCAGGATGCTTTGGAGCAGGCCATGAAGATTGAAGCCATGGAGGGATACCCACAGGAATACCGTGGGGGGCCGACCCCGCAAGATCCTTCTTTGATAGGGTTGTAACACCAGATCGCCAGCTTGACTGAAAAGCTCAAGGAGCTCCAGCCGGTGAGACCAGCGCGGCCGAATGTTTGGTGCACTCATTGCCTGGTCGAAGGCCACGTCGCAACTGAGTGTCCCCGGTTGCGTGGCGCAGGGGCAGGACCCTCGGTCGCGGAAATCCAGGGGGGTCCACCACCTGGTGGTGGCACGACGATGAATCCGCAGGGGCTTTACCATCCGCAACAGCCCTATGCGAGGTTCCCACCTCAACCAGGTTCCTCCACCACAGAGTACTGCGAGATTTGCCGGACGTTGGGGCATCCTCCTCGGATGTGCCCAATACTACAGAAGTACTCCACAGTCCCAAACAATGTGTACTGCGAATTTTGTGTTTCCATGACTCACAAAACTGAGCAGTGCAGGGCGCTCGATGCACTTGTGGATCGATTGGATCGTCCCTCCTACAGAGTGAATGAGGCCCCAAGGGGAAGAGGCGGCGGCATGCGGGGAGGCCGCACAGGCGGACGCGGTCCAGTGAAATGTTACAACTGTGACCAGGAGGGTCACATGGCTCGAGAATGTCCCCTTCCACGACGACCCTGGTGTTCCCAGTGTCGGGTAAACACCCACGCCACAGAGGACTGTCTGGAGCTCATCAAGAAGTGGGAAGAATGGGCGAGGCAGAGGGGAGCGAATCTGATAAATTCAGAGCTGCGAGGGACTGCGACCCCAGACATGCAGAACATCGCGATCGTGACGAGGGGCGAGAAGAAAACTGGGGAGGATGCCCACGGGAAGGAGCCAGCACGAGTGGTTCGGCCGGCATCCCCGAAGATGTTAATCAGGCCCGAAGCCCAGAAGAAGTATTTCCAGGAGGCAGTTGAGGCGTTCGCCCAGCTGCGGGACGCAGGAGGTCTAGAGGAGCTTGTGCTGCCAGAATATGGGGTGGAGAGCGTCACAGGTATTGTGATCGAGGACTGGCTCTAGCTATTCCTCAGGATTGTTGACAATGCTGCGCTGCGGCAATAGCTTAAGCATGCTTTGGAAGGAGCATTACAGGGGCGTACAGGACTAAGGGATCCAGCGAACGCTGGCCCTCAATATGTGCAGCGCGTCAAGCGGAAAAAGAAACAAACAGGCAAAGAATTCCGGCTTAACACGCAGGTTGCGGGATTCCAAATCAGCGATACCATGCTGGACTTGGGGGCCGACGTCAACATCCTGCCACGAAAGACGTGGGAGGCCCTTGGAAGGCCACGGCTGGCCTACTCGCCAATCCAACTCAGGATGGCGAACCAGTACTGCATTCTTCCAATCGGTCGGCTCGAGGGTGTCAAGGTCGACATTGCGGGGGTGAAGACATACACAGATTTTGAGGTTATTGATATCATGGGCGACAAGGATCCTTATCCTGCCTTACTCGGCATCGACTGGGATTTTGAGAATTACACAATCATCCACCTTAAAAATGAGCTGATGATCTTCGAGGATGGGGAGGTACGGGTCACCCAGCCCCTTGACCCGTATCAGGGCTCGCGATATACGGAAACAGTGGACAATTGGGAGGATGCTCAGATGATGGACCACCTTTATCATATGACCGCAGGAAAGCGGGACGACTATATTAACCCGACCGCGACTGGCTCTGTCAGTTGGCGGAGTGTGCAGAGCTCGGAGCTCCGATCCGAACTCGCATGGGAAGACTGGCAACAAGGGGGGTATGAGACCACCACGCGGAGATGTGCTACCATTACCCAAGTCCGGTGGGTGGGGACTGAAATCCGCAGATATCCCACCTTGTCAAACATGCAAGCTGTCAATACTTTTATTACCAAGGTGGAAGACATGGTCCCAGACGAAAGCCAGATGCCACTTTTGGATGTGGCCTTGCAATCCACATCGGCCCGGTGGTGGAAAAATCACCGCGAAACTCTGTTGCGATGGGATTGCGTGGCGGATGCTCTGCGGGCACGCTTTAAAGAGGATTACAGACCTCGCAGTATGCTTAAGTATCACGGAACTTCCGACCCACGAAACCATTTGCGGGCCTGTGAGGAGCAGTGGCGCAGCACCAGGTACTGTTTGGTCAATTTAGTGTGTCCTAAATTGCTAACATAAATTATCAACCAGGGATTCGTAAGCTGACGAAGTGTGGCGCACTATATGTGCAAGATAACCTATCTCTTACTTTTTGTCGTTTTTTGGATTTTTATGAAATTCTAAAAGACAAGTATGGTTATGGATATTCAAGGCAATGATGTCCTTTATAATGATTTACCAACTTGAAACTGAAAAAGGAATTTGAAACATACAATGACAAAACTTGAAAGGAAATGAAAATGTGTACTAAAATGAAAAAGGTGCTGCTAATCTAATAAATCAAAACAATGAACTAGTGAGCATGAAACCAAACTATTCTTGCTGCTGTCTAAACACAAAAGAAACTATGCTGAAAGAAATCCAAAAGTTGCAATAAAGTAAATCTAAATCAAATTACATCAATTTGTCTTTTGATCCCTCATCATTAGTCCAGCTATGATTTTCGGAAGTAACCATAAACAACTTGAGTAACTGATATCTAACTTGCAGAAAGTAAACTAATATCAAACCACACATCCATAATTCAATCCCTCACCATCAGTCCAGCTGTGGCTTTCGGAGGTAACTGAAGATGTCATGCACAATTTAATATTTCTAACTTGCAGAAAGGAAACTAATATCAAACTACACATCCATAATTCAATCCCTCACCATCAGTCCAGCTGTGGCTTTCGGAGGCAACTGAAGATGTTATGAGCAATTTAATATATCTAACTTGCGGAAAGGAAACTAATATCAAACTACACATTTCATAATACAATCCCTCACCATCAGTCCAGCTGTGGCTTTCGGAGGCAACTGAAGATGTTATGAGCAGTTTAATATATCTAAATTTGCAGAAAGGAAACTAATATCAAACTACACATTCATACTTCAATCCCTCGCCATCATTCCAGCTGTGGCTTTCAGAGGTAACTGAAAATGACATGAGCAATTTAATATATCTAAATCTAACTACTGAAACAAATGTGCAAGAATGAAATAAACAAAGCAGTGCTGGAATTAAACAAAAACTAAGAAAAATAAATTAACAACATAACAATATTGATTCCATGTCATTAGTCAAAAGATATGCAAATGCCCGGGCTGCCATGAAAAATTATGCTAAAAGCTATGATTTCAAAAAGCAATCTAAGTAAAGAAATATGACAAAACAGAATTGAAAGCAACTTATCTAGAAAACATGTAAGAGCCTCCTTGGATAGCAGGGGCCCTCTGCTACTAATTTGGTGTAGTCCTTAGCTCCTTGAAGATAAGATCACAATAGCATCAAAGAACTAAGCTTCTTTATTCAAAAACTCATAAATCTACATCCCATTCCATCTTGAATTTTGTTACAAATCTACTTCCTCATTACTTTCTCATTACTTCTTCATTACCTATGATAGGAGAAAGCTTCTCCTATTTATACAAAATATGAGGAGACATCTCATTAATGGGAGTCCATGAATCTCTCCCTCCATCTCTAGAGTTACAATCAAAATAGGAAATGATAAGACACATGTCATTCTAGAGTTTTAACACAACTTGAGGAATGAGACACATATCCTCTTAGAGTTTCAATACAACAAGGAAGTGAGACACATATCCTCTTGATCCCATAATCTTTTCCAACCAAATTCGAATTTGGTTTTAGAGTGCCACATAAGGGTCTTCTAGAAGTCTCCTTTTGACCCACACATGTCACAAAACTCATAACACATATATAGATATATGAAACTATGTTAATTTTCTAGTTTCTAATCATAAATTCACTTAAAATACATAAAATAAATAACTTTGGAAAACAAGGATCCTAACCCATATATTTATGAAAATTGTTACTTGATGTAGGGTTTTAGGTCAAATGGTTATGAAATAAGAGCTAAATGGTTATGACATAATGGAAATATGTATGAATATGGAGAACAATTTTGAGACTCAACATACCCCCCAACTGAAGTTGTTGCATGTCCTCATGCAACCATTGCAATGATTCATTTGTCCATGAGTTGATCTTTTATGAGTTTTGACTCATATAGATTCATTCCAAACTTTGCTTCTTGATTTTTTCCTTTTTGGCAAAGTATAATACATTTGATTGCAACACATTTTTTTTTCAATGGTTGGTTCTTGTGTGACAACCTTTTTTTTTTTTCTGAGCATTGGTTCTTGTGTAACAATGCTTTATTTTCTTTGTTGCATCAAAGTTCATGAAAACATTTAGAATCAACTACTTCATCAATGAATTGATCATTTGCAAGGCATATAATCTTTTGAATCATGTTGCAACAATAGTTGGTTGGGAAGTGTATGTGGGTGGAAATGAAATGAAAATGTGTGATAGTGTATGACATGTGGATATGAAATGATGTCCTTTCCCCCCCAACTAAAGATATGACAATGTGGAAAAGGGAGTGAGGAATTTTTCCAAAGTTACAATTTTAGCATTCTAATGAATTACATGACTAAAAATTAGAAAACAACATACCTTCACTTACCTTAAATGTGGATGAGTTGTGTATGTGTGGTGGCTGCAAAATTCTGATCATATTCTTCTTCAAGTGGCCGAACAAGAGGAGTCATGGATAAAGAGATGAGATGACTTTTTATTGCTTCTACTAAAACTTGCTGAATCTGCTCCAAAATGCTGAAAATAATAGTCTTCATGTTTTCAAAACTCATTGGCATAATTCCTACTATGTGAAAAGATGTTCTGATGTCGAACATAGTAGGAAATTGTTGACTTAGTGGCCATTAATGGATGCCCTGCTTCAACACGAGAACTTCACCATGGGACCACTGCACAGAGAGTCAAGATGTCCAAACACATCTTGCTAGGTACGAATGATTTTGCTGATGTCGAGTCACCTAGAAGATCTGACGAACAAGAGACATTAATGTATTCCCATTTTTTGTCAGCATGAGAACTTTTCATTAAGGCATGCAAGCCTCAAGGTGTTTTACAAAGAATTTAGACTCAAAGGACTATAGACTCAATAGTTTGCATTGAAGCAGGGCTTATTTGCGGAATGAAAATGACAAGAAATGGAAGATGGAAATGGAAGATGAAAATGGAAATGGGAAATAAGCATGTGAATGAGCCTCTTTCTTTTATTTGTGGGTTATGAATGGACAAAAAGAAATGGAAAGTGGATGTGAATGTAAATGGAAAACATGAAGTGAAATGAGGTGAATGGTTTATTATGAGGTATGGATGTGATGCACAACAGTATCTAAAGTTTTTCAAGTGTTTGACCCCATTTGCAGAATTTATTCTTTCCTTTGTTGCTGATCATCCTCTTATGAAACAAATTGGTCTCTTAGAGACACCATTATCTCAGAGTCATTCGTCCTTCCTCCCCGGAACCCTGACTTAAGTAATTTTTTCTCGCAATGGAATGTAAGATTATCAAAGGAGAGAGGTGATCAATCTCTCATGATATTTACACACAAAACTAAGAATTTGTATTAATGAAACAAGTTCTCAAAGGAAAAATCAAAAGAATTTATACTTGTTTTGGAATTAGTGCCTCAAGTTGAATGTAGCTTCTTTTCAGCAATTTATTTCATTATTTGCCATTTCAAACTCTAATGATGGATTTCTCATTATATAGATCTTGTTGATACCTTTCCAACGATACTTGAATCATCAAAATCTGATTTTGTATGAGAAAGTTAGGCTGATTTGAACAATGAGGTTTTTCACCATGGACCATGCAGTGTACTCATGACCAATTCTCAACAAGGAATTGACTTCAATCAAGGAATGTCGACTTTTTGGTTTAGGCTAAAAATCTTGAATAAAAAGTTAGCCATTCATCCTTCATCATCAAATTCAAAATTAATCAATACCTTCTTTGGGTAAAAGTGAGCAACAATCCTATTCATTTCATTGATTCAAAATTATTGATTTTTTTTTTTTTTTTTAATCAAAACAAAATTGAAAAAGAGAAATGCAATTTTTTTTTTTTTTTTTTTTAATAACAAAATTGAAAAAGAGAAATGCAAATTTTTTTTTTTTTTTTTAATAACAAAATTGAAAAAGAGAAATGCAATTTTTTTTTTTTTTTTTTTTTAATTATATATGTTACATTTAAAAAAATATATATACATATATAATTTAAACAAAACAATTTATTAAATAAGAAAATTGAAAATAAAAACTAAAAACAAGAATGCCATTCTCCTATTGTATACAAGCGAACTCCAATAATTTTAGTTGCTGCAAATCAAGATCCAAAGAAGTTGGGAGCTGATGCATATGACTTGGCTGTAATGAAGAATGCTACTGCATTTGTTGTTGTTGTTACAAATGTTTCAATCTTTGTGCATCCCTTATCAGCAATTTATGTTCAGCATTTTTTATTAACTTTTCTTGAATAAGACCAGTGATACGCTTCTTGAGAGCTTGATTTTCTAAAGTCAGAAGTGTCAGCCATTCAGACAATGCAAGGAAGAAGAATTAATGAAATCCAACATTCAGAAAACGAAATTGAATTAAATTCAAAAATGAGTGGAATGTGGATTGAATGCCATGATAAGAGTTTGATTTTGATTAGAATTCCTCTTCCTAGAAATCAGGAAACCGAATTATCAATGCAGAGTGTCGTTTTCAAATTCTTCACTCAGAAAAAATCGTTTTTCCTCACGCGGCAGGCAAAAATGGCCTTCAAAGAACCGAGCATTTCTCCCAGACCGCCACGAATTTCTTAAAACGGTTTCTGGGTTATCTAATTGACCATGTTGGCGAAAAAACCCATGTTTTAGTTTTTCTAAATTCATCTCCGTTTGGCCAAATCGTGCTTTCAAAGTTTGGCGTTTTTCTCTGTTTTGCGTTTTTCTGGATTCTGCCTCAGCAACAAAAATCGTTTTCTTCAGAACGTGGTTCAAAATTGCGTTTTTCTGAGAATGAAATACAACTTCTGGTTTGCTGATTTCCATATGTAAAGAGTGTTGTTATCCTGAGCATTCTTCAGTTCAGTCAAGGCACGTTTTTTTTTTTCTGTTTGAAAATTTTGTCAATTTCATTGCCTTGTTCTCTTACATGTCATTTTATGAATCTGAAGGAGCGTTTGATGATGGCAGGCAGCATTGGCAAGGCTGACAGGCCTGGTATAATAAAAGGAATTGGCATTTGGGAACTTGACAGGTTTGAATGGCAAGAGATTGCATGAAGGCCTCACAAATTCTTTCAAGGATTTGGGGAATTTGATGATGTTTTCAGCTTGAATCCTACAGGTCGATAATGCTGTCATAAGCTCTGAAACACAGCAACCTAGCAGCCTTGCAGCATCTGTAACTCCATCATTTTCAACTTCTACATGATTTTCATTATCAAAAGCAAAGAAAATCTGATGTTTCCGAGTCATAATACAGCTGCAAGCATCGTAAATGGTTGAATTTTTATGTTTTCTGTTGAGAGTAATTCATTTTTTTCAAAATGCCATGGCCATTTCATTTTTGTTTATTGATTTGTTTTGTTTTTTTGTTTTTGTTTTTTTTTGTTTTTTTTTTTGTTTTTTTTTTTTAATAAAACTATATATGTTATATTTTCAAGAATTAAAAATATACATATATGTTTTACTAAACAAAATATTTTTTTTTTTTTTTTTTTTTTTTTTTTTTAATTGTTTTGTTAATAAAATTACACATGTTAAATTTTGAAAAATTAAAAATATACATATGTAATTTACTAAACAAAACAATTTATTGAATTTTTTTTTTTTTTTAAATGATTTGTTATTAAAATTATATATATATTTTCAAAAATAAAAATATACATATATATCTCAGTAACAAAACAATTTAATTTTTTTTTTTTTTTTTAATTGATTTGTTTAATAAAATTATGTATGTTATATTTTCAAAAATTTAAAAATACACATATATATTCATTAAACAAAACAATTTATTGAAATCAAAGTTTTTCATGAAAACATTTTTTTTTTTTTTTTAAATTGTTGAATCAATTGAAATGATGAAGTTTTATTTTGTCTCCCTTTTTTTTTCTTTTTCTTTTTTTACATAACAATCCTTTTTCTGATCCTCCATATCACACAAAGTGCAGGAGGAGAGCATACTCAAGAATTATTAATTTTTTTAGATGTAAGAAATAAGGCTACCTAGTTACACTTCCCCGGCAACGGCGCTAAAATATTTGGTCAATTTAGTGTGTCCTAAATTGCTAACATAAATTATCAACCAGGGATTCGTAAGCTGACGAAGTGTGGCGCACTATATGTGCAAGATAACCTATCTCTTACTTTTTGTCGTTTTTGAATTTTTATGAAATTCTAAAAGACAAGTATGGTTATGGATATTCAAGGCAATAATGTCCTTTATAATGATTTACCAACTTGAAACTGAAAAAGGAATTTGAAACATACAATGACAAAACTTGAAAGGAAATGAAAATGTGCTACTGAAATGAAAAAGGTGCTGCTAATCTAATAAATCAAAACAGTGAACTAGTGAGCATGAAACCAAATTATTCTTGCTGCTGTCTAAACACAAAAGAAACTATGCCGAAAGAAATCCAAAAGTTGCAATAAAGTAAATCTAAATCAAATTACATCAACTTGTCTTCTGATCCCTCATCATTAGTCCAGCTATGATTTTCGGAAGTAACCATAAACAACTTGAGTAACTGATATCTAACTTGCAGAAAGTAAACTAATATCAAACCACACATTCATAATTCAATCCTTCACCATCAGTCCAGCTGTGGCTTTCGGAGGTAACTGAAGATGTCATGCACAATTTAATATTTCTAACTTGCAGAAAGGAAACTAATATCAAACTACACATCCATAATTCAATCCCTCACCATCAGTCCAGCTGTGGCTTTCGGAGGCAACCGAAGATGTTATGAGCAATTTAATATATCTAACTTGCAGAAAGGAAACTAATATCAAACTACACATTTCATAATACAATCCCTCACCATCAGTCCAGCTGTGGCTTTCGGAGGCAACTGAAGATGTTATGAGCAGTTTAATATATCTAAATTTGCAGAAAGGAAACTAATATCAAACTACACACTCATACTTCAATCCCTCACCATCAGTCCAGCTGTGGCTTTCGGAGGTAACTGAAAATTTAGTTACAAATCTACTTCCTCATTACTTTCTCATTACTTCTTCATTACCTATGATAGGAGAAAACTTCTCCTATTTATACAAAATATGAGGAAACATCTCATTAATGGGAGTCCATGAATCTCTCCCTCCATCTCTAGAGTTACAATCAAAATAGGAAATGATAAGACACATGTCTTTCTAGAGTTTCAACACAACTTGAGGAATGAGACACATATCCTCTTAGAGTTTCAATACAACAAGGAAGTGAGACACATATCCTTTTGATCCCATAATCTTCTCCAACCAAATTCGAATTTGGTTTTAGAGTGCCACATAAGGGTCTTCTAGAAGTCTCCTTTTTACCTACACATGTCACAAAACTCATAACACATATATAGATATATGAAACTATGTTAATTTTCTAGTTTCTAATCATAAATTCACTTAAAATACATAAAATAAATAACTTTGGAAAACAAGGAACCTAACCCATATATTTATGAAAATGGTTACTTGATGTAGGGTTTTAGGTCAAATGGTTATGAAATAAGGGCTAAATGGTTATGACATAATGGAAATATGTATGAATATGGAAAACATTTTTGAGACTCAACATACCTCCCAACTGAAGTTGTTGCATGTCCTCATGCAACCATTGCAATGATTCATTTGTCCATGAGTTGATCTTTTATGAGTTTTGACTCATATAGATTCATTCCAAACTTTGCTTCTTGATTTTTTCCTTTTTGGCAAAGTATAATACATTTGATTGCAACATTTTTTTTTTATTTTTTATTTTTAATGGTTGGTTCTTGTGTGACAACCATTTTTTTTTGAAGCATTGGTTCTTGTGTAACAATGCTTTATTTTCTTTGTTGCATCAAAGTTCATGAAAACATTTAGAATCAATTACTTCATCAATGAATTGATCATTTGCAACGCATATAATCTTTTGGATCATGTTGCAACAATAGTTGGTTGGGAATTATATGTGGGTGGAAATGAAATGAAAATGTGTGATAGTGTATGACATGTGGATATGAAATGATGTCCCTTCCCCCCCCAACTAAAGATATGACAATGTGGAAAAGGGAGTGAGGAATTTTCCAAAGTTACAATTTTAGCATTCTAATGAATTACATGACTAAAAATTAGAAAACAACATACCTTCACTTACCTTGAATGTGGATGAGTTGTGTATGTGTGGTGGCTGCAAAATTCTGATCATATTCTTCTTCAAGTGGCTGAACAAGAGGAGTCACGGATAAAGAGATGAGATGACTTTTTATTGCTTCTACTAAAACTTGCTGAAATCTGCTCCAAAATGCTGAAAATAATAGTCTTCATGTCTTCAAAACTCATTAGCATAATTCCTACTATGTGAAAAGATGTTCTGATGTCGAACATAGTAGGAAATTGTTGACTTAGTGGCCATTAATGGATGCCACTAGTCAACACGAGAACTCTCACCATCGATGACAATGAGAGTCAAGATGCCCAAACACATCTTGCTAGGTACGAATGATTTTGCTGATGTCGAGTCACCTAGAAGATCTGACGAACAAGAGACATTAATGTATTCTCATTGTTTTTCAGCATGAGAACTTGCCATTAAGGCATGCAAGCCTCAAGGTGTTTTACAAAGAACTTAGACTCAAAGGACTATAGACTCAATAGTTTGCATTGAAGCAGGGCTTATTTGCGGAATGAAAATGACAAGAAATGGAAGATGGAAATGGAAGATGAAAATGGAAATGGGCAATAAGCATGTGAATGAGCCTCTTGCTTTTATTTATGGGTTATGAATGGACAAAAAGAAATGGAAAGTGGATGTGAATGTAAATGGAAAATATGAAGTGAAATGAGGTGAATGGTTTATTATGAGGTATGGATGTGATGGAGACAATAGTATCTGAAAGTTTTTCAAGTGTTTGGATCTGATTTTGCATCAGCATATTTCCTCCTCTTTGTTGCTGATCATCCTCTTATGAAACAAATTGGTCTCTTAGAGAGACACCATTATCTTGTAGTCATTTGTCCTTCCTCCTGGAACCTGCAAAAAAACTAATACTTCTTGCGCAATGGAATGTAAGATTATCAAAGGGAGAGAGGTGATCAATTTCTCTAGTTATGATATTTACACACAAAACTAAGAATTTGTATTAATGAAACAAGTTCTCAAAGGAAAAATCAAAAGAATTTATACCTGTTTTGGAATTAGTGCCTCAAATTGAATGTAGCTTCTTTTCAGCAATTTATTTCATTATTTGCCATTTCAAACTCTGGATTTCTCATTGTATAGATCTTGTTGAGACCTTTCCAACGATACTTGAATCATCAAAATCTGATTTTGTATGAGAAAGTTAGGCTGATTTGAACAATGAGGTTTTTCAGCTGCGGAATTGCAGAACAGCAGCGGAATTGGACTTCAGCTGCGGAATTGGAGAACAGCTGCGGAATTGGACTTTAGCTGCGGAATGTCGACGGTTTCTGTAGCTAAAAATCTTGAATAAAAAGTTAGCCATTCATCATTCATCATCAATCCAAAATTAATCAATACCTTAAGAAAAACGAGCAAATAACTTGTTCATTTCATTGATTCAAAATTATTGTTTTTTTTTTTTTTTATAAATCAAAACAAATTTGAAAAAGAGAGATGCAATTTTTTTATTTTTTTTATTTTTTTTAATAACAAAATTGAAAAAGAGAAATGCAATTTTTTTTTTTTTTTTTTTTTTTTAATATTATATATGTTACATTTTAAAAAATATATATACATATATAATTTAAAAAAAAACAATTTATTAAATAAGAAAATTGAAAATAAAAACTAAAAACAAGAATGCCATTCTCCTATTATATACAAGCGAACTCCAATAATTTTAGTTGCTGCAAATCAAGATCCAAAGAAGTTGGGAGCTTATGCATATGACTTGGTTGTAATGAAGAATGCTACTGCATTTGCTGCTGTTGTTACAAATGTTTCAATCTTTGTGCATCCCTTATCAGCAATTTATGTTCAGCATTTTTTATTAATTTTTCTTGAATAAGACCAGTGATACGCTTCTTGAGAGCTTGATTTTCTAAAGTCAGAAGTGTCAGCCATTCAGACAATACAAGGAAGAGGAATTAATGAAATCCAACATTCAGAAAACGAAATTGAATTAAATTCAAAAATGAGTGGAATGTGGATTGAATGCCATGATAAGAGTTTGATTTTGATTAGAATTCCTCTTCCTAGAAATCAGGAAACCGAATTATCAATGCAGAGTGCCGTTTTCAAATTCTTCACTAAAAAAAAATCGTTTTTCCTCACGCGACAGACAAAAATGGCCTTCAAAGAACCGAGCATTTCTTCCAGACTGCCACGAATTTCTTAAAACGGTTTCTGGGTTATCTAATTGACCATGTTGGAGAAACAACCCATGTTTTATTTTTTCTAAATTCATCTCCAATCGATCAGAAAACGTGTTTGAAAATGACGTATCAAAAACAGTTTGCGTTTTTCTGGGTTCTGCCTCAGCAAAAAAAATCGTTTTCTTCAGAACGTGGTTCAAAATTGCGTTTTTCTGAGAATGAAATACAACTTCTGGTTTGCTGATTTTCATATGTAAAGAGTGTTGTTATCCTGAGCATTCTTCAGTTCAGTCAAGGCACATTTTTTTTTTTTTCTGTTTGAAAATTTTGTTAATTTCATTGCTTTGTTCTCTTACATGCCATTTTATGAATCTGAAGGAGCGTTTGATGATGGCAGGCGGCATTGGCAAGGCTGATAGGCCTGGTATAAGAAAAGGAATTGGCATTTGGGAACTTGACAGGTTTGAATGGCAAGAGATTGCATGAAGGCCTCACAAATTCTTTCAAGGATTTGGGGAATTTGATGATGTTTTCAGCTTGAATCCTACAGGTCGATAATGCTGTCATAAGCTCTGAAACACAGCAACCTAGTAGCCTTGCAGCATCTCTAACTCCATCATTTTCAACTTCTACATGATTTTCATTATCAAAAGCAAAGAAAATCTGATGTTTCCGAGTCATAATACAGCTGCAAGCATCGTAAATGGTTGAATTTTTATGTTTTCTGTTGAGAGTAATTCATTTTTTCAAAATGCCATGGCCATTTCATTTTTGTTTATTGATTTGTTATTGTTATTATTTTGTTTGTTTTTTTTTTTTTTTTTTTTTAATAAAACTATATGTTATATTTTTAAAAATTAAAAATACACATATAAATTTTACTAAACAAAATGATTTTTTTTTTTTTAAAATTTTTTTTTAATTTGTTTTGTTAATAAAATTACACATGTTAAATTTTGAAAAATTAAAAATATACATATGTAATTTACTAAACAAAACAATTTATTGAAATTTTTTTTTTTTTAAATGATTTGTTATTAAAATTATATATATATTTTCAAAAATAAAAATATACATATATCTTAGTAACAAAACAATTTAATTTTTTTTATTTTTTATTTTTTTATTTTCATTTTTTTTTAATTGATTTGTTTAATAAAATTATGTATGTTATATTTTCAAAAATTTAAAAATACACATATATATTCATTAAACAAAACAATTTATTGAAATCAAAGTTTTTCATGAAAACAACTTCTTCTTTTTTTAAATTGTTGAATCAATTGAAATGATGAAGTTTTATTTTGTCTCCTTTTTTTTTTTTTTTTTTACATAACAATTCTTTTTCTGATCCTCCAGATCACACAAAGTGCAGGAGGAGAGCATACTCAAGAATTATTAATTTTTTTTAGATGTAAGAAATAAGGCTACCTAGTTACACTTCTCCGGCAACGGCGCCAAAAGGTTTGGTCAATTTAGTGTGTCCTAAATTGCTAACATAAATTATCAACCAGGGATTCGTAAGCTGACGAAGTGTGGCGCACTATATGTGCAAGATAACCTATCTCTTACTTTTTGTCGTTTTTGGATTTTTATGAAATTCTAAAAGACAATTATGGTTATGGATATTCAAGGCAATGATGTCCTTTATAATGATTTACCAACTTGAAACTGAAAAAGGAATTTGAAACATACAATGACAAAACTTGAAAGGAAATGAAAATGTGCTACTGAAATGAAAAAGGTGCTGCTAATCTAATAAATCAAAACAGTGAACTAGTGAGCATGAAACCAAACTATTCTTGCTGCTGTCTAAACACAAAAGAAACTATGCTGAAAGAAATCCAAAAGTTGCAATAAAGTAAATCTAAATCAAATTACATCAACTTTTCTTCTGATCCCTCATCATTAGTCCAGCTATGATTTTCGGAAGTAACCATAAACAACTTGAGTAACTGATATCTAACTTGCAGAAAGTAAACTAATATCAAACCACACATTCATAATTCAATCCCTCACCATCAGTCCAGCTGTGGCTTTCGGAGGTAACCGAAGATGTCATGCACAATTTAATATTTCTAATTTGCAGAAAGGAAACTAATATCAAACTACACATCCATAATTCAATCCCTCACCATCAGTCCAGCTGTGGCTTTCGGAGGCAACTGAAGATGTTATGAGCAATTTAATATATCTAACTTGCGGAAAGGAAACTAATATCAAACTACACATTTCATAATACAATCCCTCACCATCAGTCCAGCTGTGGCTTTCGGAGGCAACTGAAGATGTTATGAGCAGTTTAATATATCTAAATTTGCATAAAGGAAACTAATATCAAACTACACATTTCATAATACAATCCCTCACCATCAGTCCAGCTGTGGCTTTCGGAGGTAACTGAAAATGACATGAGCAATTTAATATATCTAAATCTAACTATTGAAACAAATGTGCAAGACTGAAATAAACAAAGCAGTGCTGGAATTAAACAAAAAGTAAATTAGCAGCAGAACAATATTGATTCCATGTCATTAGTCAAAAGATATGCAAATGCCCGGGCTGCCATGAAAAATTATGCTAAAAGCTATGATTTCAAAAAGCAATCTAAGTAAAGAAATATGAAAAAACAGAATTGAAAGCAACTTATCTAGAAAACATGTAAAAGCCTCCTTGGATAGCAGGGGCCCTCTGCTACCAATTTGGTGTAGTCCTTAGCTCCTTAAAATTGTAATCAAAACACCATCAAAGAACTGAATTTCTCTATTAAAAAGAACTCACAAATCTACATCCCATTCCATCTTGAACTTAGCTACAAATCTACTTCTTCATTACTTTCTCATTACTTCTTCATTACCTATGATAGGAGAAAGCTTCTCCTATTTATACAAAATATGATGAGACATCTCATTAATGGGAGTCCATGAATCTCTCCCTCCATCTCTAGAGTTACAATCAAAATGGGAAATGATAAGACACATGTCTTTCTAGAGTTTCAACACAACTTGAGGAATGAGACACATATCCTCTTAGAGTTTCAATACAACAAGGAAGTGAGACACATATCCTCTTGATCCCATAATCTTCTCCAACCAAATTCGAATTTGGTTTTAGAGTGCCACATAAGGGTCTTCTAGAAGTCTTCTTTTTACCTACACATGTCACAAAACTCATAACACATATATATATATATGAAACTATGTTAATTTTCTAGTTTCTAATCATAAATTCACTTAAAATACATAAAATAAATAACTTTGGAAAACAAGGAACCTAACCCATATATTTATGAAAATGGTTACTTGATGTAGGGTTTTAGGTCAAATGGTTATGAAATAAGGGCTAAATGGTTATGACATAATGGAAATATGTATGAATATGGAGAACATTTTTGAGACTCAACAGGTACCCTGAGGAGCTGTGGGTCCATAGGTTTATCCACTCCCTGGATACAATCCCCCAGGCCTGGTACCTGGAGGAAGAGTAGAAATGGGGAACCCGCTCTTGGTAGCAAGTCACGGACAAGTTCGTTCGGTGCTTCTTGTTCGAAGGGGAGACGGCGCAGGAGTCTTGGGCCCTACAGGCAATCAAGGAGGTCTTGTTTTTCTGCCATCCCGAGCCCGACGGGGGCCTGGTTGTGTCACGACCTGAAGCCAGGCGCGAGTTGGTTTTCCACCGGATTGACGGCGATCCAGATGATGATAATCTGGAGGACCTCAGGCATCTCTATTTTGACGAAAAGGATGGAGAGCGGAACATCAGTGAAGAGTCAACGACTGAAGGAGTCCATTTACAGTCACTAAAGACGAAGAAGCTGAACATTGGAACAGACGAGAAACCCAAGCTGGCAACGGTTGAGATTACTGGGACGAGGAAACGACAAAAGAAATTTTCAGCCTCCTACGGGAATACGAAGACTTGTTCCTGTCCTCAGTTGCAGACCTGAAGGGGATCAAGGGGGACCTTGGCGAAATGCGCATCGTGCTGAAACCGGGGGCCAGGCCGGTGAAGCACCGACCCTACCGGATGAACCCACGTATCAAAGAAAAGGTCAAGATGGAGATCGACAAGATGCTGGCTACAGGTCTTCTCTTTCCAGTAGAAGAAGAAGAGTGGGTGAGTCCCATTGTCATTCAGAACAAGAAGGAAAAAGCGGAGATACGTGTCTGCGTAGACTACCAGAGTCTGAACAATGCTTGCATCCACGATCTGTTTCCCACTCCTTTCAGCGATGAAGTTCTAGATCATGTTGTGGGAAACGAAGCCTATTCCTTCACTGATGGGTTTTCGGGCTACCAGCAGGTGTGCATTGCCGAAGAAGACAAAGCAAAGACGACATTCACCACTGAGTGGGGATCATTCGCATACCACGTTATGCCGTTTGGTCTGAAGAATGCACCGACTGTGTTTTCCTGGATTGTAATTGCTGCTTTCCAGGAGTACATTCACAAGTTCCTGGAGGTCTACATGGACGACTGGACCGTCTACAGCCTGTTGAAGAAACACGCCACCCTTTTGCGTATTATGTTTGACCGGTGTCGCCAGCTGTAGATTTCCTTGAACTTGAAGAAATGTATTTTTGCAGTTCCATTCGACACACTCTTAGGCCACGTGGTGTGCAAGCAGGGGGTCTGTGTCGATCCCGCCAAGGTTGCGATCATAGTTCACATGGAAGCCCCCGAAACCGTGAAGCAGTTGCGTGCACTGCTCGGGCACATAGGATATTACAGGCGGTTTATCCGCAACTATGCAAATATTATGGCCCCTTTGGAGAAACTGTTGTGGAAGTCAGAAGCATTCTAGTGGACGGAGGAGTGTAGGAAGGCCCTTGACACCTTGAAGGAGAAGTTGGCGACGACGCCCATACTTGTTCATCCCGACTGGGATAAACAGTTCCATGTGCATATCGATGCATCCGGTATTGCACTTGGGGCTATCTTGGCGCAACCCAGGGAGACGACAGTTGACCACCCCGTCTACTTCGCCAGCCACAGGTTATCGAATGCAGAGAAGAATTACACCACGACTGAGCGGGGGCGTTGGCGATGGTGTACTCCCTCCAGAAGTTCTGCCACTATCTTTTGGGCGGCAAATTCAAATTCTTTACGGACCACTCTGCATTGAAGTATCTGGTGAATAATCCTGTTTTGGAAGGACGGATCTATCGCTGGCTTCTACTTTTCCAGGAATTCACGTTTGAGGTGATTGTCAAGCCCGACAGGTTGAAATTTGGTCCCAATCATTTATCCAGGTTGGAGATGGGAGAGAACGAAGGCTCGTTGGATGATCAGCTGCCGGATGCCGAACTCTTCCGAGTCGAAGCAGTACCGGATTACTTAGCTGACATTGCCACTTATCTGACCACGGGACAATGCCCTCAGGATTACACCCCACTCAAGAAACGCCACCTGGTTGTCCGGCGGCCGACTACCAATTGATCGTGGGGAAGCTATACAAACTGGGCCTCGATGAGGTGTTGCGCAGATGCGTCCTTGACCATGAACGGGAAGCAGTAATGTGGGAATGTCACAGCGGTGTTGCGGGAGGGCATGTGGGTGTGAAACCCACTAGAAGAAAGGTGCTCCAAGCTAGCCTGTGGTGGCCGACAGTACATGCTGACTGTAAGGCCTACGTGAAGCGCTGCGATGTTTGCCAGCGGACGGGAAGGCCCTTTCACTGGGACGGGCTTTCGCTACACCCAGTGCATGTGTTGCGGCCATTCGAAAAGTGGGCTGTCGATTTTGTAGGTCCCATCGCCCTGGTCGCCAGACACTCCAAGGCCCGGTACATCATTACCGCCACGGATTACCTCACCCGGTGGGCTGAGGCAGCGACGGTACACGACTGCTTGGTGGAGACAGCTGCCCGGTTCATTTTTGAACATATCATCAGCCAGTTTGGCTGCCCACGAAGCTTAACCAGCGATCAGGGTACGCATTTCATTAACACCATGGTCAAGTCACTACTCGACACATTTATGATTCAACATCATAAAAGCAGCCCATACCACCCGTAGGCCAATGGTACTGTGGAAGCATTTAACAAAATTCTTGAAAAAGGCTTGACTAAGATTTGCAATGCTCAGCGCGACGATTGGGATGAGCGTCTCCCAACGACATTGTGGGCCTACCGGACCATGGTGAAACGCTTGACCAATCAGACGCCATTCCAGTTGGTGTATGGCCGGGAAGCTGTGATTCCCGCCGAGTTCACTGTACCTAGTCTTTTAATCGCTACGTCTCCTCAGTTCTCAGAAGAGGAGTCACTTCGAGAACGCCTCCAGGAGCTACAGGAGCTGGATGAGGCCCGATTCCTGGCGGAATTCCACCAAAAGGTTTAGAAGGCCAGGCAGAAAGCGTGGCACGACCGCCACCTCAAGAACAAAGCCTTCCAAGTCGGAGGCAAAGTTCTCTTATATGATAGTTGGTTCCAGAAGTTTCCAGGCAAGCTCCAGATGCACTGGTTGGGACCCTACTTTTTCATCGAGATTCGCGACTCAGGAGCCGTTCGGTTGGCACAGCTGGACGGTACAGTTCTCCCTGGGTGGGTGAATGGCGCACGTCTGAAACCTTACCAGGAGTAAGTACCTTTCACTTCTCATCAATAACTCTTGCACCCGAGAGCACCCGTAGCGTAGCATAGTCGAATAACTCTCTTGCAACCGGGATGAGTGTAGGGAGTATTTTCCGTTCATAGGTAGTCTGTCAATAATCGATCAGTTGCAAGGGCCGCACCACAACCGACTGTGGTTGGGGCGGCGCCCGTCCAGCATGTCATCCTTGTAGGATCCATCCACATGCCAGTATCAGTCCAGGTCATTTCCGTCAGTCCTTTTTGTCAGTCCGTAGGATCGCTCAGATTTGCATCATAAATTACCATAATTAGGCAGTAACTGTACCATAATCATTTTCCATCATCCGCAGTTCCCTCAGCCGTCGCGTCCGCCCATTTCCCCATGCCGCCGTCAGCAACTGTCAGATTACACACAGGCATGCGATCGATCGCATGATTATCGCAGGCAAGAAGGCCAGCAGGAATTAATTATCGTTATGGGGTCTCATAAACTCCGCTCGTGCCAGGTGATGACATAACTTGCATGGAGACCAACATCATGAGAATATCAGACCAGTTCAATTTGGAAATTGCAGCGACACCAGAGCGGTTGAAGTCTCAAAATGCACCGCACCAAGACAGAAGCTCCAGGAGAATTCTCCAGGTTTACCAGCGCCGTGCCAAAATGCCAAAGGCTCTCCTATCCGTTGCTGAACCGGCGCTGGACAGTCAGATCCACAGAACAGAGTCGCTACTTGGCAAATACGACAGTGCAGCGTTGATAGATGCCAACCTATCCGACCTGGTCGAATTCCCCTCCCTCCATTGGCAGACATATATGGAGCATCACTACACACCAGGCGGTAGCTCAACCAACCGAATGCGACCAGAGTACAGGGGCCTCCAGCAATCGTCCCTAATGAATTTAAGAACTCTTCCTGTCTTTGGGACTACTGGACCGGCCCTGTAATGCACCCGGTTCCTCCTCAGCCGAATTCAGAATGGGTCCTTGTGGCTAAACGAGGAGATCCCCATTCACGCTGAAGACATTCATCGCCTCACAGGGTTGTCCCAGAATGGCGTAGACGTCTCCGCTACCGGTCAGACATCTTCCAAGTGCGCACGAAAGATGGGTGATACAGACCTCTATGCCAAATATGGCACTCGCCGGGGGGGGAAGGGCGCCAAAATTGATCTGATTAACAAGCTGGAGATTCGGTTTGCTTGCTATCTCATTGCTAGCAAGACGATGCAGAATTATACCAAAGGAGAGTGCACCTTGGATACCATCTCCATTGCGGAGCACTGTGTCCAAGGCACCAGGCTGAATTGGTGTTCTTTCGTGCTCAAAGAACTGTTCGCGGCATGCGAAGAGAATTATAAGCGCACCACTAGTTTCATCCATGGTTACCTGATTGTAACTTTTGCCATGTGGAAATGGCACATTCCTCCTGTTCGGCTGCCGGCAGAAACTACCGCGAGCCAGCCCCTCGCGATGAAATTCACCCTGTGGCAGGTGTCCTCTGACCCCAACACGAAACAGGTGAATGCGAAAGCGTTTCGGTCTTGGTACGGGCTAATGATAGATGTGGTGGCTAACCAGCAACGGGTGCCCAGGAACCTGTTGGACGACTATAGTGAGCAGGTATGGTTCGGGGTAAGCGACAGGCACACTTACCTCCCCCCCACTTGCGTGCCAGAAGCCACCTTCCACATGGCGCCGCTGAAATTCCAGCTGGACGATGCTACCTTTCACCGCGAGGTCTGTTCGTGGCCGGGGGTCACAAAGCACATCTGCGACGGGATCCCCAGGTACAACTTTGAGCAGATGCTACCGACGCAACGGCCTGCCGAGACGGGCATGGCAGGGCCCTCACAGGCCGTGGCGGGACCTTCTCAGGATGCAGCCGGGACCTCACATGAGCTCCCCGAACCACTGGTCCCCGTCGTCCAACACTTCAATACTGAGGTACGAAGTTTCAACGTGGCGACCCAAGTTATTTCAAGCGGTGCCCCTTTGTTTCCTTTATTTTCTGAATTCCAACTCAGTCGTTCTCTTTCTCCATCCCATACTGCCCCTCTCACTTCTCCCATCCCTACCAACTTATTCACTTCTACCAGCCCCAACATCACCCCAATGGGCGAAACGGGCCCGAGACCTGATAAATTAGACCCCCCTCCATCCAAGCGGGCCCACACCACCATCACTGATCCAGTGGTGGACCTTACTGATGACGATCCGCCACCCACTCCACTCACAGGGACATTAATTCTGGAGGAACCCCTTATCGACCCATCAGAATTCATCAATATTCGCCTCCCCCATACCTCCACCACACCGTCCACCACTCCCTCCACCGTCCATCCACCTGCCACGTCATCCGTTCCATCAAACTCATCTGCCACTGTATCTAACCCCCTTATCTGGGAACTCTTTGGAGGAGACCATGGGGCTGAAGTCACCTCCAGTACTACGACCGTAGTACCACCAGTCGACCCCGTGGCCACACCCCAGGGTTCTTTCTCTACTATATTTACTCAGCTGGCCAACGTTGGGGCTGACTCGGTCGAGGCTCCGCCTGAGCATGCTGACCCTCCCCCCATAGGCCAGACCATTCAGCAAGAACGGCCAGATCCCGACATGGGCACCTCAACGCAGCAACAGACACCGGTGTCCCCTCCTGAGAATTCCAACAGATCAGTGGCCAGTGGGCAACCTTTACAGGAGCGAATGCCGGAGCAGGGCGCTTCTGGCACCGCCAACGTAGAAACATGGGGTATAGCCCAGATGTACCTATTCATTCATAGGGCGGCCTTGCAGGCCGAACAACTTCATGCAGAGCTGCAGCTGCGGTGCGATGAGCAGCACCACCAGATCATAGCGCTTACTTAACAGCGCGACCAACTGACCAAGGAGAAGGCCTACCTGCAGGATCAGGTCACCATTTTCACTCAGGCGTTCTCAGACCTATGTCCCGCTGTAAGGGCTCACCATGCCCCACTTCCTGACGATATAGCGGAGAGAAATGTAGCAGTCCAGGCTTACCACATTCGGTCTGCCTTCATGGGTCTACGCAGAGAGAATCAGGAACTTCAAGCGGCGTTAGCCGCACGGCCTGCGCTCCCTAAACCGCAGATTGTATACTCTGAACAAGTAGCAGCCAAGCAGACCCAGGCAGCTCACATGCAGGCGACCCTTCACTCCGCGGCGCACGAGGTTTACGACCTCCTGCGAAGTCTGCAGGAGTGTTCACTCACCCTCACGGTCAAAACGCAGCCCATCTTCGCCCAGCTGCAACAGATTTCCAGGGAAATTCAGGAGACCGCAGATCCCGAGCAGTTAGATCAACTATATTTCCAGGCGGACGAGCTTGAGGTTCAAATGCACCAGACCGACGCCAACTCAGCAACGGCCAGGCAGATAATTCGAGAACTCCGTCGGCCCATTCAAGCCAGTTCCAAATCAATACAACAACTAGCTGCAAAGGCCGAGACCCAGCTTACCACGATGTTCGGGGCCGTCCCGGCGAATATAGAGGAGGCCGCTGCCACCAGGATCACTGAGGAAGCAGACTCGCTAATGCAGGGATGGAAACAAGCTATGTCGGACTTCACCGGGCTTAAAGATATAGCGCTCCGCAGGGTCTCGGAGTTGGGGCCCTTGTTTGAACAGTCGCTTGGAGGCGCACAGCAGGAAAGGGCACGAGATGAAGGCACAGAGGCCGAATAGGGCACGGGATCCAGCGGGGCAATGGAGGTGGAAACTGTCATTTGTGATTTACTCGGGGACGAGTCAAGGAACTGTGGTCGGGGCCTGTTGGGGCCCTTGTTTTTGAAATCTTGGTTAGAACATTTTGAATTTTGACCTTTTGAGTTGCGGCATGAAGACACATGGCAATCGCGACCGCATCGCAACTACCAGGAGTCGCGAAGCTATCAAGGTGGCGTGGAAGCATGAGATATCTGAAGAAAGAACACGCATAAGTACATATGAAGAAAATACACAGCAGAAGATAGAAAGCGTAACACACAGATAACAGGAGAGAAGCTAGAAGCAGCTGAAGAAAAGACACAGGGAGGAACTGATAGTCACGATAGCGGGTGAATAAATAACAATCACCCGGCTAAAAGAAAGAGAATGCTATAGGGGTTGCGAGGCTCGTGACAGGAGAAGAAGCACAGAGCGACTGTGGGAAATCATGCATGACATCTCGGTGATTCCTAATCTTCTCTATTTCTGTTCCGTAAGAAATTTGTACATCTGTATCAGGGTTGTAAGCTATCGCTGAAGATGCTATGTAATCATGAGCTTGGCCAAGAGATTAATATAATGAAATGTTGCTGTCTCAATAAGAGGTTTACATGCATGTAATGTGTTTACGCTGGTTTAAAATTTTATTTGCTAATGTCTGAATGCTTCTTAAGTGCTCTTGCGTACATGACTCTGTCTATATAAACGATGCATTGTCCATCATGAGTTGCGACTCTGTTCCTTGCCATTGGTCTAATCCCCTTCTGCATGTGGTTCCGGCACGCCTCGGGTGAGACTCACTGCTCTCCGGAGTAGGGTGAAAATGCCGGCGTGATCCTAGACTACATCGGACTCCTTTGTTGGCCACAACTCCTGAACCTGGGTCTTGTCCGCGAGACCTGACTTCTCGCCAACACTCCTCACATCAAGGGATTAGTTCCTTAAGGTGAGGGATACATGCACCTTATCAAAGCGTACTCATCCCCAAAAAATCTTATTTAGGACCTTCTAGAATTGACCTCAAACCAAATTTTTAACTTTACTTTCTCGAGTTTTTGACTTTGAGGAGGGTACGCAGGCATTGTAAAGGAAAACTGCATTCTGAAACGCAAGTAAGCCATGCATTACCTGCGTACCCAAGCCAGGAACGCAGGCAGGCTTCATGTTACATGCGTACCCATTATTTCAGAGGTTTTTAGGGTTTTTCTTCTTGTTTCAGGGCTTGAAATGAGGAGTAAAGGTTGTAAGACTTGCAGAGGAGGCATGTATGAGTGTTAATGAGCTCATACAATCAGCAAAATGTCAAGGTGACAGTTTTTAGTGTAACAACTATAATGAGGATCTTCTTTTTAACTAAATAACAGAAAATGAAATGCTAATAACTCAGAATATCACAATTGAATCCCATTCATTTAATAGAGATGTATTGGAAGAGCTTGAGAAAGAGACTAAGTATAATATCATGAGGATCCTTTTTCTAAATATAATTCTAAAAGCTATGATTTCAGAAAGCAATCTAAGTAAAGAAATATGACAAAACAGAATTGAAAATGACTTATCTAGAAAACATGTAAAACCTCCTTGAATAGCAGGGGCCCTTTGCTACCAATTTTGTGAAATTATTCAGCTCCTGAAAGTTGTAATCAAAACAACATCAAAGAACTGAAATTCTTTATTGATAAAATCACAAATATACATCCCATTCCATCTTAAACTTTGTTACAAAACACTCTCTAATCCTTTTTGTTATTCTCTTATTTTTCACTACTCTTGATAGGAAAAAGCTTCCCCTATTTATACAAAAATATAAGAAGTTATATCATTAATGAGAGTCCATGAATCTCTCCCTCTATCTCTAGAGTTACAATCAAAATATGAAATGATAAGACACATGTCTTTTTAGAGTTTCAATACAAATAAGAAATGAGACACATATCTTCTTAGAGTTTCAATACAAAAAGGAAATGAGACACATGTCCTCATGATCCCATGATCTTCTCCACTCAAATTCGAATTTTGTTTTGGGAGGCCACATAAAGGTCTTTTAGAAGCTTCCTTTTCACCTATACATGTCACAAAACTCATAACACATATATAGATATATGAAACTATGTTAATTTTCTAGTTTCTAATCATAAATTCACTTTAAACACATAAAATAAATAACTTTGGAAGACAAGGATCCTAACCCATATATTTATGAAAATGGTTACTTGATGTAGGGTTTTAGGTCAGATAGTTATGAAATAAGAGCTAAATGGTAATGACATAATGGAAATATGTATGAATATGGAAAACACTTTTGAGACTCAACAACATCAGTCTAACTAAGCTAATTAGTAATGGAATCAAATTAAATTAGCAGTCTAGCTAACTAAGCAATAATGGAACAGTAGTATAACTAGCTGAGTAGTAATGGAACATCAGGATAACTAAGCTAAACTGTAATGGAATAGTAGTATGATTGAAGTGAATTAAATAACTTGTACAACAAGTAATTAAGTAATTTTTCATTGGGGTTCTCTTTATGACTTAATTAATCAACATTGATCGATGGTTGAGCGCTTCACTATTCTAGAAGGAGAACGCAATTCATAAAGAAAGATAATACTGAAATCAGCTTATTCTACGATCTATAATTTAAATGCAATGGCATTAAAAGAACTGGAACTATCTATTGATAACAAAGCATTGCCATAAGTCAGAAAATATGATTGCAATTGTATTACTTTAAGAATGCAGTTTCTAACAATCTTAAAGAAAGAGAATTGTATTTGTATTGAATGGAAATATAGTTTACAACTGCATCAGATTCTTAAGCATTGGTTCTGCAACTACATAGAGTATGAAAACTTGAGTGGAGCTTCCAGAGGTTGGGCCCAGATCACCAGAAGCCCTAGAACCGTAAAAAATTCAAAATATGATTGTTCAAAGCTCTATATTGCATTAAGTGATGTTACAAAAACACAATTAGACAATCTGTTTCTGATTTGTCTATTACAAAATGAATTTCCTGTCTTTTCTCCGAATCCCCTTCTCCTCCGTCTTGTGCCCCTTTTAAAGGTGATTTCAAAAATTTGAAAGTGTTTTCCAAATGACAGCCTGCTGCACGTGGCTGTTGTTTGAGTTCTTGGGCTCGAATTCGTTTGTCTACCTTCTGCTGGCCACTGAGAATTACTAGGATCTCACATGCTTGTGTCTGTTAGTTGGCTTCCATTTTCTATTGGTCCAGCCATTCTGCCTTCCTACATACGGAGATAAGAGAAGTCAATTTTCTATTAAAAAAACATCCTTTTCATCATTAGTCAAATTGTTCTCGTTTTCGTAATATTTAATTCTCTTTATGGTTAATATGAAGAGGGATTCCCCTGAAATTATAACATAATATGAAGTACTTACAGGGTGAGAATCATACCTTAATTTGGGCCCAACAAAACCTATGGCTGTATCCATGTTGGGCTAGCTTTGATCAACACCCTCTCTGGTTTTCTTAGGTTTACATGGCGGTTGGTTGTTATAAGTACAAAATCCCAATTGATATTCATGGAAATCGATGCATTTTTATCTCGTTTCAGATCAGTTTCAGGTTAAATATATTCTAATGCATGACACTCTGTTAGAGTTTGGAATAAGAGGAAAATTTAATTAAGGTTTGATTAAATTATACATTCTCAAAGAATTTTTCTCAAGATGTCTTGAATCTCGCATGTTTGCATTTTTTTTTTAATGATTACCTGCTGATGGGATTATATGTGGAAACCCCTTCTACTTTTATTTTGTTGGAGATTAGTTATATTTTGATGCATAACATTTTGTTAGAGTTTATGAGGAAGGGAAATTTACTAGAGCTTGGATTAAAGTATGCACTCTCTAAGAGATTTTCTCAAGATTTCTGGAATGTCTTATGTTTGGGATTTTTGTTTTAATGATTTCGTGGTAATGGGTTTTACAATTTGGTCCTACGAAATGAAATCTTAAAGCGATGTTTTAAAATTTTGTTTGATAGAAATTGTTTACATGACAGGGTATTGGTTTTAAGGTTGATTGGATGGTTTTTTTAAATTATGAAAATAGTTACTCTGAATCATTATTGTTATTATCTCAAATCACAACCAGTGGAGTGGAAACTATTCAACTACTAACAACTCTTTGGTTGTTTAATTTACAACCAATTCTCCTCATATCTTGAGCCTACCAAAATGATCTGACTTAAAAACACAAGTCCAACAGCTGTGAAATACCTTTGCTTAGTCAGGTGTTCGTAACTTGTAACATGAGTGAGAAGAATTTGATCCTGCACCAATCATCCCTTCGGAATATATGTATGTATCTTTTGGTTTACAAAGATTTATTAAATATTAAATTTGATCCCTAATCACTCCAATGGAGGAGGATGATCATGCTCACTTATTTTTCTAATAGATAAAGAGATCAGACCATCTTAACATATCATGATCACTACCTACCAGTGTCGTTCTCAGGTAGTAATAGAAGATTGAAGAATTAGGATTGTCTAATACACATCAAAATCAACTTACTGTACAGGAACAAGGTTGCAGGAAAGTTCGCATTGCTGACAATTTGGCTAAAAGAATGCAGTTGTTTTTAGTCAAAGCTGCATCCAAAATATTTGACCATGCTATAAATAGGATATATTATATGGAACAAAATTAGAATGAATTATGTAATGATATCTTTAGGAGATGGATTGTTTCTTTCAAAGATCCTTCCTCTTTTGTCACCGTAGACTCTACGACATTATCCTCAGTTCACCGAATGGTGCATGATGAAGATGAAGAAGCCACAAATAGGGTTATAGTAAAATAATAAGAACTCAAGCTGTGAAGCCACATAAAGAGAGTGTTACCATTTACACCTTTTGGAGCTGAATCAAAGAAGATCTCTAGGAGTGCTGGAAGTTTCAGCCACAACTTGCAGTTTCCTTAACAAATTTCCAAGACTACTCCAAAGGTTTTTTTTTTAATGAGACTATCCAAATGATGCTTCTATAATCTTCAACAAGAATGTTCTAAAGGAAGTGCTTCAATAAACTTCAACAATACTGCTCCAAAGAATTCTCTGTGTCAAATCCAAATGTTGCTTCTAAAATGTTTAGTGAATGTTATAGATGATGAATTTAGGAGTGATCCAAATAGTCTCTGAGTGATACTCCAAAAGAACTGTCTCAAGACTCCAAGTAACACAAAGTGCCTAAGTTTATTTTTTTGATGCTTCTATAATCTAAATTTAGTTGTTACCACAATCAAAATTAAGATGCCTCAAAACTTCTTAATGTCAAGACTTCTTAGCACGTTGAGTTGAAGGACACCTAGCATGGGAAAAGCTTTGAATGGGGAGAGGCTTGAAGAATTAAGAGAATTAAATAGATATATCCAAGAGGAAAGTTGATATTAGATGCAAAAAGCACATGAGCTGGAAAAAGAACTAGCCAAATGCCAAGACTCTTTCACCAACATGAGGTAAGAATTATATAAGAGAATCTTGTAACTCTTGCAATTATGAAGCAAATTCATTTAGCTAGGTAATTGGTAAGAGGAGAGGTTCACCTAAATGAATTCTTAGTTACCAATGTTTGACAACAAAGGAGGAGGCATTGAAGAAGCTACAAGAAACTGTCCAAGAGACCAAGCAAGCCTCATTCAATGCCATTGAAAAAGCTACCATCATGACAAAATGAAGCATGATAAAATCACCTTCCAAGATCCTATCTCAATATCCGCTTACAGATTTCCAAAAGCAGAATAAAGGCACTGGTTTCAAGTCATTGGGTCAAATGGTCTACGATGACCAAGGGTTTCTACGTAAGAAATGCTAAGGGTTTATGTTCCTTGTTATAGCTCAACAGAGGCTCAAGCATGAAGTCTAGGATTCAGTTGATAAAAATCAATCACCCGTGAAATTTAAAAACATTCATCACCTCTCCAATGGTTTTCCAGGGACAACTTTTAAGACATTAAATTTTACCATTTAAAGGACTTCTTATTGAGATGCTTAAGGTCCCTCATGACCATCAAGTGACATATTTATAATTTAGTGATCCTATTTATCATTATCATTTTCCACTATCCTTGGACACCATAAATTAGTGATCCTATTTATCTTTTTCTCATAAGTACTGTATTTATAAGTTAGGGATTTTATTTATCATTTTCCCACCATCCTTTGACACCATTTTTAGCAGCGCCATTGAGTAAAAATTTCTAATCAATTTCCTTTGACTCCAGAAGTGTTTCGTCGTATTGTTGCACAATTATTCTCATGAAAACAAAAGAATTATTGCAAATTTCATGGAGCCTAGACAGAAAGATGGACAAACACTTGAAACCCATGTCTCATTTTTTCAACATCTATAGAAATCAATACATAGTTTCTCTACAAAATATATTTGATATAAACATGACAATTATTTGAAGATATTATTATTTTTATAATGCTCAAATTTTATTTCCCAGACCTCTTTTTTACTAGATTTATTTTCAAAGTAACATGTCCATAAAGTTCTCCTATGTTAGTCTGGCATCTCTACTTGCAATCATAGCCGTGATAGTTGGTGAGTTTCCATGCCTATTAGTCATTACTAACTTGTCACATGACGGTCATCTACTAAAGATTATGAAGATACAAGGAATAGTACAACTTTGACAAGAATATTTGACTTGTAATAGATACATAATTTCATAACCAACGTAAATCACACAGGAGACAGAAGGATTGTCTAATACACATCAAAATCAACTTACAGGCCAAAGTGAATCATTTTTCTGTACAGGAACAAAGTTGCAGGAAAGTTGGCATTGCCAACAATTTGGTTAAAAGAATGCAGTTGTTGTTAGTTAAAGCTGCATTTGAAATATTTGACCATGCTATAAATAGGAGATATTAGATGGAAAAAAATTAGAATGCATTATGTAATGGTATCTTCAGGCAGATGGATTGTTTCTACCAAAGATCCTTCATCTTTTTCAAGCCTTTTCACAGAGGTAGACTCTACGACATTATCCACAGTTCACCCAATGGTGTATGAAGAATATGAAGAAGCCACAAATAGGGCTATAGTAAAATAATAAGAGCTCAAGCTCCAAATGCACCTAAAGATAGTGTTACCATGTACACATTTCAAAGCTGAATCAAAGAAGATCACTAGGAGTGCTGGAAGTTTTAGCTACAATGTGTAGTTTCCTTAACAAATTTCCACTGAACTCCCACCTGTTTCGCTTTCACTTCTAGCAATATCCACTTGAAAAGAAATTAGGATTTTCACCAAATGCATATTTCAACCTTCCAGGAACACAATGAAGAAATGAAGCTACACTGACAACATTTACATCATGAACAAAAGCAGGATCAAGGACTACAGTAAACCAAAAATCCACTAGATTGTGTGGACAATAGGAAAGAAGCCAGGGACAGGTCAATAGTACAATAGTAAAAATTCAAGCTGTGAAGCCACCTACAGAAGGTGTTACCGGTTGCACCCTATCAGAGATGAATAAAAGAAGATTGAAAGTAATACTTTATTGTTTCAGCCACAGATTGCAGTCTTCCTTGACTAACATCCATTGAACTCCCACAAACTCCACTTCCACGTCCAACAATTTTCACTGATTTAGCTACTCTCTATTTATAGCGCTCCCAGTCCTCAGTAAAAGGCCCACTGGCACATCCACGATGACTACCTTCCATGCTTAGAAGAGATATGTTTATATTTTCACCAAAAGAATATTTCAATCTTAAGGAAACACATCAATGAAAATTTTAAGGATGGAAAATTATCTTGAAGTTTAAAACATTGGTGAATCTCAATAGTCCCTAATATGCAATCTATAAAAAATATATTGACATATTTGTAAAATTATTCAAATTTATGATGTTTTTATATATAGTCTCTATATAATATTGGCGATTTTTATGGTAAAATAATTTTATATTGTAAAATTTGAGCGAATCATTTTTAGAAAAAATGGAAATTGGCGAATCTTTTTTTTGGAAAAATCATGGAAAATTAGCCCACCTGCGAATATTAGCCCCTAAAATTTTCAATGAAACACATTGAAGCAACCCACTTGCACCACTGGCAGCATCTACATGAGAAAAATAAGCAGGATCAAGGAAAAAAATGAGCTGAAAATCCACTGCATTATGTGGGCGATCATAATGAATGTTGCTCTTTGACAGAGCATTGGCTGCTTTATTTGAAAAATCTAGATCTACAATGTTTAGAGACATTACTGCGTAAGAATTCATTCGTAAGTGATTTTATAAGCATACTTAATTACGGGGCCTTTCTGAGGGAACTGTATCAGCACCTTGATCTTGAGCTATCCACTACTTCCATGCAATGAGCTTCAAAAATTCTCGAAGAACTCCTATTGGCATCAATAACAAAGTGACAAAGGAAGCAATTTTAAATGCATCATATGGTTTCGATACAACTTGCCCGCTAAAAAAGTCACATAGTTCACCAATTTCCTGAGAGTTTAGTTCATCTTGGCTATTTGTTTGCTTTCGTGGTAGTGGTTGGTGTTGCTATTGCACTAGTGTGTACAGGTTACAATTCTCCACACTCATACCTTGCATATGAAGTTGAATTGGAATTTTATTTTGTCCTCCTAAATCAGGAAAACTTACTTCATACTCATGGACCCTGCTAAAAAGGTCACATAGTTTATCAATTTCCTAAAATTTTAGTTCATCCTGCCTATTTGTTTTCTTTCGTGGTAGTGGTTGTTATTGCTGCTGCGCTAGCATGTAGATGTTATAATTCTCCACACTTATACCTTGCATACGAAGTTGAATTGGAAGTTTATTTTGTCCTCTTAAATCAGGAAAAATTACTTCATAGTTCATACACATGGCCCATGACACGAAAAATCAAAGTTGTATCACAGAATAAGTAATCAATCAATTGTTGATTTGCTTTCAAAGTCGAGCGTAGAATGTCTAGTAACTGGTAAAATGACCATAGAATTCCAAGATACTTCGCAACGCCTCGTAAAATTTTTTTAAGAGAAGCAAGAGGGACCCAACTACCTCCATAATCACTATCATTACCAAGTTGAATATAAATATACCTCTCTTCAACCTCATCCACTGGCATAATAGTTCCTGTAGTCTTATGAAACTCATTCAAAGTCATTCCCGCTTTATGTGCCGCTAGACATTGCGTTTCCAACACATTTTTTTTGTTAGTTACTCTATTTAATATAGTGTCTTCCCTTTGGGTTAATGGTGTTTCTTGAGAAATTCTAGGAGAAACGGTGCCTACTTCATTGGCACTGATGATGGGAGACTGCCCAACATTCATAATTGAATTATCTGAAGTTCCTGGGACCCCTAAATGTGGATTAAGATGAGTTTCCATAGTATTTAATCTGGCATCAACATACCTCACGATAACTTGCTGAAATTGTGGATAGAGCATTGAGTCTCCTTTAGGAGCACCACACTTAGTTGGTATAGTTGGCTGCAGCCATACTTGATCACTAGCAAAGCAACACATATCAACTGCAAACTTCTTGTGACAAATGATATGAATCCAATAGGGACTTTGTAATACAACAGAAACATTAGTAGGCAACAGAGAGCTTGGCACTATGGCCGGCCCTCTACCTGTACTAGATACAATGGATCCATTTTGTGTATTCAGATTGCTACTAGCCCCACTACTAGGTGCTCCACCAGATATACCCCCAGTAGCTTGAGGGTCAGAGGAAGATTCAGTGCTTTGAGCCAGCCCTTGAGACACCATCAATTTATTTCTTTCAGCAGTTATTGGAAATCCTGATGGTACTAAACTTAAGCCAGTGCTTTTCTTGTCCATCAAAGAATTAGGATGTCATCATGAACTCTTCAAAGCTTAATTTAGCATATGAAATCCAACTACAATACGTATGCATAAAATAAAAACCTAATAAAATACGTGACATGAGCTTGCATAGTTAGTAAACCATGCTATAAAATGATTGTTAATTTGTCAGTATCCTAGAGGACCATGTCTCTAATAAAGATAGCTGGTTCTATCTTGGCTACACGGTCATATTTGGAGGCAGAGTATTTCCTGTGAACATTAATAAGCTTCCCTTCCCCTACCTTCTGATGATAATGCACCATCATCTTGGCAGATTCCCAAAGTTGCATTCAATACTTCCATTCCAACATGGAATTCTTTTCAGGGTACATTGTGCAGTATAAACTGCGGCCGCCGCAAGCATGGAGTGTTGATATCTCAACATAGTGTACTCCACTAGGAAAAGCTCCATGCAGAAAAAAGACAATCTCTCTGTCTCTTCATCAGATTGAGCTACCTTCAACAATCTCTTCATGAAGACATAAGGAGTTGGCACTACCATATTGAAGTGCAGAGTACTAAGTATCAATCTCTCCATTTGTAAAGCTCATCCTTTAGTGTACACATTATCAGAGATAAGAACATAGTTATCAACCACATGAATAGAGGCCTCCTCATACTTGCATGCCAAAAGCATGGCGCTGACACCTACAAGCTGCAAATGCTTTCTCATCACTTTCTGTCTTGAAATTTATCTATCAACATTGTTGACAGTCAAAAATAGAGTTTCATCCATGAGCTCAAACTTCATGTGCAACTCAATGAGCCAGTCAATCAGGATAGCCCTCATTCTCTCATTTATGTCTGATTGCTGGGACATGTAGTCATGTGGAACACAACTAAAATTCTCCCTAGTTTTATACAAACTGTAAATGTCTTGCATATATTCTGAAACAACCATTGGGTCTCCTGCATCAGACTCGTCAATGTATGACATCGGATCAACTAAATCTACCATTTCCACTTCACAAATTTCCTTAGTCTGAACCAAAAAAGGTATAGTCAGCTCTAATGTCATCTGATCTTCCATATCAACTTCATGCACAATTTTATGTTTATTGTTCCGTGTAAATGAGAGTGTATTTTTTTTCTTTACTCCCAACCACAGATTCTCATTAGGTCTATTCATAGGTTGGGAATCCTGTACAAAATGCTGACTGTTTGCTAATGTGGCAACATATTTCCTTGTCACTGGACAATTGAACATAAAAAAATTCTTTAGAACCAACAACATGTGGATTCCTTTGGGGCATGGAAGAAACAACATTCCCAATGTCACCTAGAACTTGACAACCATTTTCTTGTCCTAATGGAGTTGTTTCTTTGTTGCCTTCCATTTCAGGAGGACCTTTAGTGGTGGTGGGTTTGGCCAATCCAGGTCTGTTTTCAACAAATCATACCATTTGCTGCCTCGTGTAGCATTGTTTTGAAGAAGGGTTTGATGGGTTTTCTGTCTGAGTCCAATAACACAGATAGGCAGATCTGGACTCTACAGGGAAACTTCCTTGGACAAAAAAATATGAAGGACGAATACTGTATTTATGTCAAAATGGGGAGAAGCCCAATAATTGCATGTTCAATGGGTGTAATCAAATTTATCAGTCTCAAAACTCAAATAACAGAGGGACTGCACAACATGGTCGATCTTATACTATATAGACATTCTATAGCCCTGCAACATGCAAAGTAGTGATAGCAGCACCTCCAGGCATCATGGGTATTGTTACAATAAGAGAATGAAGATGTCTGGCTGCACCTGAGCACAGCTCATCTATCTATCAAATGAACTAGTTATGATGGAGACATCTAGTAGATGTATTGAGGGTGAAACCTAATAGAGATGTAACTCCTTCAAGGCATTGGCAGTAGTGCAATGTTACTATATAGAATTAAAGGTTTAGTTGTTGACACGTTTAAGACCTGTGGCTTGTTACAAAATTTCCATGGTGTATGATATACTTGCAATCCATGTATATCAGAGCACAGGTGAGGACAAGCCCAAGAAAGAAGAGAATACAATACAACTGAGAAGTTAAATATTCTACCTTGAAAGCATGACTCATTAGGTATGTAGCTGAAGTGAGAGATAACACAGGAGATATTTTTCCTCTGGGATCCTTACATTGACTATGAAATTTTTTAGTAAACATTGAGTTTTCATAGTGACATGATTTTGCATAGGAGTCTAGCAGTTATTTGTATGTCAGAATAAGAGGCAGCTCAAAAATTTTAACAGGAATTGAGTTCATTGAAGTCTGGCCAAACCAAACAAGAGGCCTAGTATTGACTTGATTCTTATACTCTTAAAAACAAGGAGTATTGTTTTAGTACCACTATAAGAATGAAATGCTAAACTTTCTCACAGTCCTGAAGCAGTCATTCAGACCTCCTTAAGGACAAAAGGTTTTGTTTGATCTTGGATTCTTCATTTTGTATGCTTGTCACTTCAAGTGGGTATGCTCTGAAATATTTCAACTTTTGGAGAAGTAATATTCCTATTGTGGTGTGGGATTCGTTGGTTACATGAAGGTGTATTAAAGACTCTAAGGGCTCAGTCTACAGGAATTTCTTGAAAACTATTTTATACCTGTCTATATGAGTCATAACTATACGTTGATAAGACTTCATGCATGTCCGAGTTTCAAGAATGACTTCAGCTCATGTTGATCCAAGTTTCAAAGATTGTAAGCCATTCTTATCTGAGTTTTAATGGAAGATTACAAATCTAGGTGCAAAGGTTCTTTTGTCCGAGTTTGAGGATTTATTTAATCACTCTCTTCTGCCCTATAACAAAACGACCTGTCTTGTAGATTGTTCACTTGAAACAACCTCAATACAGACCGAGATTTATTTGGCCTGAATTCTCTTAAATTTGATTTGAAGTTCTGAACCAGATTATATTTTTTTATTGTTTAAGGTTCTCATAAGCATTTGTTAGAAAGCTGTGGCCTCTCCTCTACTCTTTGAACAAGACTATGAAACATAAGTATGATAAATATTTGTTATTAGGACTAGGGCCTAAAGAACAAAAGTGTCATTGGCGTATCTCACTTAAGTTTCATGCATGAATATTTTACTATTTGAAAGGCTAGTTGTCTAAGTATACATCTGATGTAGAATGAGTTCAAACTTGCAAGAAGACTTCTCTAGTCCAAGGGTTTACAATAGAAGTCTTGATCAATACTCAGTTCCTAGTAAGACCATCTCAAATATTAGCTCTCCAAGGACTTGAATTGTGAGCAGTAACCTATTGTGACATCTCCAAAATTTTGATCTTCATAATGACAAGGCAGACAACATACATCTTCAGGACATCAGAGGTACATCAACTTAGTTTGATTTCTATCTTTTCTCATTTGAAGGAATTATCATCAGTTGAAGTAAGTGTGTTGTCACCTACAAAAGTAAAAGCTTCATTATCATCAATTTCTTCATTGGATGGTAGAATGATTTTACTGCAACAGTTGAGATAGTGTAAGGCTGGGTACAGGTCAGATTAGCGGCATCCAATTCATAGATCCTTTCAAGAATATAAGTTTCACATTTCTTCACATTACAGGACATTCGTCCTATAAAAGGTAGAAAAGCTAAGATATTGAACAACGTTAAAAATCCATCATGGTCGTCATGATATAGTCAAGGACCTCTCCTTCATAATTTTTAGGGTGTTTGAAGTAGATCATTTGATTTTGAAAAGCGCAGCATGCAAAGTAGTGATAGAAACACCTTCAGTCATCATGGGTACTGTTACAATAAGAGAATAAAGATTGTGTAAGTCTATAACGAAAACACCCTTATTCGATATTGACTATGAATCAAGCATTCTTGATCCTTAAAGAAAATGAGAGGCAGAAACACCTTATGATTTGAAACAATATTTTTTGTGGCTAGTTAGCTGAGGAGTTCAGAATGATGGTACTAAATAACCTGGAAGTGACATTTTCATAATGAAAAATTTCTTCATGAACAAATTTCTATAACAATAGATGAATTTTAAACATGATTATGACCTCTAGGAATAATATGTGGTCCTGGTAAGTCTAACCATATGTCATTATAGTAATAGTATGTGATAAGTAATTGGATAAATCATAAAAGTTCTCGGGGATAGTTCACTCTATGATGATTACGTCTATTAAAATCATGAGCGCTTGTTTACAGAGTTTATACTCTTAATAGAGAACAGGATTGTGTCATAAATTTCATCATTTTGTTTTACAAAGTAATTGAGATAGTTGTTTACAGCACACGAGCTTTTGAAATTCCAAATCCACTCTTTCTTGATTGCATTTTACTGAACTTGACAGGATTACAGTGAAATGTCATTAGCCTATCGACCATCTCATGCGGATGCCACATATGACTTCAAATATGGTGTTCGTTCAGTTTAGGTATGCTTAAGCATGCCTATTTGCTGCGTAGTATGCCTCTCTTTAAATGCTTCTTGCTTTTGAAGATACAACTTAGTGATTTATGTGTTATAACTGCATTTCTATAAAATTTAGGGAGGTGGCAGATCTTCAGCACGGGAAACAATTGGAAGAGTAGCAGCTGGTGCTGTTTCAAAGAATATACTTGAGCTAAAAGCTGGGACTGAGGTACAGTCATACTACTTTCAGTATTGCAATTTGTAGAAATGTGTTGAGGCTTCTCGTATAATTTTTTCCTCTCTAGATGAACTAGACATTTTTAATTACTGGGAACATTATTTCTCTACTACCTTAAATATATATTGTTGATCTTTAAATTTCCAGAAAATAATATAGTGTGGAATACCTCATTTAATTGCAGAAATTTCCAATTATTGAAAGCAGTGTTGTGAATGCCATGTCAAACTATTTTCTCTGTTGGTATCTATGTGAAAATGGCTACAGATAATCTTTAAAGGACTCATGATAGGCACGTGGTAAACAATATCATGTACGCATACTGATATTGCTAGGATGTAGGAATTTCCATTTTGTAGTTATTCATAGGATGCGAGCAGAATAATTGTTTGAAGAATTGAAATTATGCCAAAGATATGAACTCATGAATTTTACCATGCCCAATTTTAGGCATGTGGCTTGGGTAATACTAAATATTAAGTTGGATTTTGTTGACACTCAAATTACAGAATTTGAAAATTAAGACATGTAAGTGCTCTAAAGCCATCAACTTCTAGCCATCCTCTAGTTAACCAACAAAATGAGCTATGGAAAATTAGTGGAAGTCATGAAAACTAATGAAAATGCATGTTATCAAAATGTTCAATCTGATAGTATGTGTTAAAATTTCTTTGAAACCACCATCTTGGAAATTTACCACCTATCAGATTACAAATCTACTGAATAAAGATACAACTGGGATGTTAAATTATCCTAAAACCAACTATCTAAGCAAACAGATCAAATCTAGTTACTTGCTGGAATTATTAACTCAAAAAACTAGTTACTAGTGTTCTTACACATTCATCACCCAAAGATATATCACAGCCACCCATTTCAATGTCAAACACGTGGCATAAAATTTTGCTAATTTAGGGAACAATTCCTTGTAAGCAAGGAGGAAGAGGTGAGAATGATACTAGGTGACAAGTGGAAAGTGGGAATGTATCACAGTGTATTTGTAAACATCTAACTGCAACTCTCATGTTTAGGAGACAAATAACTACCAATGACCCCATTGATTTCTCTAACAATTGACTTCATTATATTTTGGATTTTATGTACTACAATATATCTGCATTTGTGGCATTCCTCTTTTGTAGTCTTCCTTTTATTTTTAAAATGCCACTTATATTACTTACACTTGTTATCATCATCTTATTTTCGTAAGTCTTCTCATCTTTATTTGTAAGAACATATAAGATATTGGGAAAAATCTTGCCATCTTTTAGTAACAGTTTGATCTATTGTCAACTGATTAGCACAAGCTAATGTGCATCTTTGACCCATCCAAGGTAATGTGAGTTGGGATGAGTTGAGGTTGGTAACGTAAGTTCCTTTTCCAACTGAAGCAAGAAAAGGTTATTTTGGTTGCCATTATCAATGACCATATATGCTAGTTTGTGCTTGATTTGACAGTTTTATGTACAAAGAGCTTTCTTGTTGCTGGCAAGGCTATCTTGGGGCATTAGTATCAAGTGTGGGTCAATATAGTTGGGATTGTTGACATCAACCTCTAAGTCTCCAACCTCTCAATAATTCTTATAAAGGAAATATTTTTCCTTTTGGAGCTCTTTTGGCCTAAATGTTTGACATTCCTCATTGGAATGGGCAAGCTTCCTATGATAGGTGCCATATTTCTTCTTCCCATAGTGGGTAGAGGATATGGTATTGGTTTCTCCTCTGTTCTACCCAATATTGTTGGGCTGAGTAATTATTAGAAAGAAAGTGAGGACGAAATTTCCTTCATCTAAAATAATTGAATGGTCTTATGTAACTTGGCTTCAATCTTGGAACCAATTTGCATAAAATGCCCTGAGGAGGAAATAGAAGAAACTCTTACTTATTTTTAATACTAGGGAACAACCCAAAAAATAATTTGGTGTAGAGGGTATATTTTGGGCCCTTTGAGACTCTACCTTGAGTTGGGAGAGAGGTCCATTTTTGGCTCTCCATAATTATAAAGATCTGGTCTCCTTGGATCATTATGGTCGAAGGAAACATTGAGACTTTAGTTCCAATGTTTCTGGACCAAACAGAGGAACATTTTTATCTTGGCCATGAACATCAGTGTTGCTGACAAGGGGCTCTTTTGTATGGGAAATTAAAGCTAATCGAATATAATTTGTAGTTAAGAGAACAACCTCCTTTGAAGATCAATTATCATAGCTATGAACAATAAGATACAAACCTGGAAATGATTCTGCTCACTATGTAAATCAATTATGGGTTTGCGGACGTCCTCTTGTATTCCTGGAT
>CM076583.1:1137387352-1137495768 GCA_034641835.2 Pinus albicaulis | reverse complement strand
TTGACCAGAATCTTGAGGTGTGGCAATTCAGGACACATATGGATGGCATGATCGACGATATCACACAAAGCGCATTGGATAGCGGGCTTTGGCGGTCGCAGAGGGGTAGGGGTTGTCAGGGCGGCCTGGTCCTGATGGGTTGCCCCCTTATGAGATTTTCCTTTCTTTCCAGGGGCTGGCACCACAGGGGTAGGGTCCTGTGGAGGTGTTGGGGGCCCGAAGGAGGTGAGGGGGACCGGTTGAACCGGTGTCAAAGCAAGGTAAGGTTTGGGGTGACCGGGAAGGGTAGCAGCTGGAGGGTCAATGTACCAGACGGGTATGCCGAGGGTCGGGTTAGGGAGAGAGAGTGTGGCCATGACGGGGACAGAAAATACTCCGGGAGGGGGAGCCAGGAAAGGTATCTGCCCAGCAGGGTAATGACCAGGAGGGACGGCTCCGAGATGGTTAAGGCCTGGGGGAACCGTTCCAGGAGGATAAAGGGGTTCAGGGATACCAGCTATAGGGGGAGGGCCAGAAGGAGGAGGTCCGGCTGGCTGAGATGAATGGCTAGGAGCGGGGTGCGGAGGGCGAGGGGGAGGTTGCTGACTAGCCGAGGTAGGCCACTTAAGGGCAGCCTGAGACGATTGCATCATGCAAACATTCGATAAGCTGGGATCAGTGATAGGAGAAGGGGGAAGATTAGGAAAAGTTCCAAGCAGGGAGGAATCTTTGTAAACGCCGGGGGAGACACTGGTCAAGGAATCGACGGTTTGCTTGTTGGCTACAGAAGAGATGGTCATCTCAGGTGAGGTCTGAGATTTTGGCTCATGATATGTCAACTGGTCAATGGTGACTATCTTTCCATTATGGGGGAAAGACATCTTGCGGAAAACCGCGGATGGGATAGCAGACATAGCATAGGTGTAGCTTCGCCCCAATAGAATGTTGTAGTCTAGCGGGGCGTCGATGACATCGACGTCAACACAAACAGTATTACCGGCGAGGGTGATAGGACAATTACGAAACAGGCCAATGGGATGGCAGGCATGGCCGTTCCACGCTCGAAGGGTGATCGTGGAAGGGGCCAACTCAGGGGATCCGAGTTGCTTCCAAACCGAAGCGAACATCACGCAGGTGGATGCCCCCTCATCAATTATACACCGGGAAACGTTGGCGTTCCGGATTTTGACTGGGATTTGGAAGGTGACGGAAGGAGGGAGAGGAGGATGGTCGGATTGAGTGGCGTCGAAAACAATCATTTGGTCATCAGCAGGATCTACAGCACCCATGACAAATAGTAGAGCCTTCTTTTGGGAAGGGCACGACTAGAGGAGTTCCAGTGTGGAAATGGCAGCAGGAGATTGCGCCAAATCATCTACTATACTATACGAATGAGCAGCTCGACCAGAAGCAGTGTCTCGACGTAGGGGTCCTTTAGGAATCTTGGTATGAACCTCAACTTTGGGTTGAGGGATATGTAAGGGGCCACTGGATGTCGAAAGAGGCTGTGTAGAACCTGAAGAAGGAGGCTCGGGGGCAGACTGTGCAGGAGGCTTGGGGTACTGGCGAGACCGAGTTTGAAGGTGAAGGTCGACGGTTGGGGATGGATCAGAGGTCATCATCAGGATCTGGTAATCGGAGGAACTAGAAATTGAAGGTGGAGTGGAGACCCGCCCATTAGGTGGTTGGGTAGCCACGAATCCTTGCTGAGGGAAAGGATCAGTAAACACAGCCGGTTGAGTAGTGGCCACATTAGGGGGAGCGTGAGGGGAGGCATGTTGTCCGCGCAATGTGGCTTGAGACTCCCACATCTGCCGCATCTGTGGTAAAAGGGGACAATGGTGGGTGTAATGACCGTAAACACCGCAACACGAACAAGGCTTGTTGGTACGAAGAGGCCTGTCCGGCTTGGGCTAAGTGCCCTGTTGCTGGTTAGCAGTGTTAGGGTCAAAACCTGGAGGATTGGATCCACGAGTACCAGGGGCAGATTGATTTGGATTGCCTCTCCGCCTTCTTTGAGAAGAAGGGGGATTAGTCGCACCCTGCTGTGTAAATACTTGCCCTGAAGGGGGCTGTAGGTGCTGCTGCTGGGGTTGAGGAGGCAAGGGAGGTGGAAGCGCATATGCTGGAGGAGCTAGCACACCAAGCTGCGGATAAGGGTAATGGTTCGGTTGGGAAACATTGAGGTAAGAAGGAGGTTGGGCAAAAGGGAGAGGCATGCCGTATCCTGGGTACATGCTACCGGGAGGGGGGAGAGTGCTAGAGGTGCTGGCCCCTCCGTGAGGGAGACCGTAGCCCATAGGAGGTTGAGCATACGGATGGGAAAGGGCTCCAATGATACCATCGGCGGAATGAGATTCCCCCGGGGCATTAGCGCCACCGGGCTTGGGGAGGTCCGGAAGGATGGTATAAAAATAACCAGGCTGGGTGTAGATTAGGTCATATTTCAAGGCTATTTGGAGGGCGGCTTCTTTGGTTTGAGGGAAATGGGAGGCGACATATTTGCCGATGGGAGCTAGGAGAGAGTGAAGGAACCAGTCCATATAGATCCGATCTTCGAAGGGGGGAGCTCGACATAAGCTGCGTCTACGTCGCCATTCCTGAACATGGGTGGAAAGGCGGGTCGAAGATGTTTGCTTAAAGGAAGTCAAGAGCTTCGTACCAGTATCGTATCAGAGAGGGAGCTGGAAATAAGACAAAAAGGCTTGGGCAATGGTCGCAAAGGTGGTATGGGAAGAGGTGGCTTGGTCGACATACCATTTAGAAGCGTCGCCGGTAAGTGTGCGTTGGAACAAACGAAGACGGATGGAGTCATCGGTAATGGAATTGGAAGAACACCACATGTGGAAAGATCGGACATGATTGGTTGGATCTTCTCCAGCAAGGCCTTCGAACTTAGGGATGTCAGAGGGGAGCTTGGTTGGCATAGCAGGCCAACCAACATCGTGGCGGATAGGGTCATTGATCAACTGATTGAAATCGGGGAGGCTGAGGCCTGCAATGTATGGCAGCAAGGGTATGGTCGAGGTAGTTCCTGTGGCAGTTCCGCTAGTAGCGGTTCCGGCATTAGGGCCTGGAGCACCGCTAACGTTAGGCCCTGGACCAGACATAGTGAAGGTGGCAGGGGGAGAACCAGGAGGAGAAGGAGAACCCAATGAATCAGGAGGGGAGACGGAGTGTGGACTCAAAGAAGGACTGGCTCGACGACGGCAGGACGGAGCAGGTCGATCAACCGGAAACTGAGGGTGAAGGAAAAGAAGTCTCCGGGAAAGGCGCCTTGGGGGCGCAATGATGACGGGAAGAAGGAAACCGACAAGGGAAAAAAGGGACAGAATCAAGTGAGGTCAAGGGCAGAAAATGTGCAGTGACAATTGATTTTAGAGTCTTTTCCAGGTGGTGTTAACCAGGCGCTTCTTCACTTAGGGTTAGTGTGCGGCGTGCGTTAATTTTAATTTTTAAACCCTTTTCGTTTTGAGAGCAAGAAAATGTGTGCTGCGTAACTGAAAATAAATCTGCAGATAACAGTATATAATGCTGAAATAACAGAAAAATAACAGCTACTATTGCATCGATTCAACCCAAGAAGATGGGTTGCTCAAAACTAATCTAAAAAAGGGAAAAAATCTAGTCAAAACACACTTAAAAAGAGGCCAATAGATCTAGGGTCAAAAGGGGCAGGGATCTAAAGGATAAAGCTGCTGAAAAGAAGTGCAGATCACAGCCAAGAGATAGAGGCAAGGTGGCTGGAAAAAGGGAAGAAATTAGCAAAAAGCAGAAAGGCAAGGGAAGAGGTCCTAAAGAGAGGTCTAAACAAAACGACAAGAGGTGATTTGAAAGGAAGGAAGGTTGATTTAAAGGGATTTGAGGAGGAGGTTCCAGATCTGAAAAAAGGAAGGCTGAAACTCTGAAAAACAGACGGCTGACACAGCTAAAACTCTTCCACAAAAAGTGGAGGGTACTAAAGCCCTAGGGGGCTAGGTTACCACTTAGATGAGTAAAAACAGATCAGAACTTGGTCAAAGCGGGTTGAGACAGAGACTGGAAAACCCTGACAGAAGCTTCAGCAAAACCCAGAAAAATTGCAGAAAAACCACTGAAAAAATTGGCAGGTCACAGGTTCTGACCTGTTTTCAGTGCAGGTCGCAGAAAAGAGGCTTGTGACCTGGAGGTCCAGGTCACAGGTTATGGGCCAAAAAGTGCGACCCCCCATTCTAGTTGTCTCGGCGGCAGATTTTCAGAAAAGTTGCCGTCTCAGTTGCGGCTGGTGTCGCTTACCTGCGCAATAGGGCCAGAAACACACGGAAGTTAGAAATTTTAATGTTTTAGGGTTTTATGTGAGAAAAACAACATAAAAATAGTAAAAATAAACAGCTGAAAAGAAACCCTAGGGTCTGAAGTAGCTGGATATGCAGGAATATGAAAAACGACAGCGGTCGTAATTTAAAACCCGTGTGGAGTCGTTTATTTAGTTAGTGCTAACCTTGTCGGGCGGTACTGTAAGACCCTTAGCTACTTATATGAACCCATTCAATAATCTAATAAAAAATACGCCAATATCTTCATCTCGTGAAGTAGTCAACAAAAAAGAGCTACAAAAACCAAGATCTATGCATGGAAAGACATTGCCAGAAATAAGGGTTTTCTCCATATACCAATAGACAAGACAAGAACAATTTTTGAAAGAATTTTTATATTAATTTGCACCGGAAGGAAAAAAGAAGGTATCCAATTCTCCTATATATTTTAAGTCTCAAGATCTCTGGGACCAAGGTTTTCTCTTACAGTGCGTAAAACCCAATGTAAAGAATAGAGCTCAATGGGAGCTCACACAGCAAATGATGGAAAAATGGGACCAAGTGTATAGATCCAGAGTGATCTAATAGGCAACAAAAGGTGAAGAATGGTAGGAAAAACCCTCCTATTTATAACAAAATATTTGGTCATTCTAGATCTTGGTGCATGATTAAAATAATGTTAACCAAATCTAGATCCACCTTTTATGGAATATTTTATTATATTTGTTGGAGGGAAAAAGTATTTGACTTGGGTCAAATCCCTTTATTTGTCAATAATAAATAAATAAATGATTTATTTATCTTTTTAAGGAAGTGGTTGAAGGATAATCAAATAAATAATGATTTATTTAATTATTTGTGGGTGATTTGGTCATATTTAACAAGGAATATTATCTAAATAAGATTAAATAATTATTCCTAGAAAATAATAAGATAAATAAAGGTTTATCTAATTAATTTCTTTGTTTTTGGGTTAAACATGACTAGGAATAATAATTCAATTATGGTTTAATTAATTATTCCATGAGGAAAATTAAACAAAATGGGTTTGTTTAATATTTCCTATTGGGGTTTCCTGTTTTGACCATAAACAGCCTAATAAATGTGGTTTATTAAGTTATTTTACATAGTGAAAGCAATTTTACTTAGGGTAAAATTGGTCTTACATGGTGTACTTGGGTCCATCTAATGATAATAGGTTAGATGCCCAAAAAATGGTGTAACAACCACCACCTAGACCTACAGACTTTGTCATAGATTCTGAATAGTTTCTTAGGCATGATCAGGTTATCATATGACCACTAATGTTGGACAGTGAGTTGTATGAAAACAAGGGATTTTTATGGCATAGAAACAAAGCTTATGATAGCTATAGATAGGGAAGGTTTTGCTGAATTATGAAAGGACTTGAAAACTGAAGATCATTTCCATCACAGGCTGAAAAAGAGGGGTAGGAAGACAAAAAATTGTTTGAGGTGTTTTCTAGATGACAAATTTACAGATTGAGATTAGCTTCTAGAAAACTCAGCCAAGGAATCTAGTCATAAAAACGAGCAAAAATACTGATGACTAACAGTGGCACCATTTGGGGAGGGCAGCTCCTTTTTGGGAGGTGTCCAGAATTGCAGATCTCTGGCTTGTGAAGACCAATGCCTTATCCATTGGCGCAAATTTCTCTCTTTCTTGATGCTATTTCTGAAAATGATGCTTTTCTGAAAAATTTACAGCATGATTAGCATCAATGTCATCTCTACCTACCCAGCTATATTTCCTAGCATTTTTTCTTCTTTAGGTGCACTTGGACTGGCAAACCCTTGACATGATATTTTGAAAGGGAAAACACTATCTACTTCTACACTTATATCCTCCGGGAGTTCAGATTAAACTGATGAAGTCTTTTGATTCTCTACCTACACTAGATCGACTTTCAAGATTAAATTGTTTGACAAAATTTCATTCGCTAGACTAAAGCATGAAATTGAAAAATGATCAAATCAGGATTAGACAGTCTGATTTTTCATGCGTTTGTGGCATAAAAGACAAGCTGCACACAAATGTTATTTTTGCACAAAATGAGATTTAGAAAAATCAGGGCTAGGATACATATTTTTGTTTTCATTCCTATTTTCCTCTTTGGTTCTATTTTGAGTGTGTGGAACCAGTATCTTTTCCTAATCTACTTTCATTGATAAGTCAAGTTTACACAATTTGACTATCACTTCTTTCACTAACTTATCAGCAATCAATTTAAAACATGTCCAGTTATGATTAGGCTAGATAACTGAACAAGACATCATTTGAGCACTAGTAGTGGCATTTACACTTGCTCACTTTCAGCATGACTATTTTTTGAACATGGGGCTTTTCTGTTGTTTTTAAAACTGCCCTCCTTTTCTATTTTTCTACTGTTTTTGTATTTTTTTTTTTTACTTTTTCTTCAAAAAATATAGAACTGAAAATATGCTCACAAGGCTGAGCTTATTTTTCACACCTATCTATCCTAATCTAACCTATACATAATATACATTCATTTAGTGAAATCTCTTTTCCAACAAAGCCAATCAAGCAGATGATTCCATGAGGGATTTTTTTTCAGCTTTTTGAGAGTGCTGAAGAAATAAAAAGGCCACTTCCACCTAACTTATTTTTGAATAGTAATGCCTAAAATTTTTCTCACACTTTGCAACAGACTATTCTAGGCGGAACACACTACTCCTTCAGATTTCTCAAGGAAAACAACAAATGGATCTTGGAATAATAATTGATCTAGAGGATTTGATATATAAGCTTCATTCAGGACTACTCTTTCTTCCACTTGGCTATGTTTGGGACTCTCTTGGGAAATAAACTCTTCCCCTTGCTCATGATCACTTGAACTGTCAGACTCATCATACATTGCAGTGTAGTATTCTTTCCAAGCTGATGTGGTCTGATTTAGTGGACTAAAAACTGTGTGAGGTCATCATGTTGATGAGCAAGGATACACTTTGGCAGTAAATCCTCTTGAGAGGATAGTGTGACAACTCTCATGTGATTATCAACTTCTATTTCTTCATCTGCAATTTGTAACTCAATGGAACTTGGTGGCTGCAAATATGGAGTTAAGGAGCATTCCATGTCCAAAATGATTTCCTCAACCATTTCAAGAAAAGGCTTCTCATTGACAACTTTCTCAAGAATTTCATCATCCTCCTCAATCTCATCATCAAAGCTGAAAGACTGCTGATTTCCAATTATGTGAATGTTATTTCTGATGGACTGAAGTGAAGTAGAGAAAAGAGTCAGAGACTCTTCACTTACTTCTAAACTCTCAAGGCTTTCCTCATCAGTGTCGTAGGTGACCTGTATTGGCTGCTTACCTTTTTCAACCTGATGATAATGACCTTCGTCCCACAAATCAACTTTTGATTGCTCTACAAGGTTAGTTTCTGCTTGGATATCATAATCATCAATATATTGATCAAACCTTGGATAATCATTAATATCAGTAATGTCACCAGTCATGCATATTGGACTATTAGATTTTTTTTCTTTGAATTTATCTTAAATCTATTTACTGCTATGTGATAGTTAAGATCAGGAGAAAAATCAAGAGTGGCTGACTGTATGTTTATGAGTTGATCTATCTCCTCTTCAGTTAAAAAGGGCGGCATTTTTATCTCTCTTTGGAAATAACTACAATAAAGAGGATGAATGTCTTTTTGGGCCTCACCTACGAGAGATGATGAATCATCACTCGTGCCTTTAGATAAATCCCGTGGGTTCTCTTTCATTTCTTGATTGTTTTCATCTTCAACCAACTCTTGTTGATGTTCAAGACAATAAGCATGGTATTCATGAGTTGCCTCTTATAGATTCTTAGGAGGCTAGTTTGCTTGCATGATCTGAAATGACTCAAAGCATAAAGGTAGAGATCCTACAGGTTTTGTTTTTTCTTCCATTTCAGATTTTGTGATTTCAAGATGGCTGATAGATTCTTTATAGCATTCCTCTATGTTTTTATTTGCAACTTTCTCATTAGGCACATTTTGTTTGTTACTCTTGTTTTGTAATGGTTGAGTATATTCTTCCTGAGGAAAAAGTGTAGGTTGGTTTGAATAAGCAACATTAACCTTAAATTTGTGTCTTTCTCTTTTCCTGTCAAGTAGAAGCATCAATTTGCTGAATGTATATATCAAATTTTCAAACTTTTATTGATGTTAGGGAAAATAATCATGGGATTCATGAGTCGCCTCTGATAGATTCTCAAGTGGCCAGTTTTCTTGTATAATCTGAAATGAATCAAAGCACAAAGGTAGATATCCTAAAGGTTTTGATTCTTCTTCCATTTCAAATTTGATTTCATCCTCAACCAATACTTCTTGGCTGTCAAGATATTTATCTTGGGTATTAGAAGTATGAACCTCCTCTAAAATATCCTCAGGATGCTAATTTCCTAAGTCTTCATCAAAGTTTACAAGGTGTTGTATGAGGTCTTCATATTGATCACAACAATTTTCAGCCAATGATAGAGATGGACAATGCTCTATATAGTGTTTATAAAATAATTTATGGAAATCCTTCAAAGAAAACAAGATGCCAGGTTCTAACCATTCATACCAATTTCTTGCCTTACCTTCTAATGTTTCCATGAACATTTTCATAAGACAGTCCTCATGCCATTCAACTTTTAACCTCTATATATGTATATGAAACTTGATGAGATGTAACAAGGGGTCATCAAAGTTTTCATCTTGAAAAATGGGAAGGTTTTTCATCCAATCTATTTGAGGCATTTTTTGTGGGAATCTAGGGATATGATCTCTGTTCATTGGAGCATATCTTGTTTGTATCCTTGGATCCATCTTTGTTAATCAAAAGGGTCACTGTGTATTTTCAACCAGTCTAGAGTTCTCTACCAGTGGATTATTTTGGTCTATTGAGGGTTGTGGAGTCGCCAGGTGGAATATTTTAACTTTGTTGTCCACCATCAGCATGATTGGGATTTCTCAATGCATTCACAGGATATTTTATAAGGACTAGTGGAGTAATAGGCCTACTGGAGGCTAGTGGAGTCGCTAGGTGGATGTTTTTAGCTGTTTTGAGGGTATATGTGTATGGTCCACCACCAATACTGACAAAAAACAAATCTAAGGATGTTTTGGGGTTTTTTCTGAGTTTCTTATATGTAGCCCTGAGGTTTGTAAGATTTTCCTATAACTGAATCATCATTTTTCTAAGATGGTGAAAGAACTAATTTCTACTCTTCGGACAACACTTAAGTTTTCTAAATTTGACTGAGACTTTGAGAGCTCCTAAGGGATACCTAGGATGTTTTGACTCAGATTCCCACCGTGATCGCCATTATGTTAGAGAGCGGTGGGATGGATCAATAGGATAGCATGCTCAATTTTACAGGGGTTTTCCATGAGTCTTGAAAGATATTCATATTTTCATGAACTCAGAAAAGTCCCACCGTGATTGCCATTATGTTGGAGAGTGGTGGGATGGATCAATAGGATAGCATGCTCAGTTTGATAGGGGTTTTCCATGAGTCTTGAAAGATATTCAGATTTTCATGAACTCAGAAAAGTCCCACCATGATCGCCATTATGTTGGAGTCCCGTGATTTGGCAGATTGGTAAACCAAATGACAGGGTAACATCAAACCAAGCTTTGGAGCCCTAGGACCTAGCCTTCCCGGACTCAGAGAGGGCTCGAATCTCTCTATTATGCAAAGGATGTAAACTTGTTTGCTTCTGTATATTTGATTTTAGCCTAGTTGTTAAGTATGTTTTGGTTTGTTTTGGGTTTTTTTTTTAGGGGAACTGATCAAAAGGACAAACAGATATGGAGTTCGTCAAATCGACTGGGCTATGGGGTCAAATAAGGTCAAGACTGTCTTAATGATGGACAAGGTATTACTATAGGGCCAATTTATTCGAGGTAAATGGATTCTTTGGATGTAAGTGAAATGAGATGAACATTAAGTTTGTGAAAGACAAAGAGATTTAAAGCATAAATAGTTAAACAACAACAATTCATGAGTTAGGGCTGACCATTAATCTCTATGAATGAAACTCAAACTGATAGATGCAGAAAATAAACAATCTAGTGATACATAGAAGTATAAGACCCTCTAACTTTGGGAAAATCACCTTCAGACTTTTGGGAAAACAAATAAGATAAACAAACAACTCAATCTATGAAGAGGGAACTCCTAAACATCATATCTTGAGCTAACTTTAAAATAAGACTGCAAAGCATGGACAAAGGGCAAGATCGAAACAAGACCTCTTTGACTTAACTAAAACAACCAATAATTCAGAGAGAGATTTTAGAAATGGAGTTTTGATTAGCTATGAGTAAGCAGTGCATACCGTAAATCATACTAGACAGCATACATAATAACCATTAATGACACCGATAACAAGTTCTTAGGGTACCAAAGAGAAATTAAGAATTCTTTGACATAACCAAGAAAGATGAAAACATTTAAGCTGCAATGAATCAGGAAATTTGAGGTGCCTCCATGGGCATATCTCAAAGTTATTCATTACTGAACTACATCAAGCAAGAAGTATGAAAACATGTATGAGAAACTAAGAAAACATAACAGATAAGGAACACAATACCATTCACCAGGCCATGGAATCCTACATACAATCCTCCTCCACTATCAAAGTCAAGCAAGAGATCATCCATTTCATAAGACAAGTATTTCTTCAAAGCTCATAGTGCTATGTATTGCTCTCTATAACATCAAGTTCTGCCTCTAAAACCTCGAAAAATTTACAATGAGTCTTCATAAGTTATATAGGAAATGAGTAGATAAGCTCACAAGAGCATCTAAAAGCTCATGGGCCTAATACAAATATCTAATTTTGTCCTTGAGGCCTCACAAGGCCCAAGGCACAAAATATCTTCAAAAAATATCTATTTAAGCTAAAAATAGTGAGAAAATTGACTTTTAATCTCTGACATAGAGTTAAAAATAGCTTAAGGCACATTTGGATGGCCACCTTCAGAAAAATGCCTTATCAACAATATCCTATAGGAGCGTAGCACCAGAAAAAAGTCTGTTTTGCAGAGGATATTTGAGGGACTTCCTGATGTCAAAATGAGGCTTGTAATGGCTTGTTGGAAAGCCCTGAATGTCTAATTTTTGGAACTACTTGAGTTTTTCCAAACTGATGCCTGGAATTCTGTCAAAAAGTGAAATGACTGAAAAAACCCAGGAGCGTAGCACCTGCTGATATAAGGAGCAGAATGTTGAAAATTTTAGGTAAAATTGACTTGGGATAGAGTCAATGTTGACTAGGGTAAATAGTAGTGGTTTTGGGGCACATGGTATTGTGCACCCATGGTTTTCAGCCCATGGTATTGCATATAATGGAGCCTATAAAAGGCTGGGAATACTTCATTGTAATGTAGGCCTGGAGGTGAGCGGTGAAGGCTCACTTGGTCAAATTGGCCAGGGTTTTGGCCAATGCTCAATGAAATTTCATTGATTGGGTTTTGCCCAAGATTTGGGGGTTTTCCTGGATAAAAATATTTGTTTATGTTTATGATTTGTTGCTAGCTATTTTATGGTTTTTTGTTCCTCTCAGTAAATTTATTATTTCTCAAGTAAATTATAACAAATGGTATCAGAGCCATTGAATTTTGCTGCACTAGGAGGGCAAAGTCTATCAAAATGATAGAGGATATGTGCACGCGGATTAATTAATTGAAGAACCATGTATCTGAAGAGAACTCCTAGAGGACTGGCGATTACAGAGGCTGGTGACCTGTGTAATCCGGTAGATGGGTTATTTTTATATGGAAATTGATTTCATATGTACAAAGACTGTAACATTGAAAAAAAAGTATTATTATTATAATGGAGTTAATTTATTACATGTAAATGGGCACACTGTTGTAAGACCTGGTATGGCATGCTTACCCCTGGGTAATCACTGGTAAAGTCTAGGTTAGATCTAGGTGATAGGGGGGATGTCAAGTTAACAATTACCTAGGTAAAAAAAAAAAAAAAATTGAGGGGGGAAGAGCTAGTGTGAGCAGTGTTGTCTCACTTAGCAATTTTGGCTGGATTTAGTCAAGAAACCCCAAGTCAAGTTTAAGGGGGGAATTTTTAGGTAAAATTGACTCAGGATAGAGTCAATGTTGACTAGGGTAAATAGTAGTGGTTTTGGGGCACATGGTATTGTGCACCCATGGTTTTTAGCCCATGGTATTGCATGTAATGGAGCCTATAAAAGGCTAGGAATACTTCATTGTAATGTAGGCCTGGAGGTGAGCGATGAAGGCTCACTTGGCTAGATTGGCCAGGGTTTTGGCCAATGCTTAGTGAAATTTCATTGGTTGGGTTTTGCCAAAGATTTGGGGGTTTTCCTGGATAAACATCTTTGTTTATGTTTATGATTTTTTGCTAGCTATTTTAAGGTTTTTTGTTCCTCTCGGTAAATTTATTCTTTCTCTGGTAAATTCTAATAGAAAAATTATTGTTTTTGGCCTTTTTGAGGGACCAAAACACCTTCTTTTGATCTGAAAATTTGTGAGTAGATGCCCCCAAATTTAATACATCCAACAAAATAACTTTCATGAGCTAGGATGCTCCTAGAAAACATGGCAGCGGCTAAAAAATGTGCAATTAGGCCTAAAAATCACAAAAAACAAGATCATGTAAAAAATTGCTCAATTTTGGTGAGAAAACCCCTTATGGGTTTCTAGAAGCAAGCAAGGAAGCTGAAGCCAAGATTCCAAGCCTAGATATGTCTTTTTCTCCTTTTTTCACTGGGTCCCTCCTTTGGGCAGTTTTGAGCTTTTCTTGGTCAATCTTGAGTTTTCTTTGGGCAAATTGATTCAATTTCTTGTAATGCTTGGTCATCTTCCTTTGCAAACCCAATTCTTTGTTTGCCTTGTCTAATTTATCCTCCAAATTCTTTTTTTCTCTTTCAAGCCATGATTGTTTATCATTTTCTATCTCTTGGACAAGCAACTGTGTGAGAGGATACTGTTGAGCAAGGGTTGCTTCTTCTTCCCTTTGTTTCTCCAAAGCTTTCCTAAGATCCATAATCCTAGGCCCTTTCCTTACTGGTTGATCTTCTTCCTCAACATCATCAAATTCACCCATATACTCTTTAAGTTTGACTTGTGCTTTGTATGCTTCCCTTTGGTATTTGAATGCCCGGGCCTCATAGATTGCCATTTGTTCACTCATTTGTCTATTTTGCAGCTGTAGGAAGTGAATGAGGTCTTTAGATCTCCCTAAATCTTCTTCTAAATCTTCAATTTAAGATTCTCTGTTTTTTAGAAGAGAGTTTAGAATTCTGATTTGGTCATCTTCGACATCGCTATCCACTTGGGTTATGTCAAACTCTTTCTCTTGTTCATGGCTGCTCTCATGCTGTTCTACTTTTTCCTTAAATTTTCTTTGAATGAGCTTCTTTGGAACTTCAATGATAGGTTGCTTGGGCAACTTGCCTCTACTCCGGAATGCTCGAGTAAAATTTAGAGTTAGAGCTTGAAAATTCTTCTTCTTTGTAGATTTAGTGGTTTTAGGCTTCACCACTTCTGGAGAAAGAGTCATGGCCCCTTGCCTAGGAGAGGTAGCTAGCACATGCTTTTTAGAACTCTCTTCATGCTCTATGTTTTTACTGTCTTCTTTTGATCCATCATTACTTGTTTCATTGCCCTTGATTTGGTCTTGGCTGCCCTTAGGATTGTTTTTCTCTTTTTGTTTCATGCTGCCACCCTTGGAATGTTCCCTGTTTTGTGTTTGCTTGCCATCACTATGGGTGTCTTCATCATGAATGCTTTCATCTTGAGTGTTTTCTTTATCTTGCTGCAGGTTACCACTGTCTCTTTTTTCAATTGAGTGATGGCTATCTTTCTGATCCTTCTTGTTGTATTTTTGAAGATTATCTTCACTAGCTGTTTGGGAGCTTTCATCATGCTTACTGCTCTGCTGAGTATCATTTTGTTCATGTTCACCGTCACTTCCTTCTTCCTCACTGTTTAGCTGATTACCACTATGATTGCTTTGTTGAGGACTGTCTTGTTCTTCCCTATCACTACTTTCTTCACGACTGTTATGCTGACTGCCACTATGATCATCATCACTAGTACCTCGTCCATCACTGTTATGCTGACTGCCACTTTGTTCTTCATTATCACTGCTTTTATTAGACTCTTCTTTTCCACTCTCATTCATAGGGGATTTTTTCTTTTAAGGGGTAGATTGACTAGAAGAAGGGGAGACATAGTGAGTGGATGGTGAGGAAGGGGCATGAGATGGACCATGGGATGAAAAGGCAGTGGTGAAATCAGGATGGGAAATGAAAGATTCCCAAGGAACTCCTTTTTGTTCAAGTTGATGGAGGATGAGGATTTTTATGAGGGAATGATGAAATAAGCTAGCAATTTGTTGAGCAGGGGGTCTCTTTTGGAAAAATGAAACCATTTTTTCAATGCTTCTGCAGAGGAAGAAAGCGAGGTTCAATAGCTGGGTCCGAGTGAAGTGCATCAACAGTCGGACATGATATGAATAGACTCATTAAAATCTCCCTTTACATGTAAATTTTTTCATGATGACCTTCATTAGGGGCGCATAACTGTTCAAAAGATGCGAAAAGGGGAAGGTCGCCTTGCATTCATTTTGGTAAGCTAGTTTCAAGAATGGCTTGTAGTGGTCTAGGTCCAAATAGGCTTGTCTGAACCATTTCTCACCAATAAAGGGGATCTTGGTTGCTTTTGACACTGATTTAGGTGTGAGCACAAATTAAAGGCCTACTATGTGAATATGTTCCCCTTGCCGCCTTAGGGAAAACAACTGTGTCAAGGGAGGGTAGTTGGTGACTTCTTGGACTCTTTGGCAAAAATCAAGGCACCCTACCTCATGAAAATTGAAAAGGACCAAAGGTGAATCATTAATCTTCTGAGTTGTAATGGGCTCAAACCGGTTATGATACCCACCTTTGTTGACCTTCCTTGGAGGCATGTTTGTTTTAGGTTTCTTTCACTGGCTTAAACAAAATAGTTCTTTCAAATGCACTGAAAACAAATCTCTTCTTTAACTACTGTTTCTCTTCTTTGGCAAACAAGTTCTTGATAAATGAAAACAAATTTACTTCTTAAGAACTATGTTCTTTCCTTGTGACTGAGCAAGGAAGGCCTTCAATATGATCTATGTCTTGGAAAACAGGTTTCTTTTCTTTTTAGCACTACAACTCTTTTCCTCTATGTAGGATTGTGCTTTTGTTTTAACCACTTAACTAAAACAAGTTTTTCTGAACTGACAGTGGTGTTTCCTTTTCAATCGTTGTTTAACCCTTTTTATTTAGTAATAGGGGACCTTTGAAAACACACTTTACCACTCTCCCTAAAAACACTGTTTTCCATTTTATTGTTGATCCAACAGGTTATTTTTCTCCTATTGAACTATGACTTTCTCTTTGAATACCATTGTTTCTTCTTCCTCCTTAAATTATCTCTTCAAAAACAAGTATTTTAAGACCATAAAAAGATGTAAGAGAAGGTGAAATACCTCTTAACAAACTCCTCTGCAGCTTAGAAAAAACAATTTTTATGCATTCATTTGAAATTTTGCATTTCTGGAGGGCTTGAGCAAGGTGCGAACTTCCTGTGCATAGGTGCGTCATGCCACTGCACAGGTGCATCGCGCGCTGTGTATTTCTCTTCGGAGGGGAGCTGCAGGTGCATCGTGCCACTGCAAAGGTGCGTCACGCCTTGAAAAATTTGCACAACTGCTTGTTTTTTTACCAACTGTTGAGGGCTTGCTTTTTTACCAACTGCTTTATCTTTTTTGAAAGGTGTCTTCTTTGAAAGATTGAACTTTGTGCCATGAGTATACTTCTTACTGAGAGATATAAAACAAACATCACTATGTGTATTTTATGATATTTTCTTTGAAACAAGTGTTGTGTTTTCCATTTGTTCATATTTTTGGAGGAGGTATCTTGTCAACAAAAATTCTTAAGATCTCTACTTGTCCTGCAAAAACTTATCCTTCATCCCTGTTATATCATTTGAGGATTGAAAACCTTCTTTAAATTTAAAACTTGTGTCGTGAGTATCTTCAGCACCAAGGATGAAATGCAAGCAGAAATGTGTATGCCCTTTTATTAGCCATTTAAGGGAACATGTCACAAAAATTGTTTTTAGCTTTTGTTTATCATTAAATAAACAAATTAAACATATTGTCTCTAATCTCTATTTATTACTGAAAGCCTTTTGAACAAAATGTTAACACTTGGTGACTTTCCCTCTGCTCATCTTTCGGAGGAGGCATGTTGGCTGTGTATAAACCCTCTGCTTATTTGTGAAAGAGGTTCTTTTCATGTGTGCTTTCTGCCATCTGCTCATGACTGAAGGAGGTGCTGTAAAATACAAAAGTTTTTCTTTCATCAAGTACTATGTCCTTTCTCTGTTCATTTAAAACAGGCCAATGGAAGCAAACTGTGAGCCTTTCCACTTATCACTGATGAAGTCATTTAAACCAACTGTCTTTTTCCTATCTAACCTTGCTTATGTAAATTTCCTTTTGCACAAAATCACTATGAAGCTTAAGAGTAAATAGTGCATTTATGAATGATAAATGCTCACTGTGTGCATCTTTGAAGAAAATATGTCTTTAAATACTTTTCAGAGTCCAGGTTATGGTAAGATATAAAAAGCAGTTGTCCTTCTTATATCTTCATAATGATGCCTAATAGCTTTAGACCTTTTTTCTGTCAAAGACTGTCCTTCTTGTTTGAACAAGAGTGATTTGCAAGGCTTTGGTCATATGTTTGAGAACTTATGCAGTAATGCTCTTTGAGTTAGCATGGAGCACTGAAGGTAGACATCATCTAACGTTTGTATTCATTTTTCATGTTTGGATTTGAAACTTGTAGGTCTTCTCTTTTCACCATCTGCACTATATGATTTCTGATAGTAAATTGCTCAGCATTGAAACCTTTCCCTAAGTGTTCTTTTGCTCACACTTTTCTTACTATCATCAATGTATACACCCCTACAGAGATGCATTGATAGATGTTTTTGATGTTTGGAGAGCTTTCTTGGTGTTTCATGAAGATCATGCTTGATCTAATCATGTTTCTTCAGACATGGAACCTTTTTCTTTTTTTCCTGATTTGAACATTTTTGAGTTTTTCTGAAATCAAAACAAACAAAAATTTAGTGGTGTATGACCTAAGGATAGAATAGGGTGTTGTTTTGCAGGATTGGAAGAAAATGATGCATGACTGGCGTTGAAAACAGGGTTTTTGGCTTAAGACAATTTCGTCAAGGAGTTTTCCCTAAACACCACCACCTAGACCTACAGACTTTGTCATAGATTCTGAATAGTTTATTAGGCATAATCGGGTTATTATATGACCAAATGATTAGTGTGAAAGGGGAAAATACTTCATCTAATGTTGGACAGTGAGTTGTATGAAAACAGGGGATTTTGATGGCATAGAAACAAAGCTTATGACAGCTATAGATAGGGAAGGTTTTGCTGAATTATGAAAGGACTTGAAAATTGAAGACCATTTCCATCACAGGCTGAAAAAGAGGGGTAGGAAGACAAATTTTTTTTTGAGGTGTTTTCTAGATGACAAATTTACAGATTGAGATTAGCTTCTAGAAAACTCAGCCAAGGAATCTAGTCATCAAAACAAGCAAAAATACTGATGACTAACACCCTTTTTTGTATATTATTTCAAATTCATAACCCAAAATCTTTGTGACCCATTTTTGCTGCTCTTCTGAAGATAGTATTTGTTCCAAAATGTGTTTAAGACTATCATGATCAGTTTTTACCTTGCATTTTCTTCCCATTAGGTAAGTTCGCCATTTCTTTAGTGCATGCAGTATTGCTAACATTTCCTTCTCATAAATAGGTTTCTGTAAATACTTTCCTTTGATTAGAAAAAATTTAAAAGCAATGGGTCTTCATTATTACATTAAAACAACACCAATTCCATTTCTTGAGGCATCACATTCCACAATAAAGGTTTTTGTGAAGTCTGGCGTAGCTAAGACCGGTGCTAGGCACATTGCCTCTTTAAGATGTTCAAATGCCTTAGTTGCTTCAGGAGTCCATGAAAATGCATATTTCTTCAATAATGTTGTTAGAGGTGCTATTATTCTCCCATAATTCTTAACAAACTTGTGATAATACCCTGTTACCCGAGAAATCCTCGCAACCGCTTTATAGTTGTGGGGAATTTCCATTCCTTAATGGCTTTAATTTTTTTAGGGTCTACCTTAACACCCTCGTGAGATACAATATGACCCAGATATTCCACCTCTTGTACTCCAAAGAAATATTTGGATGTTTTTGCATATAATTGTTTCTCTTGCAATAGTTTGAGCACCGTGTTAGCCACCTGTGAAATTTGTTATACCAAAAGGTGGATAAAACTGTTTGGAGCATTCAAGGAACAAATTTTATTGCTAAAAAGTGTTAGCTCTTGAAGACTCTTGAAGGCCTCATGCCTCTGTCCAAATCTTCTCTGCTGTTCCTATCTTGAAAACTCTGAAATTCTGCTAATTTCATTGAGGAGATCACTGCTGCAAACACCATTTTCCCCCCTCCTTCCACTTCCAAAACTAACCTCATTTTTTCCCCTTTATTCCCCATAAAATCCCTCATTCTCATATTTTTTCCCTTTCCCTTCATCAAAACCCCTTTGATAAGGTTTTAAGACTCTTTCTTTGCCTTATCGAAATCCTCCAAATCCTTTGAAAAGCATTGAAAATAGCATAAAAATCACATTTTTTATATATGATAGACTTAAGCCCCCTTGGGCTAAGTCTTTAACCCTCCCCTCCATATGCCCTGGTGCTGGAACCGAGTGCCAGCCTTCCAAGAACTTATCGCGTCACCTGATCACGATTAGCCCCTCCTCTAAAACCCCCGGTCATATTATCTTCCATATAACCCGCGGCCCCATAGTTGAGCGCCAAACCGTATTGAAAATCAATAATCCGCCCCCAAAGTATAAACCTTTGTTTATATTAAATTTGTTAGTTTTTTATTATGTTCTAAAGTTTCCGCCGATACAAAGTTCTAGTCAATCTCCACTGTCGATCTGATCTGCAGATCGACGGTGCACAAACTCTTGCGCCAGTTGTCCCCGCCAACCACTCACCGTTGCAAAACCAAGTGGTATCCATCGCACCGATTTTGAGAGCGGGGCGATTTTTATTATTTTGCAGCGATTCCATACACTAGATGACATGCATTTCGGGCCCACTTTTAAAAACCACCATTCATCGCGCGTTAAATATTGGAAGTGGATCCGGTGCGATATTGACGTCCACCGTCCGATCTAAGGCCGCTCATCGAACGGTGATCGCTCTCCGAAGATGCTCATGCGATAACTCAGGGTACGGTGCGGTGTTGAAAGGATCTCTGCCGTCGATCTGATTTTCAGATCGATAGCCCACATTCCATCACCCCGGTCCCCTCATCCACAACAGTGCTGGTGGTCCCAACGCCACGTCAGCGTCCACGTGGCACATCTTTGGGGCGGGTCTCCATGGTTTCTCATCCAGTTATCAAATCCGGACCCGGGAATTTTATTCAACATGGTTTAATTAAAGTTTTGATGTATGGGCACATTTTCTAAGGTTCTTGATGCCTATCCTACGTTGTTGATCACTTGGGCCGATCTCATCCAATGGCCCACGATCGTTCTGAATGCCGAACATGATTTTTGACCATTTTTCGCCGAAATTAAGGTTTTAAACCTTTTTATTTTTATTTTTTGAATAATGTGACCCCTTCACATTGCTTTTTCACCTTCGCTCCTGACCATCGATCTCTGCATGATCGACGGCTCCGATTCAAATTCTTTTTTCACCTTCCCTTGATTTCCTATAATCAATCTCGACTGTTGGATGATGCCATCCAACAACCATGCTTCCTCCACGTGCCTTCTAAAGAAGTAAACCTATACATGCATGGATTTTATAATATTTTTTCATATTTTGTAGGCTTTAATGGTTTTTCCGCTATGTCTGAAGAAAATTCAGAAGCAGAGGGTGATGATCCTCCCACCTCTGATCCATCAAAGAGAATCATTTGCAGGTTTCAAATTCACGTTTCATCGGTGTTTCATCAAGCATTGATGCTGTATAACCCCTGCGCAGCCTTGCACACCAGAAAAACACAGTGAGTCAAGCACAGTTAGAGAGTATCAGCACCGAAGACAAAATATATCAGGACAGATGATTGAAGACAGATTTGCAGGGATCATGGCTAAGAATGATTATCAAAAGCCTAATCCCCAAATTCAAAATAGAATTAAGGGTAAATCAAAAGATAATCAGACAGAAAGACTCTACCACCACAGTTGAGGAAAATTGATTCCTCCCAGCTCCCGAAATGCCACCTGTGCCTCAAAGTATGCAAATAGAAGCCAAAGTTATTGATGAAGATCAGTTATCTACCTCGCAACCACCAAAGAGTAAATTCTGCAAACAAACTTAGTGAAAAAATATCAGCAGAGTTACTTTAACATCACACTGAGCCTCAAAGGTCAAAAAGAGCTCCCACCGAGCTTAAATTATTTATATAAATCATTTAATACAGAGGACACCTATGTAAGTTTCTTCATTGAGCCCCCAAAGGCCAAGAAGCCATTTAACTCTATATTAATTATCTTCCGAGATCTTTTATCAGATCTCACCTCCTCATTCTTCTATATATACTTCTGCAGAAGTTGAGTGAGGGGTTGGTTGATGTAGTTACTGAACATTGAAATGTAATTGAGTTTGAGACTTCTATTTGTAAATAGTGTTCACTAGCCCTTGGAGCTATGCTGGTGATAGATAGGTTAGGCTCAGATGTGTAGATGGTTGCTAAACTTAAGCATTGGACTTAAAGCTGTAACTGGTTTGGAGCGTCTATACAAGATGATTTATGAGATCCTGATCTATGTTGACGGTGATGTTTTTCTCAATGTAACTTGTCATTTTGTTTCTGTTTTCACTGTGTTTCATCTTCTCTTATAAAGAACAACATGCATAGAGTTAGGAACTACTGTATATCAATACCCTTCTCTGACTGAAAATCTTTATCTGAATGTTTTATTCCAATCAGTGTTATTTGGGAATGATTTATTTCAGTTTAAGCATAGGAATGTTGGCATTCCCTCATCTTATTGCCTTAGCTGAATATTATTCTTGAATGTTATGTTCCCTATTAGTTAATTATAGATGAACTATGGAAGATATGGCGTGCCCTAATCCTAGTTTTATCCCCAAAGGCTATCTGAATGTTTCCCTTGGAATGTGTTAAAAGCTGGCTAGTTTCAAAGTACTTACCAGATCTTAGGCCATTCTGTGTTATCTTTGTGTTTGTATTGAAAGTAACCAAGTAAAGTAGAGCTAGGAGAGGATTTGTGGTGAGCCCGACCCGCTAGTTTCTACTCCAACAGTTGCCTTCAAGTTTCCCTTTGTTTTAAAATCTTTTCTATTAAAAGTGTATCAAAGGCTGGCTAGTTTAAAAGTACCAATTCCTCGTTTGCTTTTATGTCTTTCTCAAGTGTATGTCAAAAGCTGGCTAGTTTAAAATCACTTACCAGATCTTGGGTTGCTCTCTATTCTGCATCTGTTTAATTCCCCTTCTTTTTGTATCATTTCATTCCATAAATCAAACTTCAAGGAGATCCTTAGACATAGATGACTTGCCCCATGGATCACTCTCGCCTCTTGTTGTTCCAATTAAACCCTATTATGACTCCATAACCGAATGGAATAAAACCTGCAATTATCTATCTTTTGGCCAAAGCTTACTCTGATTGCTTGCAACTTCTCACCTTTGAAACTCTTTGCACTTAGAAATTTCCACCTCAAATAGTAATCATGCTCAACCATCCAAAAACAAAACAAACCCTCGGCCTTCATAACTAGCCTAATATCATTACCCCAAACTTCAAAGACAAATCCATCTTTGCACTTATTGGAAGGATTCCTCTCCGGATTCAGGAGGGCTAGATCCTAGAATCCCAAAGTGGTTGAAACGATGTTTCTCCCTACGGTCGGACTTTTGCAATCTTGCTGATTACAAGGAGCTAAAATTTCTGGCGACTCCGCTGGGGATCGAACCCAGAATCTCTGGTTCCCCTTAAATTTTTATATAAACCTTGTGAGTCAAAAGCAGCCTTTGCAAGCACTACCAAGAAATGGTAATCATGATGAAACTTGTTTGAATCAGTGACAAACTAGGCAAACCCTAGGATTTTCATAAGACTTTATCTAACCTTGGAAAATCAACTAGTTTAGCCATAAGGGTACACAGTCTTTGTCTCATAACCATAGCTAAGTTTTGAAACAGAGTTAGGATATTCTTAGAAACCACACAACTAAAAAATAACTCAGAAAAACACCAAAAATATTTCAGATTGGTATCCAATAAACATGGTGGTGGACCATAAAACCTTTTACCTCCTTAGAAGCTAAAAAATTCCACTTGGCGACTCCACAATCCTGAACAGACCTTAAGACTCCATTGGGAAGAACCCTTATCATTTTAATATTATTCAGACTCAGTTAGAGGACTGTAGGATTAAATTTTGTGTAAACAGATTAGTTGACCTTTTAAAGACTATTATATCTGGTTGAACTTTTCTTGTTTATTTGGGTCTGAAAAACACACCATAGTGGCTCCTAGAAAGATTCACACTAGAGCCCATCCTGACCCCGATCCACCTGAGATAGTTGATAATCTAAAAAGTATCCTTAGGAAGTCTCCTAAGATTAAATTATCAACTATTTTCAGATCACCCTTGAGAGCTAATTCAGTCCCTGAAAATCTTTCAACTCTACAACAATCACAAGTTGACTAGTAAATCCTTTTAGAACTAGGTCTCTTGGTGATTTAGATCAGTTATATTCTGAGTCTTCACTTTCATCTCCTAGAACAAGTGAACATCCTGGTAGCAGAGAAACAACACCTCCTGATTTACATTTCCTTCACAACCTAGGTGTCTCTCATCCAAGATCAGCTCAGCAGTCTATTCCTGGTCCATCCACTTATGCTAACCCTACATCCACCGTCCAAATCACTCCACTTCAGCCCACTTTCCCTTTTGTGAATCCACCCCCACCACATATCATGGCAGCATGGTATGCTCCCTTAGTCCTTCTTCTTCCGTTAGTCAATCTTCCATAGGAATATCAGTCCAAAATTCCATTATATGATGCTAGCAATTCTACAACTACATCACAACATGTGGATAAGATGAATGACTACTTTGACAGGAATGAAATTGATGATGATTCTGTCAAGCTTAGATTATTTTCTCAAAGCTTAGGGGGAGAAGTAAGAAAATGGTTCAAAGGATTACCCCCCCCCATAGTATTAATGATCTCCAAGCCTTCCATCAAACATTATTAAACAAATGGGAAGTAAAGAAAAACCCTCTTCAAGTCCTTTCTGATTACAAAAATCTCTATAGAAACGCGGGGGAAAGTGTACAAGCTTATTGTACCAGATTCAATAGTGTATATAATGCACTTTCCCCAGAACTAAAACCTCCACAGGGCTCAGCTTTAAACAAGTTTCCTGAAGGGTTTGACCCTGAGATGGCCTATCAGCTGAGAGAAAGAGATCCTGCAACTCTTGAAGAGATGCAAAAGGGTGCTCTTTCTGTGGAAGTCAACTTAATGGAGAAGAGAGCAAGAATGAAAAATGAAAAGAGAGTATCTTTTAGAGAGGAAAAATCACCTTCTACTTCAAACTCAAAGATGGAAAGAATGATGGAGGAGATGATGAAGAAAATGAGCATCCTTGAGAGAGCACAAGCTAGTCAAAACCAAACTGCTCCTCAAAATAGAAACCAGAACCAGAACCATAATTTTAGAAGGAACCGACCTCCAAACAGACTTAGGGAATATGATTAGCAGATCACTCCTCCCTTCCATCAAAACTATGTAAGTGAGGTTGAGGAAACAAATGAAATAACAGAGGAGGAGGATATAAACATGCTGGGGGTAGATAATGATGACTTTGACATTCATTATGACAGAAAACAAGGTCTGTACACACCTTATGATGACAGGAGAGATGATGATGAAAATTATTATCAAGACATGGAAAATGTCATCATAGAATCTAAAAAAGAATATGACCTTAGAAGCAAAACTAGTCAACAAACTCCCAACACCAAAACCTCTGACAAATCTTCACAAAATAGCACTACAATATAGCCTAGAATGGTCAAACAAAAGGAAAAAACAGTAGTTGTAAATTCTGATAATGGTAAAGAGAAATGCACTCAAAACAAAGAAAAACAGAGTGCAGACATTAGTAGTACTAACATCTTAGCTAGTACTCCTGTTAAAACCATTTTGTCAAATGTAAATAAAACAATTCAACAAGTTGATATTGCTGATAGAGTGACAGCTAGTAAGGCTGAAACAAGTACCTTAAAGAATCAAATTCCTTTCAGCCTGGAGCAGGAACTTTCAAAGATCAAAATCTCTGTTCCTTTGATAGAGTTAGCTGCCCAAAATGTATATAGGATCCAAATTTTGAAGGCTTTAAACATTGAAGAGAATGAGGACACTGTCAATCTTAATGATGACCAACCAAAGCTTATTTTTGGTCCAAATATTGAAGGTATGTATCAAGAGGGACCTGTTCCTCCCTTTTATGTGAGTTTAAATGTTCATGATAAAATTTTACACAACGCTATGCATGATTCCGGGGCTTCTCATAATTTAATGCCTAAAGCTGTAATGGAGAGCCTTGGTCTAGAAATCACCAGACCTTACAAGGACCTGTACTCCTTTGATTTGAGCAGAGTAAAGTGTTTAGGATTAATCAAAGACCTCTGTGTCAACTTAGCTCAAATTCCATCCAAATGCTTAGTAATGGATATTGTTGTGGCTGGTGTTCCCCCCAAATATGGAATGTTGTTATCAAGATAATGGGGGGCTAAGTTACAAGGGACTATGCAAATGGACATGACCTATGCGACTATCCATGTTTTCAATCAGAATAGAAGAATTTACAGGGAGTCTCATATGCAATACACAATTACAAGCCAAGACATACCACAGAATTCTCCCCTTTATTCTGTAAATACAGGCCTTGATTCTTTTATTATGTTCGATGATGAAACCTTTAGTGAACAAGTGACCTTGTCTGATTTAATGACAGATAGAGAGGAGGATGAAGATAACATAGGAATGTCCGAACTGTTTGCTCAACTTGAGAACCCTAGCAAAATAAACAAAGGTCTTGAGCTTCAAGTCATGAGTCCATTACTCTTAAACCTTGACATTCGAGCAAGCATCCCTCAAAAAAATGAAAATGTTGGGGAATCAAAACAATTACAACTAAGTGCTGATATTCCACTACAATCAAGAAGCACGTTAGTTGAAGAGGACAACCACCAAACAGATGAAACTGAGAATAGTCCTCTATGGAGTATGTATTTTGATGGATCCTGCACTAGAACTAACGCTGGTGCATGTGTCTGGATTTCCAACACTGAAAATAACCATATAGACTGCATTTCCTGCAAATTAAACTTTCAATGTTCCAATAACATAGCGGAATATGAATCCCTTCTCTTAGGCTTACATCTATTGAAAAAGTTAGGAGCCAGAAGAATCAATGTGTATGGGGATTCAGAGTTAGTCATTAGGCAAGTCAACGGGGAGTATAAAGAAAATCATCCCAGACTCAGAGCCTACCGAAACGATGTCATGGACCTTTTAAAAGCATTCGAGGAGTCCAAACTGATTTTTGTCCTAGGAAAAGGAAATATTGCAACTCACAATTTAGCCTTTGCAGCTAGAACATGCTTAATGCCATGTAACACCAAAGATTGCACAACTCAGATGAAATCTAGACCAGCCATGCCTGATAATAAAAATTATTGGCAGGTGTTTGACAGAGACAAACAAATAGAAGACTTCATGCAGTTCAGAAATGAATTTGAATGAAACAGTTTGGACTCAGAGTATGAAACAGACTACAGTGAAGAAAATTTTCTTGGTGAATAAGAGTCGTCTCCTAAGCTTGTCAATATTAATCTTCTGACTAGCAAACTAAAAAACAAAATAGAGATGAATGCAGAGTTAGAAATAGAGGAGTTAGAAACTCTGCACTCTAAAGATGAAAGTTTTCCTAAGGGTCTAGCCTCTTTAGAAGAGTTGTTCGATTTTAACGATGTGGCAAGAGAACCAAAACTGGAACCTGTAGAGACTGAAGTGGAAGAGTGCAATATAGGTAGTGAACTTAAACCTAGGATGATTAAACTGTCTAAAACTATATGAGCTCACATTAAACTCAAATATATAGAGTTGTTTAAAGAGTTTTCTGATGTTTTTGCGTGGAGTTACGAAGATCTTAAATCCTATGACACTGAAATAATATAGCACAAAATCCCTCTCAAAGAAAACCAAAAACCATTCAAATAGAAACTGTGCAAAATAAATCCAGTTCAGTTACCTTTGGTTCAGAAGGAGATCATGAAAATGTATGAGGCTGGTATTATTGTCCCTATTAGATATTCTGAATGGATGTCTAATCTGGTGTTAGTTAGGAAGAAAATTGGAGATATCAGGCTTTTTATAGACTTTAGAGACTTAAAAAAAGCTTCATTAAAGGATAACTACGCTTTACCTAAGATGGATCATATTTTACAAAGGGTGGTAGGGTCTAGAAGAATTTCTTTGCTTGATGGCTACTCAGGGTACAATCAGATCTTAGTCCACCCTGCTGATCAATTAAAGACAACCTTTACTACACCATGGGGCACTTTCATGTATGTAAAAATTCCCTTTGGTCTAATGAATGCTAGAGAAACTTTTCAAAGAGCCATGGACATAGCATTCTTGGAAGAACTAGGCTACTTCGTCAATATATACCTTGACGATGTCATTGTGTTTTCAAAAATAGATGAAGAGCACTTAGAACATTTAAGAAAAGTTTTCGAGAAATTCAGAAGGTTTGGGATATCCTTAAACCCTAAGAAGACGTTATTTGGTCTCCAAGAAGGTAAACTTCTTGGGCACATTATTTCTGAGGAGGGTATAAAGATAGATACGAAGAGGATTAGGCCATATTGCAAATCTCTCATCCTCAGAACATAAAAGAGTTGCAATATTTCATCGGAAAGATCAAATTTTTAAGAAGGTTCATCCCCAACTTGGCTGAGCTCCTTAGAAATATCACAAACATGTTAAAAAAGGAGCAAGGGGTAAAATGGACCTTAGAAGCAAAGAAGTCTTTTGAACTGGTGAAACAAGCGTTAACCAAAACACAGGTTCTCATAAGTCTTGATTTTTCAAAAGATTTTTATATTTTCTCATTTGCATCAGAGCATACCATAGCTACTGTCCTTTTACACAAAAATCCACAAGGACAAGAGCAGCCTATCACATTCTTTAGTAAGGCATTAAGGGATGCACCTCTGAAGTATAACATTATGGAGAAGCAAGCTTTTTCTTTGGTTAAAGATTTGAAGGACTTCAGTGTGTACATCCTTCACTCACACATCATTGCCTTCGTCCCAAACTCAGTTGTTAAAGACATTCTAACACAGGACCCAGATGGTAAGAGAGGTAAGTGGATTGATGTTATTCTTGAATATGATTTAGAGATAAAACCCACTAAACTCATCAAAGGCCAAGGTCTAGCTAGATTAATGGCTGAATCAAATTTTGAAGTTCTTGATATTAATATGATTGATGCTTTGGATGATCAAGAGGAAATCTCAACTCCAATTGTTGAAAACCATTTTATGAATTCCTCTTGGTATGCTGATATAATTTATGTTTTTCTTAATTTGAATACACCTCCTGGTTTGACAAAAATAAAGGTGAGGTTTTTAAAATGGAAAGCTGTAAACTATTGCATTATAGATATATGTCTTTATTGGAAAAATGCAAGTGGTGTATTTCTTAAATGTTTGCCCGAGTTTGATGCAGAGAAGGTTAAGCACCAGTTCCATGAAGGAGAGTGTGGAGGTCATTTGTACTAAAAGACAACAACCAACAAAATTTTGAGGGCTGGTTTCTATTGGCCTACTCTTTTCCATGATGTGCACAAGATGATCATAGTCTGTCATAAATGTCAAATTTTTGAAGGAAAAAGAAAACTGCTACTCCTGCCTCTGCATCCAATCACTGTTGAAGCCCCTTTTCAATAGTGGGGACTCAACTTCATAGGAGAAATACATCCACCATCTTCTGCCCAGCATAGATGGATTTTCACTACCACAGAATATCCCAATAAGTGGATAGAAGCCATACCTTATAGGTAGGCCAATGATTTAGTTATTATAAAATTCATAGAGACTGGCATTCTCTCCAGATTTGGCTATCCTACCAAGATCATCACTGATAATGCAGCAACATTTGGATCAAAGAGGATGGTTGAGTTCTATCACAGATATTAGATAACATTGGGGCATTCCACGGCCTATTACCCTCAAGGTAATGGACTTGCAGAATTCTCAAACAAAATTTTAGTGAACATAATCAAGAAACTATTGGAGGACAATAATAAGTCTTGGCACACAAAGCTAGTTCATGCACTTTGGGCTGACAGATTGACTTTGAAGAAATCTATTGGCATTTCACCTTTCTAGCTTGTGTATGGAACTGATGCAATTTTTCCAAACAACCTTGGTGAACCAGTGATGAAGTTGATACAAGAGTTGCAAACTAAAGAAAATGACATGATCAGAAGAATAAATCAGACCATTCATCTTTAGCGAACCAGAGAGGAAGTCTATAACAAAGAATTGCAAAAGCAGGGCAGCATTAAAGAGCTTTTTGACAAAAGAAGAAAGGCCAGCAATTTCAAAATTGGGGACAAAGTTTTAAAGTGGGACTCAAGGAGGGAAGACAAGGGAAAGCATGGAAAATTTGACAATTTATGGCTTGGCCCTTACTCTATTCATTCAGCTGGTGGTAACAATGTATTTTTCCTGCAGGAGTTGAATGGAACAGAATTGTTTGGGGGTCATGTCAATGGCAGGATGCTTAAACATTACTTCTCTTGATCCATCCCATGCTCCGAAAGCCTTTTTATCTTTTTCCATTATAAATATTTCAACCACCATTGCATTCAAAGTTAGAAAATTCAAAATTCAAAAACAATGAAAGAAATAAAAGAGGGCAGGTTATGAAAACAAGAAAGGTATAGCCCCATACCAAAAAAGAGAAACAAATCTGAAAGTGTGCAAGCTTAAATGCCACTCCTGGAAACACACTTCTAGTTAGTCATACTGCCTAATCTTGACTAATTAGCTTTAAATTTTCTGCTGATAGGATAGTGAATTCGATTTTCCAAACTGTTTAATCTTAGCTTATCAGTAGATAGTTTAGGATAGAAATTAAAGGTTCAAACATGCACAAAATCTGAACCTAAGGTTTCAAAGAGAGAATGACTCAAATTTGTTTCAAATTCTGAGTCAAAATTTGTAAAAATCTGGCTCTAAGTTGCTCAAAATCTGAACCAGTTGACAAAGGAAAGATAGCTCAAAACAAAAGTCAAAACAGAGCTATAAAAAAGAGGAAGGAAATGCTTTCAAATTTCATATCTCAGGCCTTCCATTTTTTATTTAAAATTTTCTGCAAAATAAATGTCTATGTGCAGCTTGTTTTTATGCCATAGATCATAGCAAGTCAAACAGATTAATCTTGACTTGACTGTTTTTAAATTTATGTTATAGAATTTAGAGAATAAAGTCTGTTGGACAGTTTAATCCCAACATAAAATAGATTAGGTAGAAAATCATATGGGCTCAACTGTTTAATCTGAGTCCATGGAGAAATAAGGAATAGAAATAGATTAGATTTCCTGCTTTCGAAAGAATAAAATGTTTTGAAAGAGTTTGTAAATCCAAGTGCACTCTAATGAAGAAAAAATGTTAGATCAAGTAGGATTGGGTAGGTAGAAAGTTGTATTGACGAAGATCCATTGTTTTTATGGCTGCTAACATGTTTTCAAAGAAAGATCATCCCAACAAAGGAAGGGCAGCCCAATGGATGTAGCAGAGGTCAGCCTCCCAGAGAATGCAAGTCTGAAGTTCTTGATGCCTTCAAGAAGACACCATCCCCAAAAGGAGCCACTGTTAGCCACCTGTGAAATTTTTTATACCAAAAGGTGTCTAAAACTGTTTGGAGCCTTCAAGGAACAAATTTTATTGCTAAAAAGTGTTGGCTATTGAAGAATCTTGAAGGCCTCATGCCTCTGTCCAAATCTTCACTACTGTTCCTATCTTGAAAACTCTAAAATTCTGCTAATTTCATTGAGGAGATCACTACTGCAAACACCATTTTTCCCCCTCCTTCCACTTCCAAAAATAACCTCATTTTTTCCCCTTTATTCCCCATAAAATCCCTCATTCTCATATTTTTTCCCTTTCCCTTCATAAAAACCCCTTTGATAAGGTCTTAAGACTCTTTCTTTGCCTTATCGAAATCCTCCAAATCCTTTGAAAAGCATTGAAAATTGCATAAAAATCACATTTTTTATATATGATAGACTTAAGCCCCCTTGGGATAAGTCTTTAACCCTCCCCTCCATATGCCCTAGTGCTGGAACTGAGCGCCAACCTTCCAAGCACTTATCACGTCGCCCGATCGTAATTAGCCCCTCCTCTAAAACCCCTGGTCATATTATCTTCCATATAACTCGTGGCCCTGCAGTCGGGTGCCAAACCGTATTGAAAATCAATAATCCACCCCCAAAGTATAAACCTTTGTTTATATTAAATTTGTCGGTTTTTTATTATGTTCTAAAGTTTCCATCGGTACAAAGTTCTAGTCAATCTCCACCGTCGATCTGATCCACAGATCGACGGCACACAAACTCTCGCCCCGGTGGTCCCTGCCAACCACTCACCATTGCAAAACCAAGTGGTATCCATCGCACCGATTTTGACAGCGGGGCAGTTTTTCTTATTTTGCAGTGATTCCATACACCGGGTGACACGCGTCTTGGGCAAATTTTCAAAAACTGCCATTCATCGCGCATTAAAGATCGGACGTGGACCCGACGCGATATTGACGTCCACCGTCCGATCTGAGGCCGCTCATCGGACGGTGATCGCTCTCCGAAGATGCCCGTGCGATAACTCAGGGTACGACGCAATGTTGAAAGGATCTTTGTCGTCGATCTGATTTGCAAATCGACGGCCCACATTCCATCGCCCCGGTCCCCTCGTTCACAGCAGTGCTGGTGGTCCCCTTGCCACGTCAGCGTCCATGCGGCACATCTTTGGGGTGGGTCTCCATGGTTTCTCGTCCAGTCAGCAAATCTGGACCCGAGAATTTTATTCAACATGGTTTAATTAAAGTTTTGATGTCTAGGCAAATTTTCTAAGGTTCTTGATGCCTGTCCTCTGTCGTTGATCGCTTGGGCCGATCTCATCCGACGGCCCACAATCGTCCCGAACCCCGAACATGATTTTCGACCATTTTTCGCCAAAATTAAGGTTTTAAACCTTTTTTTTGTCTTTTATTTTTCGAATAATGTGACCCCTTCACATTATTTTTTCACCTCTGCTCTTGACCGTCGATCTCTGCGCAATCGACGGCTCCGATTCAAATTATTTTTCCACCTTCCCTTGAATTCCTCTGATCAATCTCGACCGTTGGATGATGCCATCCAACATCCATGCTTCCTCCACGTGCCTTCTGAAGCAGTAAACCTATACATGCATGGATTTTATAATATTTGTTCATATTTTTCAAGGTTTAATGGTTTTTCCACTACGTTTGAAGAAAATTCAGAGGCATAGGGTGACGATCCTCCCGCCTCTGATCCATTAAAGAGAATCATCTGCAGGTTTCAAATTCTCGTTTCATCAGTGTTTCATCAAGCATTGATGCTGTATCACCCCTGCACAACCCTGCACACCAGAAAAACACAGTGATTCAAGCACAGTTAGAGAGTATCAGCACCGAAGACAAAATATATCAGGACAGAAGATTGAAGACAAATTTTCGGGGATCATGGCTAAGAATGATTATCAAAAGCCTGATCCCCAAATTCAAAATAGAATTAAGGGTAAATCAAAAGATAATCAGACATAAATCCTCTACCGCCACAGCTGAGGCAAATTGATTCCTCCCAGCTCCCGAAATTCCACCTGTGCCTCAAAGTATGCAAACAAAAGCCGAAGTTATTGATGAAGATCAGTTATCTGCCTCGCAACCACTAGAGAGTAAATTCTGCAAACAAACTTAATGACAAAATATCGGCAGAGTTACTTTAACATCACACTGAGCCTCAAAGGTCAAAAAGAGCTCCCACCGAGCTTAAATTATTTATATAAATCATTTAATACAGAGGACACCTATGTAAGTTTCTTCATTGAGCCCCCAAAGGCCAAGAAGCCATTTAAGTCTATATTAATTATATTCTGAGATCTTTTATCAGATCTCACCTCCTCATTCTTCTATATATACTTCTGCAAAAGATGAGTGAAGGGTTGGTTGATGTAGTTATTAAACATTGAAATGTAATTGAGTTTGAGACTTCTATTTGTAAATAGTGTTCACTGGTCCTTGGAGCTCTGCTGGTGATAGATAGGTTAGGCTGAGATGTGTAGACGGTTGCTAAACTAAGGCATTGGACTTAAAGTTGTAACTAGTTTGGAGCGTTTATACAAGCTGATTTATGGGATCCTGGTCTATGTTGACAGTGATGTTTTTCTCATTGTAACTTGTCATTTTGTTTCTGTTTTCACTGTGTTTCATCTTCTCTTATAAAGAAAAACATGCATAGAGTTAGGACCTATTGTATATCAGTACCCTTCTCTGACTGAAAATCTTTATCTGAATGTTTTCTTCCAATTAGTGTTATTTGGGAATGATTTATTTCAGTTTAAGCTTAGGAATGCTGGCATTCCCTCATCTTATTGCCTTAGTTGAATATTATTCTTGAATTTTATGTTCCCTATTAGTTAAGTAGAGATGAACTATGGAAGATATGGAGTGCCCTAGTCCTAGTTTTATCCCCAAAGGCTGTTTGAATGTTTCCCTTGGAATGTGTTAAAAGTTGGCTAGTTTCAAAGTACTTACCAGATCTTAGGCCATTCTGTGTTATCTTTGTGTTTGTCTTGAAAGTAACCAAGTAAAGCAGAGCTAGGAGAGGATTTTTGGTGAGCCCGGCCCGCTAGTTTCTACTCCAACAGTTGCCTTCAAGTTTCCCTTTGTTTTAAAATGTTTTCTATTAAAAGTGTATCAAAGGCTGCCTAGTTTAAAAGTACTTACTAGATCCTAGTTTGCTTTTATGTCTTTCTCAAGTGTATGTCAAAAGCTGGCTAGTTTAAAAGCACTTACCAGATCTTGGGCTGCTCTCTGTTTTGCATCTGTTTAATTCCCCTTCTTGTTGTATCATTTCATTCCATAAATCAAACTTCAAGGAGATCCTTAGACATAGATGACTTTCCCCATGGACCACTCTTGCCTCTTGCTGTTCCAATTAAACCCTATTATGAATCCATAACCCAATGGAATAAAACCTGCAATTATATATCTTTTGGCCAAAGCTTACTCTGATTGCTTGCAACTTCTCACCTTTGAAACTCTTTGCACTTAGAACTTTCCACCTCAAACAGTAATCTTCCTCAACCATCCAAAAACAAAACAAACCCTTGGCCTTCATAACTAGCCTAATATAATTACCCAAAAATTCAAAGACAAATCCATATTTGCACTTATTGGAGAGATCCCTCTCCGGATTCAGGAGGGCTAGATCCTAGAATCCAAAAGTGGTTGAAACGATGTTTCTCCCTGCGGTCAAACTTTTGCCATTCTTGCTGATTACAGGGAGCTAACACACCCTGTCAACATGTTGAACATGATCCTTCCAAGACCTACTGTAGATTAGTATATCGTCAAAAAATACTAGCACAAATTTTCTAAGGAAGGGTTTGAAAATGGAATTCACGAACCCTTCAAATGTAGAAGGTTCATTGGTAAGGCCAAAAGGCATGACCAAAAATTCATAATTACCCTTATGAGTTTGAAATGTTGTTTTCAGAATATCTTCAGTCTTCATTCTAATTTGATGATATCCTAAACGAAGATCTAACTTAGTAAAACAAATTTCTCCATGTAATTCATCCAATAATTCATCAATCACAGGAATGGGAAATTTATCTTTAATGGTGGGCTTATTAAGCTCCCTATAATCCGGACACATGTGCCATGATCCATCCTTCTTGTGTACCAATACTACAGGAGCAGAGAAATAACTTTGACTATGTTGAATTATACCTGCCTCTAACATTTCTGCAACCATACGTTCAATTTTGCTCTTTTGGACATAAGGATATCTATAAGGCCTGATATTTGGAGGAACACTTCCTGGAATCAAATGAATAGCATGATCATGATAATGAATAGGTGTGAGTCATTTGGGAGTTTCAAACACCTTGGAATGATTGTCCAAGACTTTTTGGAGATCTACAGAAATAGATGATTTTGATGTTGGAACTTCTAGTGAGCATAGTTGTGCAATTACGCCTCGTTGTTCTTTCTTTAGAAGCTTTGTCATGACATTAGAGATTATTATCTTTCCCAGCTTCCTTGCAATACCCCGTAATTGGACTTCCTTTCCTTCTGAAAAAAATTTCAAGAAAAGTTCTTGAAAATTAAAAGCTATCGTCCCCAAAGATTGTAACCATTGTACTCCTAGTACAACATCAGCACCTCCCATAGGAATGGAAATAATTGGACTATTCAATACATATTACCCCATGGTTAGCTTGATATTATGGAATTTTCCAGAGCAATTTATAGTTCCTCCATTTGCAACCATCACTTGACATTCTGGTGCTGGGTATAGGTAACAAGTCAATTCCTTGGCTACCTTACAATGAATAAAATTATGGGTGCTACCTAAATCAATCAACACTATTTCTTTTTTCTTCTTGATATGTCCTTCTATCTTGAGAGTTTGAGGAGTGGTAATTCCTGTCAATGCATTACACGATATGGTCAGACTCATTTCTTCCTCTTCTAGGGCTGGTTCCTGGTGTATATCCTCTTCTTGTTCATTTTCTTCTTCCTCTTCACAATATATGTAAAATAATTTATTCTCAGCACACTTATGACCTTTAGTGTATTTTCTATCACAACTGTAGCAAAGCCCTTTTGCTCTTTTTTCTTCCAATTTTTGTGGTGTCAACCTTATAAGTTGTGGAAATCTAGGAGTAGCAACACTTCCATCTTTATAGAAGTGAGTGGTAGGCTTCCTTGTCGCCATAATTTTACATTCAATTTTTCTTGCCAACCTGAATGCCTTCTCCAATGAGTCATGTTCCAAAATGCGAAATTCATGTTGGATGTTATCCTTGAAAGTACCTATGAAGAGATTGATCTTGTGTTCCTCTGAAAGATCAGTTACCCTTATATTCAATTTTTGGAAGTCCTCAATGTGCTCCCCCACTAAACACTTTTGTTTGAGATTTATCAATTGGCTAAAGAAAGTGTTGCTCTTTGTATCCTCATAATGTGCTATCATTTCCTCCATAAAAATTGACCAAGTGACAATTTTTTTACAGGAGCAAAGCCATTGATACCATACAAATGTATTTTGTTCTAAATGTAAAGTTGCAATGCATACCTTTTGTGTGTTTTTCACATTATTGAGATCAAAACAGTACTCCATGTGTAGTATCCATGTTACAGGATCCTTTCCATCAAACTTCCTCATATCCATTTTTGGAATATGGTGGTTCTTGCCTCCAACAATAGAGTTTATGAAATCAAGATTAACATTTATTTTGTTCTCATCATGAGTTTCCTCTACTATATTTTCACCATTAGGAAACATTTCTTGTATCAACTTTTCCAAACCTTCGATCTCTACTTTTAGATCCTTCTTCATGTTTTCCATGTTGTCTTTCATTTTTTCAACGATCTTAGCTTCCATGTCATCCATCTTAGCTTCCATGCCCACTTCCATGCCATCCATCTTAACTTCCAAACCATTCATCTTAGCTTCCATACATTTCTTCAAACCATCCATCTTAGTTTCCATGCCTTTATTCAAAACTTCCATTTCATTTTTTGTTGTTCTTTGCGAGAGCGAAATTTTTTGCACTTGCTCTTGTAATTTTGATATGTCATGTTTCCATTCTTCGTCTTCATGAGTCATAGTAGAGCCTTCTAAAGGCTTAATGGGTTTTGAGTTCTTTTTAGGGGCCATTTTATAATCCAATACTGATATCTATTCTACAATATGCCCTTGGAATCAATTCAAATTGATTCTTCAAACAAGACTTATACAATTCGGGAAAAAAAATACACACCTTTTACTTGCTTTTGAGGAGCTCGATATTGAAATTGAATTATCTATATATAATTTTAGATCCTCAATATCTGAAATTCAGCCCTGTATTAGCCCTCTAAAGCTTCTTTCAAATTCCACAGGTCTAATCTGATTTGGATTTTTCAAGACAAAGTTATATCCAATCTCCCACAATGACCCAATTTTGGACTAGTTCAGTAGAGAAAACTTGTACGAATTTCCACGTGTCACTGTTTCCTCATTTGGCTCTGAAATTGATGGAACGAAAACTACAGTCTGTGTACTTGTGGCCACTTTTTACAGAATTCCAATCCGATTCTCAGAAAGAGATCTATGAATATTTTCCCACGATCACCTCTTTGAGATGAAATTCAGAAGCCTGAAAAAGCCCTAAATTCCACAAATCATATCTCTGAAAATATTGCAAACCAATATCTAAAAATTTGCGCAGATGTTCCTTCAGATTTTGGCATCGCACTCTAAAAATTTCAGCTTCTGAACCCTCGTAGAAAAAATTTTATTACGAAAATACCACGATGACCTGTTTAGGTTAAATTTAGGGGCCTGCAAAATGACCTAATTTTCTTAGATCATATCTCCGAAATTGTTGTGAACCAAACTCTAAAATCTTGCGATGATGTTCCTCAGGATTTTGCTTCGCACTCTAAACATTTCTGATTTTGAACCTTCGTAAAACAAATGTTATAGTGAAAATTCCACGATGACCTGTTTGGAGTAGCGAAACCCTAGAATATCAAAGCTCTGATACCAAATGTTCTAAAACCAGCTCCAAAAATAGTTGAAAAGAGATATCAACGCCTTATAAATAAGCCAATTCAAGGGGGCAACCTCTAAAACATTACATGAATGAACAATTCTTGGATGATACAAATTATAAAACCTCCTTTCTATATATAGGAGTTCATGGGGCCACAATGTAATCCTAGTGGGGCCACAATGTAATCCTACCGACCTAACAATAATAATTTAAGGGCACAATAATAAAAATATGGGGGTTACAGGGGTACAATATTAACAATAAGGGGGTACACTAACATCAATAAGGGACTATACTAGTAATATAGGGACCTAACAAACAGACAAGGGCAGGGTGATAGCCAAGCCAACTCATATATTAGACCAACTAACTATACAACTTAGGTGATGGTTAGTGGACCAAGTGAAGGTCCAATGGGATAGTTACAGTCCCAATTCTTCCACTTAGGAGGACACAAAGGAGATGCATCATCATTTTCCTTTCTTATTTTGATACTTTGCGATGAAGTCTAGATTTAAGAGGGGGTGTATGCAGTGCCCAATATTGTTAATCTGACATTTACATTATCTTGATTTTGAGACATTATTATGACATATAAATTATTTGTTGAGGATATCAGAGGTGATGATCAGGCTATTATTATTTCATGTGATGATGAATAGTGATGTACTTATTTTAACTTTAGTCTGCACTATGTTGATAGTTATGGTAAATGTGGCGATTGATGATTTCAATGATGTATAACATGTTCATATACTTTGATGACTATCTTTGTGATCATGTGTTACTGATATTTGTTTATGTGTGGTAGGAGACTACCTTGGCACACATGAGAATGAAGAGTTAGAAATTATGGTTTGAGGTTATTTGAGTGCTATTGTTGCTAGAATTGAAGTGGAAAATTATATACCGCAATGCTTTCTGATGATATGTTAGTGTTTGCAAGCACATGTCAAGTGATTGGATGAATGACTCACAGAAACGTGATGGGGCTATATAGAGCATATTGGAATTTCATGGGAGGGGTGGAAAAACACCCATGCTTCCACTTGCTAGCACCCATACTATGAATTTAGTTGGAGAGTGTCAAAATGACCTTGCCTTGAAGTTCACAGTGCCGTGAGGAGGGGCCATGGATTTGGTCACTTAAGAGGTTTTACTTGTGAGAACATATGAAGGAAAAATCTGATCCAAAATTATGTAGGAACACAACATAATAAAGATATAAAAATAAACAAATAAATGCAACATAAATAAATATTCATTTCATTAATATCAAAGAAATGAATTATGCTTACAAGTAGAATAGAAATAAACTAGCTCGGGCGATGGTATCTTATCTCTAAGAAGAGATGTGGTAGATACATCCCTCTGAATTGTGTTACAATGAGGCTCAAGGGCATTTTTATTATTGAACAATAAAGGAAAACCCTAAAAATCCAAAACCCTAACTCCAGGAGATGGAACACCAAGAGTTTGTGGGCCCAGGTGGGCTTAGTTGGGCCCCGGGTTGTAACTTGGTCATACGATCTCCATTTAGTACGTACCATACCTTGTTGGAAATATCTCTCTGATTACTACAGTATTTTCTGCAGGACCATGGCTACGACTATGAATATGGACCTGCTGTGGACCTCAAAAAAGTTCCATTTGGGGGGTCAAAAGAACTGTGGAAGTTCAGGACCAGAAAAACTTCTAAAAATGGTAAATGCTGCTATAATCAAGGAAATAAATAAAACCGACTAGAGGTATAGGTGGAATAAGTGAGTGGCCACCAATATCCACCTGAATCAGTCCTTTCCCCTTAGGAAGCAATGGTCCCCATTGCATGCAGAGCCTCCATGAGGTGAGGAAATTTTTGTTGACCCTGGTCCCTGGTGAACCACTTGCCCTGGTGAAGGATTTGAACTACTTTGACAACTCGATAGAGATGGATCCTCTACTGGTGAGTGTTCTTGATCTGTGTATCCATGAACCTGCAAATTTTGTCTTGTTCAGCCTATATTGGGTTGAGATCTGTTGGTTTCAGCTACTCAACAACTTCGGATGTGTCCAAGAATGGCAGAAAGTATGGTCAAGTGTATCCACATTAAATAATAGGTGCAGTACAAGGAATGGTGGAATTATGAGCTCGAAGACATTGTCCCCTACAACCTTGTGGATGTTTTATGACCCATATCAGAGTGGGACAAGCTTATGGTGGGGCCTAGTGAGGCACTCCTTCTACAAATGTAACCAAAATTTATTTCCCACCTAGAAATTATGTGGCACCTGATGCTGATCATGACGCTGCTTGTACTTAGCATTGGCTCTATCCAATATGTCATGGAGATACTAGCGGATGCGATGAATGAAATCAATGAAGCTATTAGCCTTGTCAACTTTGAAATGGACATGAGATGAATCTGTGTGAGTAGCTGCAAATGGTATGGCCACATCAATGGGACATAGTCACTGGAATCCCAACCCCACCTAAAAGGGACTGTGGCTAGTTGAGCTATGGAGAGCTCTATTTTAGCTTTTTCAAACATATGGGAGGATTTCATCCCATGTGTGTGGATGCTTCACATTTTACATGCACAAAATGTGCACGATCATCCTGTTTATGACCTCTGTCTGGAAATCAGTTTGGGGGTGGAAGGCTATGGACTTAGTGAGTTTGGTATCCAACATTGACCAAAGGCTTGACCAAAATGTACTCAAGAACCTTCTATCTTGATTTGAGATAATGGAATATGGGATCCTAAAGTGTACCCACACTCATTCAAATAAGAGCTTAGTAATGGCCTTTTTTGTGATACTCTTCTTACACGTCGCCATAATGACCATCTTAGAGAATCTTTCGACGACCATGAAATCACAATCGTCTCCATGCTTAGTAGAAGGGAGGTTCGACATGTAATCCATGGATATGGATTCCCAAGGCCAAATAGGAGTAGGTAGAGGAGTATATAGACATTGCTTCTTGATTTTTGGTTTGGAAACGACATATGAATTGCAAGATCTTATGTACTTACCAAAATATTGTAGAAGGCTTGACCAATAAAAATACTTCTACAGACACTGCCACTGTTTTCTCTACTCTGAAATTTCTAGCAAAATCACTGCAGTGTGCCTCCCAAATCATCTTGGCATGATCGCTTGAAGGAACACATAGGTGTCCTAGATGGAATAATAGTGTGCCCTGGAGGTGAAAATCTGGAACTTTCTTGCCTTCAGCGAGCATTTGATATGTGTTTCCAAGTTCTAGATCACTCTTGTAAAGATGCGGCCACCTCGAAGTCTCACGTCCACAAGAGTCGAGCACAATGGTTAGCTTTATGAATGGTGGTCTACTAAGAGAGTCTGCAACATTTTTTGTGCTTCCCTTCTTGTACCTGATGGTCAAGTGGAACTGTTGCATTTATGTGGACAATTTCTGATGACGATCGTCATGCAACTTTCCTTGTGTCTGTATGAACTGCAAGGGTCACTGGTCTGTGAGGATGATCATTTCCTTCCCTAGATTGTAATGCTTCCATTTTCGGTAGGCTTGCACAATGGAATACATCTCTTTGTCATAGGTGGGATACTTTCAGACTGTGTTTGAAAGTGTCTCACTGTGATATGCCACTAGATGCCCTGTTGAGTAAGAGCTACCCTGATAACACAGTTGGAAATATCTGTCTCAATCTCAAATAGTTGGTGCGGGTCTGGTAATGTGAGCACTAGTGCAAAGCAGAGGCGATGCTTCAACTTGAAAAATTCTTTGTATTAGTATTCAAAATAGAAGAAATTTGATTTCACTTCACCCTTGGTGACTTGAGTCAAAGGCCAAGTTATATGAGAGAAGCCCAACACAAACCTACGGTAGAAATTGGAAATTCCCAGAAATATGCATAGCTATGTTAAAGTGGTTAGGGCTGGTAAATCTTGAATAACTTGTATCTTGGCTAGGTCCACATGCACACCCCACTCATCAATGATGTACCCCATATATTGAATGTGGGTCATACCAAAAGTACATTTTTCCAAATTGGCACACAACTTGTGTTGTCACAGGGTTTGGGGGACCTTCCATATATAGTGTAGGTGCTCTTCCCAAGTATGGTTGAAGGTCAATATGTCGCCCAAATACACTACCACGAATGAGTTGCTAAAGGGCTGCAAGATTTCTTCCATCATCCTCATGAAGGTTTCGGGGGCATTCGTTAACCCGAAAGGTGTGACCAACCATTCAAAAATGCCTCCTTGGATTTGAAGGTAGTCCTCCATACATCAAAGGGTTTGATTGGAACCTAGTGATAAAAAAAATTCAAAGCAATGTTGCTAAAATATTTTCCCCCCTTGAGCTGTTCCTTAAGGTCAAAAATCTATGGGATTGGATACCTATTTCAGACAATGATATTATTCAGCATTCGATAGTCAATACAGAGTCTCCAGGTTCCGTCTTTATTATGTACCAACACAATCGGGCTCCCACAAGGTGATGAACTTGGCTTGATGTGCCCTTTCTACAATAACTCTTGAATTTGCCTCTTAATTTCATCATTATATAGAAAATAGTGTCAGTTGATCGGTCCGTTGGGTAGCGATCTGCCTGGGATCAGATCGATGGAGTGCTTGACCTAACAGTGCAGGGGTACCCCTGTGGGTGAGGTGAAGATGTCCCTGTACTCCTCCATGACCTTGTCCATCTGCTGCTGTCATGAAGAGGAGCCCTGTATGGAGGCTATAGATGTGGCCATAATGTTATTCTTTCCTTGAGGGTAGATCATAAGGAAGACAAATTTCCCGATCTTGGAAATGATCATACTACATTTCTTCCTAGAGATTAAAGAGATGACGATAGCTGGTGATACCTCTCGTAACCTTTATAGCTTATTTCCTAATGAAATAACAAAAATGCGAGGCCTAGACTCATATATAATGTGACGCTTCCACAAGTATGGCTATTTTAATAGTACATAAAAAACTTCAAGAGGAGAAACATCATAAAATACCTCATCTGCGAAAGGCTCGATATTTTAGGGAAGGCAACATTGCTAGCTAGCGTGGAGATATCGTCCTTGTTAAAGCCACCCGATGGTGTATGAATATGGGTTTGGTATGGTAGGTAGTACTAACCGCTTCATGAACTCTAATTATATTAGGTTATTTTGGCTCTTGCCATCGAAAATGAATTTTAGTGAAGAATCCTTCACCCACATTTATGAGTGGAAGATGCACTCCCCATCCTATGGAACTTCAATATTTTGGATATTTGTGGTGGAAACGGTGGCACTAGGCTCCACCTCAATAATATTCTTCCATTTTTCATTTCCCTTTATAGGTTTTGACTCAAATTCATAAAATGCATATGATTCAAAATCATTCATCTCAGACAACAACAACTGCTTGTCTTGACACTCACTTGTGTTGTGAGTGGGGCTGTTATGTAACTCACAACATTTCCCCATGTCCTTATTTGTCTTAATGGTGTTTTTATTTGCTTTTTGCTTCAGCGCGTTGTCCTAGGTCACCACACCTTCACTTTTTCCTTTGTTCTGTGGTTTGGGGGAGCCTTTCCCTTGCTTCAGATTCACAAATCCTAAGTCTCACTTATTCTATTTAAATTTCTGCTCAACCTTGTCTGGGTAGCAGTATGATGCACTGAGCGAGGAGATGTCCAAGAACTCCATTTCCTCCTGAATGTATTTATGCAAAAAAATGCATTACTTAAGCATTAGATTTTTTTCTAAATCTTTGATACCCAACGTTTTGTGGAGGGTATGGAAAAGATTCGTGAGCTCATGCACATATCGGTCCCTTTATTTCCGCAGCGTCGTCCATTGTATGTACTTGTTCTCATAGATCCCCATATGGTAATAATGTTCCTTGATGGCATATCAAAAATAATTCCAAGTAGGTGTAGCTGAAAATAGTGAGGGTTCCCTCTCGTCCCTCTATTCATACTAGGTTTCCCACTAGTCCTTGACACGGGGCAGAACTTTGAGGAGTGAAAAAGTCATATTTTCCCGATTGGAAAAATCATGAAACGAAAATTACCCTTCCAATAGATTTAACCATATATCTATGGTTTCTGCATCTATATTGCCTTGAAATATGGGAATTTCAAAGTTTACTTGTACCTTAAAGGGAGTGGCGCCTTCAGAGTGGCTGATGGATGAAGATGTGTCACTTGTGGGTAGCCGTCGTATGATATTAGAAAAGTTATTCATCATTGCATTCCTATGTCGCTCGAGGGATTCATCGATAAATATTTTGAAAGGATATAATACTCCCTCATATTTATTTTCTTCCCCCATGGGAGGTCATCGAGGTTTGCGAGGCTAGTCTTGCAAAGGTTCAACCAATTTGAGCCCTAACACCTTATACCCTAACCTTTTTCGGGACTTGAAAGGAAAACCAGAGAAAAATAAGACTACCCTGATACCATTGATCCTAACTTATGTATGAACGCAACCAAATAAATATATATGCAATAAAAATAAATCTTCATTTCATTAATATCAAAGAGCTGAAAGATGCTTACAAGAAAAGTGGAAATAAATTAGCCCAGGTGATGGTAGCTTATCTATGAGAAGAGATGTGGTGGATACATGACTCTAAAATATGTTACAATGAGGCTCAAGGTCATTTTTATTATTGAAAAACAAAATTAAACCCTAAACAACCAAAACCCTAACCCAAGAGCTATAACGCTAGTTTTTGGGGATCGTTGCGGTTAGTTGGGCAACCAACTTCCCGGGGATGTAACTTGGTCATATGTTATCAGTTTTTCCTGTACGATAAATTGTTAGAAAGATATCTCCAATTAGTAATGGATTTTCCATAGTTACATTCCCATTGATATGAATATGGGCTTGCGTTGGACCTCAAAAAAACGTCGTTTAGGGGGTCAAAACAATTCTGGAAGTTCAGGACTCGAAAAATTGCTAAAAATAGTAAATGCTACTATAATCAAGGAAACAAATGAAACTGACTAGAGGTCTAGGTGGAATATGCGAGTGGTGACCAATATCCACCTGGATCAAAATCGTTGATACTTAACACCATTACTCTGACAATAGAGGATGACCTAGGAGCTAACAATGGCCTCCATCATCATCCCCATTTCCCCTGCTTTTAGTCATAAATGTATGAAGGGAAAGTAGTGTGGAAACATTGGGATTTTGTGATGAAATTGTTGAAGAGAGCAACTGGCTTGGCACCCTTCAAAAATATATATTGAAGGTAATTAATGGTCATGTTGATGACTTAAAACACAAAAATAAATGAAACTAATAGAAGGGATAGTTAAATTAAATCTCAATCGAAAGGTTAAATTTTGGAGAAAGGGAAATAAGGTTACACTTCTAATGAAAAAATTAAATATAAATGAAATATTCCCTCTAATCACCCTTCTGTTAGTGTTTTTGTGGCAATGGAGTACTAAATAACACCTCCTTAACAATTGGTTGTTCCTTGCAAAGGATCACATAGATAGTTGGTGTTGTTAGTGGATAGACTTAAATAAAACAAAGCATTGCAAACAATGAAAAAAATGCATCTACAAACATAAACTAAACAATAGAAGCAACACGTCACCATAATAATGGAAAAAAACTCCCTTTATTGAATGCTGGTGGTAGAAGATGAATACAATAGAATACTAAAAACAATTGAAGAGGATGTTTTGAGCGATGGCACTCAAAATCCTCAGCAAGGAGGTCTCTTTCCTCAGTCTCTTTGGAAGCTTCTCCTCTCTCTCAAAATAAGTGTCAAGAATCTCCAAATGGTTGACTCTTATACTCTCACTAAGATGTTGGATTTCTTAGAAGCAATATGACCAACATGCTAGTGCTCTTACTTCTTCTGCTTCATCAATGAAATGTGGTGCTGCTCTGATAGCAATTTGACTAACATAATAATGTCTCATATTTGAATTCTCTCATTGGCTTGTTTATGTAGATTTTTTTTGAATCCATTCTCCCTCTCTTGGTTCATGAATGATAATGAATTTTGAGTAGGACAAGATGATTCCATTGAGGGATTCATATCTTTAGGGAGACTCAAATTCGACTGTCCTTGGCCCAAATCCTATCAGGGAATCATTTCCAAGTGTGGGAAGTGGTCCTTGAATTCTCTGAGTCATCCATTTTCATGACCGCACATATTTTGAAGAGAATACCATGCGGTGCATGGATGTTGAAGAAACAGTCGCACAACCTTCGATTTTTTGTTCCATATAGTTTATACTTTTAGGAGAAATTAAATATTTTGATCTTCATAATGTCTTTAGCTTGGAAAATATTCTCTTGTTCCTTTTTTCAGTCGCCTTTAGGTGTCTTATATATTTTACAAACATGTGTATGATTTTATGGTGTTAACAATTTCCCCCTGATGTATGAGTTTAGGATCAAACATATAGTCAAAATACGTCACATTTTTTTGTTCTGATGGAGAATATGCTCAAATTTCTTTGAGAGAGAAAGATAATCAATTATTATAGAGATGAGTAGAGGAACCCCTTGACAAAGGAGAAAGGGTAACTATTCTTTGTAGAAAACATGAGTGATAAATAAAAATTGCTTATATGAGGTGGGCATTTCCCATTCTCATTATGATGACTAGTTAATACAATCCGACAAATATTGGTTTTATCAAGTCACATTGTAGTAGTAATTAGGGGAATTTTGAGGTCTAAAATGTGTCTTCTAAGGAAATTATAAAATAATAGTGGAAATAATAAAATAAGATTAAATTAGATCATCAAATTTTAGAGGGAAAAAATAAAAACTACTTTTTCAACTCGTATTTTCAACTTATTTCCCTAAGGGTTTACTCAAATTTCGAGTAGGAACACTTTTTGGATGCAAAATTTGGTTCCTCCTCAAAAGAATACCCATTTTGCATACTTTAGATGAACCCCGCTACATGAAAAATCAGAAATACATGAAAAATGTGATTTCAATCACGTTTTTTCATGTATTTCTCATTTTTTGTGTAGTAGGATCCCTCAAAAGTATGCAACATGGGTACTCCTTGGATGAGGAATTAATTTTTGCATACAGCAAGTACTCCTGCTCGAAATTTGAATAAAATATTAGTGAGATAAGTTGAAAATACAAGTTGAAAAAGTTTTTTTATTATTTTATTATTTTTTAATCTTTTTTACTTTTTTACCCCAAAAATGGTGAATCATCTCCCATGGTTGAAATCATCATCTTGAATCCTATTGGTTCTTATAAAGTTTATGTTGGTTGTACATTTTTCTTAGGAGGCCCATTTTAGACCTCAAAAGTTCTCTAATGTGACATGTTGATGGCTAGTGATGATAAATACTGATGCCCTTATGGGGGTTTTATTTGAAAAAAAAGACTGAATTTGATTCCCCCATGCATTTTCTAGGTGAATCACTTCTGAGTGAGGTGCTTATGTATGCATGGGTTTTTTACTTTGGGAACCTCCCTTGCATATTGCTGTAAGCACTGCTAAATGAGGTTCTTAGTAATGTGCAGGTCTTTGTCTAAACCACAGAGATGTAGTGGTTATCAAGTACGATACCACCCTAACATGAAAACTGGTGTTGGTGTCAAATTCCAGTGGGGCCGATGATATCAATGTGAAATATTGATTCCCATTGTGCCACCTGAGGATGTTACTTAAAGAGGGAACACATCCAAGGTACAACCTGAATCCTAGAATATGAGTGGTGAACCCGATAGGAAAGAAGCATCAACCATCCAAGAAGTGTTGATATGAGGAATCAAGATATCTTGTGAAGAATATTGTAAAATGGTGGGTTAACAAGGAATTATAATGAAAGATGGAAATAGTAATGGTTATGGACAACTAGCTCGAGGTCAGAGCTATAATGAAAGTGGTGGAAGTCAAAACAATTTTTGGTAGGGGTAGCCCTAGAGTTAGTAGGAAATCCAAGGTATGTGTTAGTATGCTCTGATTGTCGTGAGGGGGATAAGTGGATAATGTGTGAGCTCCAACAAAGGGTGACTAGAAACTACTACTAGGAATAAGACATGAAAATATGAGTGGGATTATTTTTCCTAAAAAAATATTTGTACACTTCCCAAAATAATGTAAAGGTGGTTTGGATTGTACAAGCACAGAGGTAGGTGCCCCAAGAACATATTGGCCTGCATAATGATGTAGGGATGGTGTTTTTTTGTTGAGGGTGGTGGCTCCATTGGCTAGTCTCGGTGCAGGGTTGATGAGGTGGATGAAGTGAAAAAATTGGGCTATGTAAGTGGGGGAGTGATAGGCCAAATGTGGAACACGATAGTGCATTCTGATTGATCCATAGTAAAATATCAGGGGTAGCCTAGTAATTGGTTTGATAGGAGATGAGTTAAGCGCAATGGGGCTGATATTCAAGGCGTGCAAGTGAAGTTGCTCCCGGGCCTGAGTAGGTGGTCATGGATCCCGATAGTGAATGGGGGTCTATGAAAATGAAGTGATCCATGCCTGGGGAGGCTCTGTTGACCAGAGTGGATGTTTATCATATGCCAGGCAAGGTTGGGATAAACATGGTCGAGATGATGGACCCTATGGTGCATTTTGGAGAAATGATATTAGGATATGAAAAGCTCAAGAGTAAGCCTATCATGCTAAGTGGTGAATGATACCTTCTTTATTATTTGTCTACTAGGGTGTTGGTCGAAGAAGGTTGTTCGTGATGTACTTGTAATGTTCACGACCAATACCCCAAGTGAAAGAAACTTTTTTAAAACATATGAATAATATGTGATTTGACTGAATGATATGAATTGAAAAACAAGAGTAGGTGCACCTCAAATGATGTTCTGGGTGTGTTGAGTGCAAAAAATGAGTTTTGGAAATAACTAGAATAGAGAGTTCCATGATGAATATGATGTGGTTATGATCCTGATGTCTTTGATAGTTGTGAAAATAGAGGTTCTTAGCTACTGTATTGGGCTCGAGAAGATTTTGAAAAGGGAAATATATAAGGCAACGGGGCCCAATGTCACCTCATTTTCACCAACCATTGTGGGAGAAAAAAGTTGATCTGAGAGATATTTCTTGTCATTGCGATCAGCCAATGCACTAGGTAAGCACACGGGGATAGTTAGGTTAGAACCAAAAACCTTTATTTTTTCAATTCCTTAGAGTAGGTGATGTAGGCCGTATAGGGGTGCCTTGTATGACTATTTTAGTGAAATTTTTTCTTACTGCGTGGGAGATTGTGCCTCAGGCACAGAGTCCCCATGTGTTTCTAAGCGATTCATGTGACGACCCCGTGGGTGACTGGTTGAGAGTCGCATCGTCGCTATTGGAGCGAAGCCGCAGTTCAGCTTCCCCAAGCCGCACTATCTATGTGACTATGTCCAACACAAATGTGCATATTGCACATCTACTCAACGAGAAGACACACAATATTGACCATAGAATCGCCACCGGTTTTTGCGTTACAGACGCGATTACTGCACGTGTGTTGAAGAAATAGACGTGCGTTGCACGCCTTTAAAGACCATACACATGCGGTTTTGTTAAAAAAAATGATTTTTTAGCCCAGGAAGCTGATGTTTTGAAATTTGGAAACCTTGATGGGAGGATGGGAATGATATGGAGAGAGAGACATTGGGAGCCCTTGTGGGTAATAGTCGTATAGGACCCTATGGTCAATGGGACACTGGCAGGGTTGGGGTTACTAAAGTTCCTTCAAAACCCTTGTTGGCCCTCAATTTTGACCATTTTTCACCATTCATATTCCACCTTTCTATCATCCCTTACCACCATATCATGATAATATTTGTCATATTTTTGCCTCTTTTTTCACATTAAGGTAAAATAATTATGTCTTTTAATTTTTAGAATTTTTAGTAAAAAATGGGTATTAAAAAATATCTTTGGCAGAAACAAAATTTCCCCTAATGGCTCCATTGAAGTCCTATGTGCAGGACACCTAGGAAAAAAATGAATATATATTCGAGAAGTATAGGAACCACGGATGGAAAAAATTCTATTGGCACACTCCAAATGAGTCAGAACAGGCACGGTCAACACTGGTCAAACCTGACCAATCACTTAGAAAATCCCCTGATTTAGGGGCAGTTTTGTGATTTTTTTGACTCTTCCCAAATTTTGAGAAAAGGGATGAGTTCAACCCTACTAAGTGGAATAAGACTCTTTCTTGTTGTTACAACCATTATAGTTGATTTTTTTATACTTTTAGCCTATTTAAGCACAACTATTCAACAACTATGAACATATTATTATTATCATTATGATTAATCTATTTTTGAATACATTTGAAGATTTGCTTAATATTTCTTATGCATCATTGTTGTGAGATGTGAATGGTGAATTGTTGTAGTTGATTGTACTAGAGGTATACCAAGCAAAGGTGGAGGGCCCCCATTCTAAGCTAAGTACACTATTTTGTTAATTGATGTGCATAATTGTGAATAAGTTATCATTTTAGTTTTCTATATATTTCTATCATAATTATTAGTATGTCATGACCATTCAAATTTTGGAATTGATGTCCTTTAAGTGACTAGTTTGAATACAAAAGGACAACCCAAGTCTCCAATTTGGAGCCTCTTACTTGTTAACTAAGAATCAGACTAGAATTTGTGTTTATGCATCCATCTTTTCTTGATTTCTTAAATTAGGCGTGTTATGCTTTATGGTGAAATTGATTTTGTTGAAATAGAAATCGTAAGGAAGTACAACCAATATCTCTAAGAAAAGATCCTCTTCCTTGTTGACTATGGTTCAAATAAAATCACTATTCACTTGTCCATGCTTATAGATCATAATTTCTATGTTTTCTTTTGAATCAATAGTTTATATTTGTAATATGCATTTCCATTATTTTCATCTAAGCAACTAGTTCCTACACTAGTTAAATCTAAGATCCATATACTTTGGGTGTGATTCTAAGTTTACCAATCCAGATTGATATTAAAATAGATACTCTAATTCGCCTCCATAAATTAGGCTGACATTTTTGGTGTCATTGCCGGGAAGCACGCTTAGATAGAGCTAGTTAGGAATATTGTTTAGAAAACACATAAAAGAAAAAACAAAAAAAAAATAAAGACAAAAAAACTTTTAATTATGGTTATTCATGCTTAGACATAGAAATAGAAAGGTAGATACCCAAAACAAAACCCCCAATGACTAAAAAAAACTCACTAACTACAAAATCCATTTGAAAAACAAGATTTACAAAACATGATGTTAAAGAAGTCATTTAGAGAAGGAGGGTATGCCACCACAAGGATATTCTAAAATTCTTGTCCACAATTTGGAATGGTCACTAGGGATGAATCTTCATTTCAAAAGATAGAAGAGGAACAAAGCATCCATGAAGAGGATCCACAAGAAGAGAACCTAGAAGTTTCTTCTAGTTATGGATCACATACGATGAATTTCAAACAATAGAGCTATAAATTGAAGAATATCTAGAATATGTATCACAAGATCCATTCTGCATTCATGATTTTGAACAAGTTCCACAAGAAGGACTTTGTGATATGACAATTAAGGAGAGCCAATCAAACAAATATATTTTCAAAACTTGGTTTCAACTAGTCATTAGACCAAAACACTACTCCATTTTAAACATCCCTTAGCATCAAATATTTATTATCAACTAACTTTTTATGTCCAAGAATTTATTAAGGTATTTATTTCAAACTTGGATATGAGTCTACTTATGATCTTGTTACGCAAATAGATGCATTGGAAATTCTCTTATACTTGAGAGAATGAATTATTTTTCTACAATAGAGTAGGATAGAATAGAATAAATAAATAAATAGGCAGAATGAGTTCACAATAATACTTTTGGTTCAAACTCTCATGAATAATTTTTCAATCGTTGTTCAATACTCATTCAGAAGGATTTTATGGAAAAATGGACTAAGAACAATTGTATTTTGGGTAACCATATAGGATAAGTTTAAAAGCATGTTTTTAAACAAGGTATCTCTTGAAATATATTTTTTAAACCCAATTTCAATTTTCGATTTGGATAAAAAATAAAAAAGACAGGATCAAAATAAATATTAGATCTCAAGAGAAATTTGGAGGACGAAGTTAGTACAACATTAATTTGAGGGGTCCAATTGAAACATTTTTACACGATATGTATAGGGAAGATATCCCTTGGAATATAGTTTCCAAATCAATTTGAATCACCTCAATCTGACATCATATGAAAAACATTATGCTCAAAATACTAATTTCTTGTCAAAAATATGCATGGTGACAATTTTAGGTCTTGACGGTTCATTGGCATATTTCACATACCAAATAATATTCTTTTCAAAAAATGTTTCTAAGGGAGATATATATTCAAGTCTAGTTTATGACACAAATTTAATCATTCCATTTGGAGGTCAATTGAAATATATATGCCATATTTAGTGACTGCACGTCTTAAAATCAACATAATGAAACTCCATCTCGTAGGTCTGTTCATCACCAATTTTGTGATATCAAACCTAAAGATTTTAAAAAATTGTTTCTACTAGACATAAAAAATGAATCTAATTTAATTTCCAAGTGTAATCACATCGATATTATCTTTAAAGAAAATATTACACTCCAAATAGTGATTGTTGTTATAGTAAAAGATTCCTAAGCAACTCTATCAAGCAAAGTACTCTTCATAATTTTTAGCATATTATTTTAAACCATTTTGAAAATTTGTCTATACTAGAAGTATCCATATGAATTGACTTTAGCTTGGATTTGGAATCACTCTAATTAGACATAATATTTTGTGAACAAAATACCGTTAGGAGGTCTAGGTTGGCCACCATTTGTGAAGGGGTAAACAAATGATTTTTCTTTGTATATCATCTTTGGAATTATTTTTTAAGTATTGCTTGTAATTATTTTCATTATTTATTGGAATAAGAGAGACTATACACCTCTCTTCCTCCATCATCTAATATTGTATTGCAGGCAAGTGTTATGTTTTTGCAGGTCACAGGAATATTTAAGGGGTAACTACATGGACAAAGGACTTTTCAAGGTCAATATTTAAAAATTAATATCTATGAATATGAAATGAAAATATTAAAGTGAAAAAAGTGAAAATTCACCTAATTTTGAGTTCATCCAATGAAACTTAAAACTCTTGAAGCTGGATTTCAGTTGCTGACCAATAACACCAACAACCCTACAAGATGATTGAGATCGAGGCAAAAGACATGAAGAGAATAATCAGAAGAAGAGGTCAAGTTTTATATCATGGGAAGTAAAATCCATTTCCAAAGAAGCCTTTCATAAGCCATATTTTTTATGATGTCATTCATAAGACTTTCATAAGCCTTTCTACCATATTGTATGTTAAGCTCCACAATGATTCATGTTGAAGTCCATATCTATTATCTATCTATCCATCTACTCCTAGATCATGAATTCAACTTATCTTACTTCCATAATATTTCATACTTCCCTACTCCATTATACCCCACCTACATCTAAAAAAGAAAAAGAAAATAAAAAGTTAAAAATAATAAAGAGGTTTGGTTGTGAAAATCTAGACTCCTGACACAACACAAACCTGAATTCATATTGGAAAACCAAGTTAGTTGGATAATATGAATTCCCAAAAAAAAATGGTTCTAGCTCATTTCAATTTTTCAGATAGAATCTCTATTTAATTATGACAATAAACTATGTCATATCATTATTTAAAAAATTAATCATCTAGTTCAAAGACTTGAGGACAAGTTTTAGAAGAAGCAAGGGGGAAACAAAGAAATTAGTTTAATTATTAAAATGCCTTGTTATCCTTTTCATCTCAAGCATTGTTATTATTTTCATTTCAATCATTGTTATCCTTATTATGTCAACAAGAAGACATTTAATCTTGAAGACACTCAATATGGAAGATATTTCAACTTCGACATTCAAAGTTGCATGTGATCACTTCAATCAATAGTTACAGAAGGGACCTAGACATGAGGAAATACTATACATCACAAAGGGACTTAAACATGAGAAGATTTTACATCACAAAGGGAGTTGAATATGAGACAAGTATTCTTCATAAAGGGACCTTAAACTCAACATAAAAAATCTATCAGAAGGGACTTGTATACAAAGAAAAACCATCAGAAGATCTATTCAAAGATTAGGTCACTTAAATACAACTAAATGAGCTATTGTAAATACACTTCTTTTCAAGAATCAACCAAGGAAAGTAATGGAAATATTTTAAGTTAAAAAATTATTTTTAATGCCTGTTGATTTTGAAATAAATTCTTGAATTAGGAGAGTAATTAAAACCTTGGTGCAGAAGAGTGTAAGCCCTTCATCCCATGCACATACCTAAGACCTTTCTCTTTTCATAAAACCTTTACCCTACCATCCACTAAAATCAAATATTATTTGCCCACAAGACAAGTGATTTTTTTATACAAAAGCTCACATGTCTCTTTGCCTACCACATAAAGTATTTTATGCATGGGTTAGTGTCACAAAAATAGGAAGAAGATATGTTTGAAATAAGGAGCTATAATGCTATTAAGGACTATGGAATTATGATGCATTTACATGATCTAAAAGTAAAACATTACTCTATTTTATTTTGATCTTGAAATGACCTTGCCAATGGTCATTCAAAAACCTAATTCAAAGAGTAATTATTAAAAGGAAAATAAGGAGAATCATTAAGAAATGCATCATGAGAAATAAGACATTAGAATTTCAAGAACAAGGAGATGAAATAAATCATTATACGAGGGACCTTGAAAAGGTCATTGTAATCATCAAAGAAAATAATGGGAATGTAGCCTTGATGATACATTATAGAAGTCTCATTTAATAAATGAAAAAAAAATTCATACAAATGGAGTCGAATCCTTTACAAAGACATATGTATAAAATGGTTAAGGTAGGGTGCATATATCAAAATTCACGCAATAACAATAAGGCATTACGGTATTCATGCACCAAAATAAATTATAAGGAAAATTGATTTTTGAAAATCAATGAGGTTGTAAAGGTGGTCATCAAAATTGAGAATGATGAAAAAGAAGTCATCAAAATAAACCAAAGGAAATAAAGACAAGCGCTAAGCCATCCAGTAAAAAAAATTCAAACTCTGCACCTACAGGAAACACATTGTAGTCAAACAAAGTTCAAAACAGAGCATAACTCGGTTCAACATTTTCATTCACCAATGTAGAAGCTCAGAGAGAAAAAAAGGTTCATAAATGGTGTAGAATAAAGCCCAATGCTACGGATAAGAAGCAGAAAGAGAAATGAAGCCACAGAGATGGAGAAATGAAGCAAAGTACTCTTGGGTCAATTTACTGGGTAAACTAACACAAGTATTTAATTATCAATCTGGGTTTGTAAACTTGAAAGCATGTCCAAAATATATGGATCTTAGATGTATTCAATTTTTAGAAGACAAAAAGTATAAACTGAAAGGAATGCATATTACAAGTATATTCTAGATTCTAATATTTAAGGAAATTCATATTACAAATATAAAATGTAACTAAGTAATTTCTGATTCAATATGTAATAAGTGAGGGAAGAGGCTCCTAACTTGGTAGATCCTGTTTGTTCTCCCCCACAGTACTACTTTCATGAAGATAAATTAAATAACTGATGGAAATAGTTTATGATGCATACAAATTAGGAGAAGAGGCTCCTAACTTAGGAGGTCCATGTTGTCCTTCTTTACAATTCTATTCATCATTGTTACCATTGTATTAAAACTAAAAATTCAAAACAAGGAAATTAACATGAATATTTTATTGTTATTGGATTAGATAGCAGGAGAATTTAACTTTATCTCTTATTTGTCCCTTCATATGCAAATTAGAATTAAACCAAGATTCATCAACAAACATAAGTAAATAACTCAAACAAGGAAAATAAGATGAATTTTATTGTTCTTGGATTAGATAGAAGGAGAATTTAACTTAAACTCTTGTTTTTCACTTCATATGCAGATTATAATTAAACCAATATTCATTAGAAAACATAAGAAATCTGCATACATCTAAATGACTGAATAAATTTGAATAAAAACTAGTTCATGAAATTTAAGCTAGATTAACCAAAAAGTGTACTTAGGTTGGTGTGGGGGCCCTCCACCATTGCCTTGCACACTTGAAGAACTTCTCAGCTACTGCAAATTCAATCAACCATCCACAAAATTGAACATCAAAAAGAAGGTGGAATGAGTTCCTCAAATTAACTCACAATATTCAGAAGTCTCAATATGAAATTATACAGATTCTCCATGCTTGAATGGTTCATCAGCTTGGTTTAAATAGAAAAATGATACAAAAAATATGATGTAATGTCTCTAAAACCCTTATCCATCCTAATCCCATCCATCTAGGTCGAACACATCCATTCAGTTACACAAATTATGGATGAATCCCCAAAACTACTAATTCTACCCTATTTCCTAGGGATTTCTGAAAAATAGGTCATGTTTGACCAACATTAGCCGATCTTGTTTTGGCTCAGTTTGACCGAACCAATAGATGATTTTCCATCTATGGTTCCCAATATTTCCAAATATATGATCATGTCATGTCCAGGTGTCCTTCACATATGAATTCCATGAAGAAAATACAAGAATTTTGAGTTTTGTCCAAAAATACTCTTAAAACCCAATTTTTACAAACATATCTAAAATCTGAAAAATATAATTTATTTACCTGAATATGAATAATAAGATAAAAATAAGTCATATGTGGATGATATAAGGTGGAAAATGATGGAAATCAAGTGGATTTTTAACAAGAAAAATTGACCAAAATTGAGTGCCAACATCTCCCCCATGCTGATCTTCAAGTATGTCCTCATGCTTGATTTTTATCTTTGATCTTCTGAGTGCTAATGTGTCCACTTTCCTTGATCCTGTAGTTTCTTGTTGTGCAGCTTGAAGAATACAATCAATATCCTCATGCCTTCCTTCCTCGTAGATGGTGGCCTTTACCTTCTGCCTCTCATATTTGTATTGTCATGTATTCTTCTCATTGAGCCATTTATAAGCTTGTTTGGAAATGAGAGCATTCTTTGTTACAAGCATGCTAAGATTTTTGGTCAATTCCTCATTTTATTTGATTATATTTTTATTGTTTCTTTGTACATTTTGTTTCTTTCTTCAAGTGATTTCCCAAAATATTGTTGACCTCTAACTCCCTTGTCAAATTTTTTATTTTCTTGAGGTGTTCTTCTTGTTGCAGCTCTTTTTCTTCTCCCACCGTCTCTTTGGAAAATGAATGTGATGAAGTGACTCATACCCATGCATGTACAAAGTAGTATTCCTTCTCTAAAGGCTCTGCTTGGGCATCTCTTTCCATTCATTGCAATATCTCATTGACTTCTTTGGATGATGTTGGAGGTTCAACTAATCTACCTCTTGATATTTTTATTTCTCACTTGGTTCTTCATGTATTTTCTTCATAGGTTTTGTAGGAAAAGATAAGAAGGATCTTTCTTTCTCAATAATGACATTATCTTGTTTCTTCTTGGATCTAGTTCTAGGATACATTTGAGAATTCAATGCCCCTAGTCACATGCATTTGCTCAAATTTTTCCTCTGTAGTTTGTCCCTCAAGATGGTGTTGAACCAAAAATTCTCTCCAAATCAACCCCTTGGTCCTCCCCTAATGTTCTACAAGTATTTTTATGAGTCCTTGATGATATATGTGTACTTCTTTTGCTCCTGTTTTATTTTTAACACCCTCTATCATATTTATCAAAATATTTGAGAATAAATAGGGTAGATTAATCTTGGATTCTCCTTTCATGTGTTGAAGTAGCCTAATATGGTAGAGATAGACTACACTGAATTTTTTATCACATGTAAAATATCTTTGGATGATCAATATTATTTTAGACCATGGCTCACTCAACCAGTCTCTTGGGATTCCTTTTGCTTTATCAAAAGACCATTTTGTTTTTTTTTCTAAAAAGAATGTCCAACCCTTCTCTTTGAAATGCAAGCCTTTGCGGTATTCTTATCCTGCTAATGGAAAGTCTAGATCTTGTGAAAGGAATTCTCGGTTTAGTGGTATTAAGAGGTCACCCACTATTTTTTTTCCATGTTCATAAGGGTTTATGAATTCTTGTGTAATATTGTCATTATGCCCATTAAATTTATGAAGGAACCCTATCAACCCTACTTGATACAATTTATCTATGGTTTCTTTGCCCCAATTATCTATCTTGAATTAATTTGTCTTTATTTTTTTCCATGTGCTCTGTGTTAGCACTTCGTAATTCCGAGGCCGAAGACAGAGTCTCGGGGGAAACATCATAACCGCTTCGGGCCTAGGATCTAGCCCTCCTAGACCCAGAGAGGGATCTCTTTATTAGATATAGATTTGTTTATTTGGGCATTTTAGGCTAGTTAAAGGGTTTAGAGTTTGGATTTTTGAATGGGTTTGGTGAGGAAAGCAAGGGAAAAGGCCATTGGGCAATGGATTCAAAAGGCTTGGGTGATCGATTTGCAGAAGTAATCAAGCATGAGTGAAAAAGGGAAAGCTAGGTGTACTAATTTGGATCTTTGAGGATTAAATGGATTGGGAAGATATGTAGAAATTTATTAATACTGATAGTATTACTAGATTATCCTGATCTAACAAATTAATGTTATGTTAAATACATAATCCTTCCACTTAATTCTTTGTGGAAATTAAATCGCCAATTACAAACACATGTGAAGAAAATCAACCCCACATAAACTCAGTTGTTTAATGGGAAAGCTTAAAACTAAAAACCCCAAATATCATATATTATGTACATGAATGGATCATGTAATAATCTCATAAAAATCTTAGTGCATCAAGCTCTCAGTACAATCAACAATCATTACACACAGTCATGCAGAAATTTGCATATCTATGCACTAATTTCTTGTCTCCTAACAACCTGCCTCCATTGCGCAATCCCTGCTGAAGAAAACCCCTGAATGAATTCAATTTGGCCTTGCTTTGACTACGCAATCCTCATTGTAATCTCCAATGTGTGTCAGATGCATTGAATGCATCACTATAGTCACAACAGATAGTCCATCTCACCCTTTCACCTATCTCTCCATTGGGTGTCAACTAGAACTGACATGAAAGTAGTTAACTGATGTATTTGTTCAGTTGTTAGTGAGTTATTAGTTGTGAATTAATTAACTAATTAATTCACTAAACTCTCACTAGTGTATCTTTTAGTTAGACTAGATAAAACTAGCTCAACTGAGTTTAACTCACTTAACTAAGTTAAACTAAATAACAACTCCCATAACTACTCTTCCAAATCCGTCACAACTTTTCCACTGCAGTTCTAACTAAATCCTCCATGCATGAGCCACCAATAACCCTAGGAATTGCGTAATTCCTTTAGCCCACTGATTAGCCAAATCTGTTCACTGAAATAAGGTGCTCCAAGAGAATAATTTGATATTTATTGTCGAATTATTATTAAGGGCTAATAATAATCGATATGCATCTATTTTTAGATTAACGATCTATAAATAGACTTCGCCTAATATTATATAAATAGAATTTCATCTATTTTTCACATTTGAACAACCATCTACAAATATCATCCTGCAACTTATAGAATATGCTCACCATGTCTAAAAATAGACATACACCTAAAAATAGCCTGTGGGCTCCACTTAGTGAAGGTTCTTACTTTTCACTAAGCTCATAATCTTGTTGAATCTCAACAATATAAAACAAGAGTGGAATTCAGTAGAAATTGAGGAGCAAGTAAGAATTCCTCAATTAGACTAGAATGTAAAGTTCAATAGAAACTGAGGAGAAATTAAGAATTCCTCGATTTGGCATCAGTAGAAAACATAGACTATTGTAAACACAGCCAAAATAGGGTGCTCTAGATAACAAATTCTATTCCTCATTTTATTCTTTACAATAAGAATTCAAAAATACTAAGAAAGGAAGATAATGGAAAAACACATAAAAACTGAAGAAAACTTCACCGTTTCAGAAACCACATGAATCCTGAACCACTCCTCTTGTATTAGTTTGCAGATAGCCACTTAAGAAACAGTGAAAACATTTCCAGAATTGAAAAGTTTCTCATTACCCATTTTTTCCCCCTTTTGCCTTTTCTTTAACCTGACAATATATACAATTAACTACAAGATCTAGCTTTTCACTCGAACCTTATATCTAATTTCTAAAAATAAAGAAACTGTTATAAAACTAATGACACATGTATAACTAATCATCAATCTTTAATGAAGTGATTGCCACAAGGGTGACATGTGTGAAGCTACCTCCTACTTCTTTAAAAATAGAGAAACTATTATAAAACTAATGACACATGTATAAGTAATCATCAGTCTTTAAGGAAGTGATTGCCATAGGGATGACGTGTAAAAATTCCTCCTACTTCTCAAGATGATGTGATTAACACGATCTTCTTTGCCATTCGAGAGATGGAAAAAATATATGAATAAGGATTTGCATTTAGTGGTTTATCTCTATGATATCTTGAGGTCGAGCAAGTGCTGGGACAACTAGAAGATTACTACAACATAGATTTTGAATTTTCCATTTGTCCTTCATGCAATTCTAATACTACTGCTTTGGTGCCTGAAACTCTGCTACCTATGCCTTTGAATAGTATGAATCAAAGCATGCTCAAAATCTACAAGCATAACATTTCCACCGAATTTTTACATTTATGTAATTGCATGAAGTGCTAAAGTGGTATTTCCACTGCTTGACCATGATAAAATTCTTCCTTGACACATGAGTGCAATTGGAAATTTTTAATATCGACTCTGAATACATTAACAACTGTGCATTCTTGTTTCAGAGGAGAATTCCTTTAACATCAAGTGAACACCTCCACACATATTCCTCCAACTGGGCACAATCTCCTTTTAACAACTATGATCTTGGCTTGGAGCGTTTTGATAGTTGCAAGCTCGGGGTTTGAACAACTATTAAACTCTGCATGAAGAAATGATATGTCGAATATCTTTGCTGCTCACAACAGTTAGATTTCATAATATTTATCTTCTAATACTGAATTTAGGATGGAGGGTGTTATCCTGGATGTAATTTTGTTCCTGATTTGTACAGGCCATGGCTGCATTGGCAGATTGCTGGGGAACAATCTATATATTGATTCTGATAATTATTGGGCCTTCAATTCCAATCTCAATTCCATGGTCAAAGATGGCTCCTGCTTAGAAAAATATGTCGTGTAGCATTGTGGTGAAGAGATAATCCCTTGGAGAAACTCGTTAGAGAATAACACCATGAAAAGTCTAATTTATGGCTCATGGTGCTTGCGATGAGGTGCTGCGCTTGTCCAACAAAACCCAAAACCAGATTTCAGAGGGCCCAGCAGATGGTAAGTTGTATTGTGATGGGGCAGTGCGAATGTTTCTAGGGATGACATGTAGGTGTACAAGTGGAGACCAAAACCATTTATTTCAGACCCCCCAAATAGTAAAGTTTGAATGGTGGAGGGGCAGGGGTATGGAAAATAATATTCTCTATTGGATGTGAAGCAGAGGTTTAATATGGGCGAAGAGAGGATGAAGTTTTCTATGATGAGACGAGATGATGAATGGAAGGAACTAGGATTATATCCTAAGTGTAATTCAATGTGTGGGAGGAAAGGAGTTCCAACTAAGCTTTTAGACTTTTTCAAAACATCTCTTCCATGCACCTGCAAAGGGATTTCCAAACCTAAGAGAAAACATTCTTTGTCCTTTTAATAAGCAGTACCCACTACGAAATAAATGGAGCATTATTTTCAATATGATAAATCTGAAGTAAAATAATTAGTCGCGTCGAGATCCTATATATTATAGGACACTAACAATGGTTCTAAGTGGCGATGGAAGCTCCAGAGGAGGTGTCAAGAACATTGTAGATCAATGGCCTGATCCATTGGGCCGATCCTAAATATGCAACCTAGTCTGCTACAAAACCTCTACGGCTGAAAATATTTAAGCCGATAACATAACTCTCTGCAACTGAAGTCTAGAACACCCTTGAAATAAACACTGAAAATCAGTCTGAAACTAAAATTGAAAAGATGTTCATAGTACTGAGCTTATTTTCACACCTACCCTACTCTACTGAAATCACTGTTGTTCTTAATGATACAATAATGCCAGTGCAACTAGTCAAGAAACTGCTCTAATATATTTATTCTTCCATTTATTTTCACCATGTTCAGAGACAAACCTGATAATGGTGTTTGATAGAAATTCCTGGCTTGATCTTGTTTACATGGCTGTTGGTACACTCGAAAAACAACTAATATGCTGGAAATATGTGATGGCTTTGTAAAGAACAATTTCTACATATAGACAACCAATGGATCAAGATACACTTGACTTATTTTTGGGTATTTTGACTCACCCAATTCAACTTCATATCCTAGTGCTACATATGTGCTCTCCATGTCTTCAAGCAACTCAGAACATTCTTGCATTTTACCTGATGAGTTTTGTGCCACTACTTCTTCTGAATAAGACAATGGGGAAGACTATCTGATCATATCCATATCATAGTAGATTTTGAGAGAAATAGGAATACATGAAGACTGCCTTTGGAAACACAAACCATCCAACGTGTCAGCTATTGGGTCATGTAGTGCTTGATCTGGTTGTAGCATTGGTTTAATTTATATGTCATGTTTTCCTCTGTGATTATTAACCAAATAGTAACCTAGATTTCCTTTCATGATATGAAATGAATTAATACATAAGGGTAAAGACCCAAGATGTATTTATTCCTCCCCTATTTCAGATTTTGTGTTTTCAAGGTGACTCAGGGAGAGAAATTTTGGAATTGGAAAAGTTTTTAAGTCATCCCTCTTTTCCTCAACTGATCCATTAGAACATTCCTCGTCCTTCATGTTTGCAACCTGCTTGTAATGTTTAAGAGTGAGTCAAAAAATAGAGGAAGGAATTTTTCACTTACTTGAAATTTTTTTGCATTTTCTGCTTTAAAATATTGCTCAGCATGCAGAGTTTGATTGGCATCTTTGCATTGTGAAAACCGGGTTTGTTCTTTCCAAAAATATGGTTTTGGCTGCTTTGAACAATCACCCTCAATCTCAACCATATAATCTTCCTCTTGAGAATCATATTTGAGAATATTATCTCTATGTGCAAGGTCATCGTACATCATCCCTGGATATGTTCCTGCCTCCCTTTGATTTTGAACCTCATCTTTGGCTATGTTGTGAATTGAGAACATAAAATAATCATATTATGTTTTAGGATACCAAGGATGAGATGGAAATTGCTTGGGTACATTGATGCTTGTCCCTTTGGGAACTAGTGAAACATGAGGTATTTGGACAACAATTTCCTCTTTTCTTCTAATCATATGCATTAATTCATTGACTATATTTGTCAATATATCTAGCTTTATCCCTAAATATATCAATTTCTCTCTTTCTATTTTGTCCTCCTTCATTGCTTTCAACTTTTCCTCTCTATTCAACAAGTTCACCTCCACATCAACTACAATATTTTTCATTTCTTCAAGGGTTGTAGTGTCCCTTTCTCTTAATTGGAATGCCATCTCCAGGTCAAATGCATCTGGGTAGTGCAAGAGAGCTAATCCTAGGGGTGGCCTTATAACAACATGCATTGAATGATACACTTTATTGAACCTCGCTGAAAATTTTTTTACTGTCTCCCCTGGCTATCTTTTTAAATGGTTATACTCTTCTATGATGAGAAATTTTTTTACCATGACCGCCCATCTATCCAGGAAAACTTGCATGAATTGATGAAAATTGCTAATTCTTGTAGCTCGAAGATTTTTAAACCAATTTTTAACTTTACCTTACAATGACAGGGAAATCATTCAGATGCCGACATCATCTTCTTTCACCTCAAAAAGATCAAGAATGTCCTCAAAATTTTGAATGTTTTTTTCAGAGGTGATCTTCACATTTTCTCCATCGAATCTGGGTAGATTATTGCTATAATTTGCAGGGAGGTCATGGAGAATAGGGGGAAAATCCAGAGGCTTGTATCTATTTGAGACTTTCACAGGTATAGGAGGTAAAGCAAGGGGCTTATAGCTCTCTGGTATTTCAAAAATAATATGAGATAAAGAATTTGGCTTGTGTTCAATTGGGATTTTTTCAGGTATCGAAGTGTGTACCCAAGCTATAGGGATGGGTTCAATATTTTGAGGCTCTTCAGGTTGAAACTAACCACTATATATTTTAGCAGTATACTCTTGACCGGGAACATGATAAGAGAGAAAATAGCTACAGACAAAGCCAAAAATGTTTTGAATACAATTTGGGCTTGAATACCTTCTTTTTCCAGGCTGATTGGTCGTGTTTCACATCCTTCCTCCAGTGGAGTCTTTGAATGGGACTGATCTATATTGGAGTTGCCAGGTGGATGATTTCAACCTTATTATGTCTGGATGTTTGTTCACCATCATTTTCCAAATCTGAACTTGATAAGTGTTACTAAGGAAGATAAAACTCGTCCCTAGTATGCTCGCCACTATGTTAGTGCTCCGTAATTCCAAGGCTAAAGACAGAATCCCAGAGGCAACATCAAAATGGATTCGGGCCTAGGATCTAGCCCTCATAGACACAAAGAGGATATATCTATTAGATATAACTTTGTTGATTTGGGAATTTTAGGCTGGTTAATGGGTTCAGAGTTTGGATTTTTGAATGGGTTTGGTGAGGAAAGAAAGGGAAAAGGCCATTGGGGAATGGATTCAAAAGGCTTGGGTGATCAATTTGCAGAAGTAATCAAGCATGAGTGAAACAGGGCAAGCTAGGTGTACTACTTTGGATCTTTAAGGATTAAATGGATTGGGAAGATAAAAAAAGAGTGGAATTCAGTATAAATTAAGGAGAAAGTAAGAATTCCTCAATTAGACTAGAATGTAAAGTTCAACAGAAACAGAGGAGCAATTAAGAATTCCTCGATTTGGCACGAGTAGAAAACATAGACTATTATAAACATAGCCAGAATAGGGTGCTCTAGATAAACAATCCTATTCCTCATTTTCTGCTTTAAAATAAGAATTGAGAAATACTGAGAAAGGAATATAATGGAAAAACACATAAAAAACAGAAGAAAACTTCACCATTTCAGACACCACATGAATCTTGAACAACTCCTCTTGTATTACTTTGCAAATAGTCACTTAAGACACAGTGAAAAAATTTCCAGAATCAAACAATTTCTCATTACCCATTGTTTCTCCCTTCTACCTTTTCTTTTACCGCACAATATATAGACTTAACTACAAGATCTATCTTTTCACTCGAACCTTCCATATACTTTCTAAAAATAGAGAAATTGTTATAAAATTAATGACACATGTATAACCAATCATCAGTCTTTAATGAAATGATTTCCACAGGGGTGACTTACGTGGAGCTTCCTCCTACTTCTCTAAAAATAGAGAAATTATTATAAAACTAATGACACATGTATAACTAATCATTAGTCTTTAAGGAAGTGATTTCCAGAGGGGTGAGATGTGTAAAACTTCCTCCTACATTTCAGGATGTTGTGATTAACAAGATATTATTTTCCATTCGAGAGATGGAAAACATATATGAATAAGGATTTGCATTCATTAGTTGATCTCTGTGATATCTTGAGGTCGAGTAAGTGTTGGAACAACTGGAAGATTACTGCAACAAAGTTTTCAAATTTTCCATTTGTCCCATATACACTTCTAATACTGCTGCTTTGGTGCCTGAAACTATGCTACCTATGCCTTTGAATAGTATGAATCAAAACATGCTCAACATCTACAAGCATAGTGTTTCCACCCAATTTTTCCATTTCTGCAATTGCATGAAGTGCTAAAGTGGTCTTTCCACTTCTTTACCATGATAAAATTCTTCGTCAACATATGAGTGCAATTGGACATTTTTAATATCGACTCTGAATACATTAACAACTGTGAGCTCTTGTTTCAGTGGAAAATTCCTTTAACATCAAGTGAACACCTGTACACATATTTCTCCAACTGGGCACAATCTTCTTTTAACAACTATGATATTGGCCTGGAGCATTTTGACAGTTGTGAGCTCAAGGTTTGAACAACTATTCAACTCTGCGTGAAGAAATGATATGTCGAATCTCTTTGCTGCTCACAATGATTAGATTTCATAATATTTATCTGCTAATACTGACTTTAAGATGGAGGGTGTTATCCTGGCTGTAATTTTGTTCCTAAATTTTACAAGCCATGGCTACATCGACAGATTGCTGGGGAACAATCAATTTATCGATTATGATAATTCGTGGGCCTTCAATCCCACTCTCAATTCCATTGTCGAAGATGGCTCCCACTTGGAAAAAGATGCTGTGCAGCATTGTGGTGAAGAAATAATCCCCTGGCACAACTCGTCGGAGAATAATACCACGAAAGGTCGAATTTATGGCTCATGGTGCTTGTGATGAGGTGTTGCACTTGTTTAGCAAAACCAGAAACCAAATTTTGGAGGGGCCAGTAGATGGTAAGTTGTATTATGATGGGGGGGGGGGGTACGAAGGTTTGTGGGGATGACACATAGGTGTATAAGTGGAGACCGAAACCATTTATTTCAGACCCTGCAAATAGTAAATATTGAATGGTAGAGGGGCAGGGCCAAAAAACAATATTGGCTATTGGATGCGAAGCGGGGGTTTAATATGGGTGAAGTGGCGATAAATTTTTCTATGATGAGACAAGATAATGAATGTAAGGAACTAGGCTTATATCCTAAGTGTAATGAAATGTGTGGGAGGTAAGGAGTTCCACCTAAGGTTTTAGAATTTTTCAAAACATCTCTTCCATGTGCCTGTAAAGGGATTTCCAAACCTAAGATAAAACATTCTTTATCCTTTTGACCAGAAATACCCACTAGGAAATAAATGTAGCATTATTTTCAATATGAAAAATCTGAAGAAAAATAATTAGTCGCCTCAAGATCCTATAGATTATAGGACACTAACACTTTGTGTACCAATTAATGTACCCTTGGACATTTAACATCCTCATCATAAACAAAAATACATGTATATATATACCTCTGTCTTTTATTCATGCAATTTTCATTCATGGATAATCATCATGGAAATTAGGCTTAACTATTCTTTGAAGCTCCTTAAAATAAATGAAATTATTGCCTTGCTTGAGTCTTCTTCTATCCTTTTTTCTGCTGCAAAAAGGAGTCCACTGCTCTTTAAAACTGATAATTTTTTTTTTCTCTCTGTGTAAAAAGGCCATAAAAACACCTTAACAATGTTTTTACTGCTTTATTACTCATGCTCAATCTCTGTTTTGCCAATTTTTTTCTCAAAAATCCCTTCTCTATTTTAAAAATTCTCACTGTGCATATGAAAATAGGACAAATTTCTCACTGTCTGTATGAGAATAGGAAAATTTTGCTCACTGTGTGTATGAGAATGGAAAATTTTTCTCATTGTGTGTATGAAAAATATAACTCTATGTTTTTCATATGTAACAATTTCACAATTATACATGAGGGAATTTGTGATTCGAGCTCAATTACTTGATTTGGAAGCAATCTTGTAGATGTCTCTGAGTTAATAACTTGTGTTCCTATGTTTAAACAATGTCACTTCAATTAGAACTCCTCTTCAACATCTCTGAGGATTCACTGATTACACAGGTGGCAGAGTTGGTTTAATGGTGGCAAGGTTTTGAATTCATAACTGAAGTTTAACTCCTTATAAAATGACACATCTCAAACACCATCTCGGGCTTAACTACTCCTAAAATCTGTTCAACTACTGATAGGAATTCGAAAATTATTTCTTACCTTTTCTCTTTGTAGAATTTTTGGAGTTTGTTGATAAGATCGGTCACCTTGGCAAACAAGAGATCTCAGCCTTCAATCCTCTCATTAAAACAGATGCATTCCTTCCTTATTTCTCCAAAAACCTCTTTGATCTCCTCACCTATTTCTTATGCAACTTCTTCTTTTTTCAAGCTTATCTGTTTTACGCAACCCTCTCTTCAGTGTTTGTATTTTTATTACTTGTTTCCTCCTTCCACGAGGGTGGTATATGCGTGCATGTGAGTGCACATCGCTATCCTCCTCTTTCTGAGCTTAATTAATGTTGTGATGGTGGAAGAAAGGCTTAACACAGAGTTTTGTTTGCGTTATAATGGTGAAGGATAGCAATAGCATTACATAGAGTTTGTTTGAATGTGTTTTGACCGTTTTACCACTCCAACTCACACTCTAACTTGTGTACCCGTGGCTACCCATGTGTCTCTATTTTGGCTGCATTCTTCTGCCTTATGTGTAGTCCTCCTTCCATGGTTTGTATGCCTATATTATCACCATAACTCTGCATTACCCATGTTCTGTAAAGTTCACCCTTCGTTCATGGTTTCATTCATTTCATTTCATGCCCACTTTTGTTTGTATGTGAAATGATACATATGTATTTTCATCCTTTCCGCGTTTTTTCATGTTATAAATTGCATTTCATCTTTTCAATTCTTATATTACATTTCATACTATTTGTAATTTTGTATGGCATTGCTTAATTTGTTTTTGAAATGACCATTTGATAGGTCATTTCAAAATCAAATTTTCTTATAATGACACTAACTCTTTGTGGTTTTGTAGGCAAATGAAAATTCCTTAAGGGAAAAAATATTGAGTCCTCAATCTTTGATAAAAAATGATTATAGGATATGTTAGAGGATAATATAGGGGTATATGGAATTAATGTAAGACATTTCTATGGGATTAACGTAGGAACTTTTTTAATATAGAATGTATGGTAGGATAATGGATATAATAGGATAATGAGGGTAGGATAATGAGTGTAGGGGAATATAGGTAGGATAAATGTAGGATGTTAGATGATAAATGTAATAGGATGCATATGCAAGTTAGATTAATTTTAACAATTCGAGAAATTTTTTCAAAATCAAAGGTTCTAAGATTTTTTTTTTTACTTACTGTACTTTCCCTTTCGCAAAATAGCTTAATGTCAATACTGATTGATGATGATCTTTGCTGGTTCTTCCATACTTGACTCATGATGATGGTTCTTCAAAGATGAATTCTAATGGAATGTAAATGATTGTAACTTATTATTTGAACCTCTTGATATAGAATATGTTGTTTCATGTTCTTTTTGCATCTGATATTGATTCAAGTCCCTTCTAATGAATATTGATTTTTTTCAGGTCCCTTTTGCAATAATATTTTGAATGATGTTTCAGGTCCCTTCTACAATAATATTTTGAATGATGTTTTAGGTCCCTTCTGCAATACAACTACTCAAACTATTTTCATAGTTTCATTATGAACCTCCCCCTTGCTTATGCTAAGACTTTTCCTCAAGTCTTAGAGTTCTAGAGGATTATTTCTGCAAAATCAAACTGAAGTAAAAATAAAAAAAAATTGAAAAATTCATATTGGCCAAACAAGTTGGTTTTCCGATATGAATTCAAGTTTTTATTGTGTCAATTTCTTGGATTTTTACAACCAAACTCCTTTATTATTTATTTATTATTATTTTTTTTATTCTGGAAGTAAGGAAGGAATATCACTATGCGGTTTCATTATTTCCATGTTATCTTCTGTTGAGATTCTTTTCAGAAATTCCTCTTTATTGATAGGCTTATTATAGACCTTAAGCCTATGTCTATTGACTAAAAATGAAATTGTTGCTTCATCAATTGCTTTTATTTTAACTGATCCATTGTAAAAAAAAATTCTATCTCATATGGCCCAAGCCAATGAGTTGTAAACTTTGCTTTGAAATATTTGATCTTGGAGTCAAAAAGCAATGCCCAATCTCCTTTATGAAAATTTTTATTTTTAATCAATCTATCATGCCACTTGATTTTCTGATGTTTCACAAGTGTTGTATGCTCGACTTCTTGTTGTCTTATTTCATCGAGTTCATTTAATTGCACGACTCTCTGTTGTTGTCCTTCAGATAGTTCCAATCCCAATTTTGCTACAAGTTTATATGTATGAATTTGAAATTCAATGGGTAACATAACTTCCTTACCATATACCAATTGATATGGACTGAATCTAGTTGTATTCTTCTATGTAATTATGTATGCCCATAATGCATCCCTTAAATTTTCTGACCAATCCTTTATGTTCATTTGCACTGTTTTCATCATGATATTTTCTAGGACATTATTAGTGGACTCTACTTGTCTATTTTATTGGGGATCGTACGGAATATATTTTTTGTGTTTGATTTTATAATTTTCCGTAAGATCCTGGACAAGTTTGGAGCTGGACTATGCTCCCTGATCTGTAATAATCTGTCTCGCAACTCCAAATCTGACAAAGATTTCCTCAAAGAGGAATGAGACTACTATGTCTTCTGTTTCTCTTTCTACTGCCTTTGCTTCTACCCACTTTGTAACATAATTTGTGCACACTAGGATATACTTCTTTCCATTTGAAGGTGGGTTAATTGGTCCCACAAAGTATAGAGCCCATTTCTCAAATGGCTCTATGAGTACTTGTGGCTTCAATGTCATTTCATATGATATTACAAGTCTTTGAGTTCTTTGGTAGCTGCCATTTCTTTTAACATAGGCTTTCAAATCCTTGAAGATTGTTGGCTAGTAGTAGCCAATTTTGAGCACCTTGTTTGTTGTTTTCTTGTCTGAAAAATGGCCACCATATGGCTCGTCATGATATGCTTTCAAAATACCTGGAATTACAGCTTCTCTAACACATTTTCTTATTAATAAATAAAAACTAGTATAAAAGAGGTCACCGTTGACCCAACTATATCTAGCACTTTCTTTGATTATTTTTCTTTTCTGTTTATTGGTGAAATGGGATGGTAATATTCCAGATGATAAATAGTTGCCTACATCTACAAACCATGGGGTTTTAGCTGTTATAGAAAATAAATGTTCATCTGGAGAATTGTCTGAAACATGATTTGGATCACCAGGTGAATGAAGTCTTGATAGATAATATGCTACTTGATTATCTATACCTGGTCGATCTTGAATAGTGATGTTAAATTATTGCATTAATAACAACTATCTAGTAACTCTAAAATTTGTAATTACTTTGTTCATTCAGTATCTAATGGTTGAATGAGTTGTATGCATGAATACTTGATAGCCTGTTATGTAATGCCTAAACTTATTAACTACATGCACACCAACTAATATTTATTTTTTTGTGACTGTATAGTTCAATTCTGCTGGTGTTAAATTTTTTCTTATGAAGTATATGGCTTAATTAAACTGATTTTATTTCTGTCCAAGTGATGCTCATATAGCTGTATCATATGCGTCACTAGATATATGAAATGGAAATGACCAGCTTGGTCCTCGAAGAATGGGTGCAACTGACAATTTTTCTTACAATATTTAGAATGCATTTTGACAATTCGTTGTCCATTGGAACTCAACATCTTTTGCAAGTAACTTTACTAGAGGTAGAGCTATTTTGCTAAAATTTTCAATTAATCTTCTGTAATAGCCTGCATATCCCAAGAAACTTCTTACTTCTTTTTGTGTTGTTGGTGGTATCAAGTTCACAATGACTTGTATTTTTGTTGGATCCACCTTGATTCCTGAAGAACAAATATGGTGCCCCAACACTATCCCTTCAATTAAAATCATAAAGCATTTTTCATTACTGAGGGATAGGTTTGTCTCTATGCATATTTTAAAAAAAATTTCAAGATTATTCAAACAATCATCAAGTGTTCCTCCATATATAGTAAAATCATCCATGTAGACCTCTACACATTCATGAACTATATCAACAAAGATTGTAAGGACTTCTCCTTGAAAAGTAGAAGGTGCATTAGATAACCCAAAGGGAAAAACATTATATTAATATGTTTCCCATGGAAAAGTAAATGTGGTTTTATCCTGGTCTTCCAATGCTATCTTAATTTGATTGTATCCATTAAATCCATCAAGAAAAGAAAATAATTTCTTTCCAGCTAATTAATCTAGTACTTGGTCAACAAATGCTAACGAAAAATGATCTTTAAATGTGGCTTTATTCATTTCCCTATAGTCTACACATATTCTCCACTTTCCATTTTTCTTTGGTACCACAACTAAGGGAGAAACCCATTGACTATTAGAGATAGGATACATGAATCCAACTTATAAATTTTTTTGCAGTTCCTCTTTCACTATTTCTTTCATCATAGGATTCATTCTTCTTTGTGGTTGTCTCACTGGTTTGATATGATCATAAGTATAGATGTGGTGAATATATGTATTTGGAAGAATTCCTTGCATGTCTATGCAATCCCAAGCAAAAGCTTTTGAATATTTCTGTAATAAAGCAATTACATGTTGTTGCTATGATGATTGTAAATTATTACCAATATTCAAACTCCTTCCAGAATTAATTTTAGTGATTTTACTTTGTGAATTGTTAATTGAGTTAACAGGAAAAATATTTTCAAATGAATTTTGCAATTATTGAGTTCTAAAATTTTCCTGAAAACATTGATTTCAAAGTTGATTGCAGCTTCATAATGTGTTATTCCTAGCTGCTCTGAAATATCAGGTTCTGAGATGAAAAGGTGTAATAGGTCCTCATTTTCTTCCGCTTCTCTAAAATTAAAGACTTGATTAATACTGAGAACATATTGAGTCTCTTGTTGTTTTTAAATCCATGATAATAAATAAGGAAATTGTGCTGGAGGATAGAGTGTAACATGTTTCCTTTCATCCCCATGTGTTATGACCATACTTCCTCATCTACATCTAATGAATGTGGCTAACCATGGTCTGCCTATAATTAAAGGATGGCCTCCTAGATTTGTTTTTGGCTGCAAGATTAGAAAGTCTACAGGATATTCCCATGAATCCAAAGAAACAATGATATCTTCTAATATTCTCTCTGGTACAACTTTAGATCTATCTTCTAGCTCCAAAATAGTAGTAGTAGGTCGAATATTGGGCAATTTCGAGTATTTCATAGTTTCTATTGTCATGAAATTTATGGCTTCTCCCAAATATATTAAAGTATTTGGAAATGAAAAATTATTGATTGAAATGGTAACCATAGGGATCCCAAGATCAATATATTTTTCAATTGTTGTTTTTGCAGACATGAGACTAGCTAATTTGCCAATGAACTGGATTGTTGGTGGATCTATTTTCTTTCTGCCAGTTTACTTAATACATAGCTCCTTTATTATTTTTGCATAAATTAGAATATCTTTTATAGCTTGCAACAAAGGAATTTTGACATAAGAATTACTCAATTCATCCAAAATATCAAACTCAGGAAGAGACATTGGATTTTTTCTGCTCTACTAACCTCTTTGAATAAGGTGGTGTTTAAGTCATAATAGATCTTCCTTTCTGAGTTTGATTTCCTGGATGAGATTTTTCAGATTTTTCTTCTGTGATCAGTGTAGAAAATTTGTGTAATATTTTCCTATACCTTAAGTGGACATATTGTATAGGAAGAATAGAGTATGTAGGAAAATATGTTGGTTCTTCAAAATTGTATGCAGTTCTGTCCACCTTGTTACTTGGATTTCTACTAGTTGAGATGGTAATTGAGTTGGTCTAGCTAGGGGTTGGTTAGAAGGAAACTGAAGCTGTTGTGGTTGAGTTAGTAAGGGTGCAGGATTTTTTTGTGGATATGGCATGGCTTAAGGATGTTGCTGGAATTGTTGATATTGAAATGGTTGTTGAGGATATGGTTGTTGGTATTGTTGAGGATACATTTGTTGAGGTGGCTGGTTTCCATAACTATATCCTCTCCAACCTTGTGAAGGTTGGTTTTGGTAGTGTTGTGGAGGGCAAGCCTACCATGGAATTGGAATATTCCATGAATTCTGAGAGGGATACTGATAATTATGGGGTATTTGTTGAGGGAATTGTTGAGGAATCCTTAGTTTCCAAGGTCTCCTTGGTGCCATATATTAAAGAGAATCAGTCCCTTGTACTTCTTCCATTTGCAAATATTTAAACTTTGGACAATTTTCGGTTGGATGATTGTCTATACAAATTCCAAATACTTGAACACTATCCAAAGGACATTCTCTTAGTGGATGCTTCTTCCTGCACTTAGGGAAAAATATTGACAATATTTGATCTTGTTCTTCTTTCTTTTTATTTGATTTCAAAACATCATCTTATGTTACTAAAGGGATCAAAAGATCAATTTTAAGATTTTCTATCAAAATTCCTATTTCCGCTCTTGTTAGTCTCCCCATTGCAGATTTGGAAGCTCTTAATGTAACATCTCTTTTTCCACTTTTTTCTCCCGTAGAATATTTTTGACATGGTTCAACAATCTCATCAAATTGCAAGTTTGAGATGTCTCCTTTGCCCATCACATTGAGAATATCAAGGTAGTCATCTCTTATACCTTTAAGAAAAATTGTGCAGATGGTATCAAGATTTAGAGAGTGTTGTTTGGATTTTTGTAGATTGTAAAGGAATATTTCCAAGTACTCTTCCAAACTTTCATCTTCTTGTTGTATCATTCTGAAACTGAATTCTTTTGAGACTCTAGACCTGTAATAGGCCTGATACTTTTTAAGAAAAAATTTCATGTCATCCCAAGAAGAAATGGTAGGTACTCCTAATCCCATAAACCATTTTACTGTTGCTGCTTTCAAAGTAGTAGGAAAGAGACAAAGTTTATGTGTGTCAACTGTGTAACCATAAGTACGACATAAAATATCAAACTCAAACATAAATGAATTAGGATCTTCAGTTGACATTCCATAAAAATTGGGCAAAACAGAAGCTGGGATATTTTTCATTTTCCCTTCTTCTCCTACGATTGCTCTTGTGTCTAATATTGGGCATATCATTCTGTCTTTTGCTATCATATTCTCTTTTTTCATCTTCCCCTATTTTTATCTCTGATTCTGTTCTCCCGTCTTCCTCTCTTTTTCTCTACCATTCTTTTTGTTGCCTCTCATGTTGAAGTCTTTTTTCTGGAGTCATAATTGGTATGTTAGATCATTCTCCTTCCTCAGTCATTTTCTCTTCAGTTGTTTGTGATGTTTCAATATGAGGTTGAATTTGTGTTTCCTCAACTATCTTGATTTGTTCAAGAACTGGTTGCTCTAATTGTTTAACAATTGGCCTCCTTGTTTCCTTTTGTTTTTCTATGAAAGAGGTTTCTTTTGGTGTTTGCTTTCTTTTCACCTCATAGGCTAATAAGGTTTGTCTTTCAATAAGAGTTAATCTTTGTCCTGATTTTTGTTTTTCTTCTAATTCCTCTAGAGTTGGTCTTCCAGCAACTGGTGTAGTTAGTCTTGATGGTCATGTTCCTATGGATGGTTGAATTGTTGGGGGGTTTTGTTTAGTAAATATACCTTTCTGATCTCTTTCTATAGGCATAAAGAAACATAACTAAAAGAAAAACTAAGTTTTTGTTGTTTTTGGTGTGTTTTATTTTTTAAATTTTATTTTATCCTCCTAATTGACTATGTTGATTTATGCTTCCCCGACAACGACGCCAAAAATGTTGGGTCAATTTACTGGGTAAACTAACTCAAGTATTTAATTATCAATCTGGGTTTATAAACTTGAAAGCATGTCCAAAATATATGGATCTCAGCTGTAGTCAATTTTTAGAAGACAACATGTATAAACTGAAAGGAATGCATATTAAAAATATATTCTAAATTCTAAGATTTACGGAAATGCATATTACAAATATAAAATTTAACTAAGTAATTTTTGATTCAATATGTAATAAGTGAGAGAAGAGGCTCCTAACTTAGGAGATCCCGTTTTTCCTTCCCCACAGTACTACTTTCATGAAGAGAAATTATATAAATGACGGATAATAGTTTATGATGCATAAAAAGTAGGAGAAGAGGCTCCTAACTGAGGAGGTCCATGTTGTCCTTCTTTTCAATTCTATTCATCATTGTTACCATTGTATTAAAACTAAAAATTCAGAAAATAACTCAAACAAGGAAAATAAGATGAATTTTAGTTATTGTTCTTGGATCAGATAGAAGGAGAATATAACTTAAACTCTTGTTTGTCCCTTCATATGTAGATTAGAATTAAGCCAAGATTCATCAACAAACATAAGTAAATAACTCAAACAAGGAAAATAAGATGAATTTTAGTTATTGTTCTTGGATCGGATAGAAGGAGAATTTAAATTAAACTATTGCTTGTCCCTTTATATGAAGATTATAATTAAACCAATATTTGTCAACAAACATAAGAAATATTCATACATATAAATGACTGAATAAGTTTGAATAAAAAGTAGTTCATGAAATTTAAGCTAGATTAACCAAAAAGTGTACTTAGCTTGGTTTGGGGGGCCTCCACCCTTGCCTTGCACACTTGAAGAACTTATCAGCTACTAAAAATTCAATGAATAATCCAAAGAATTGAAAAACAGAAATAAGGTGGAATTGGTTCCTCAAATTAACTCACAATATTCAAAAGTCTCAATATTAAATTATACAAATTCTCCATGCTTGAATGGTTCATAAGCTCGGTTTAAATAGAAAAATGATAAAAAAATTATCCTACAATGTCTCTAACAGCCTTATCCATCCTAATCCCATCTATGTAGGTCGAACTCATCCATTCAGTTACACAAAATCTAGAAAAATCCAAAAAACTACTAATTCTGCCCTATTTCCTAGGGATTTCTGAAAAACAGGTCATGTTTGACCAGCATTGATTGGGCCTGTTTTGGCTCAGTTTGACCAAACCAATAGATGATTTTCCATCCGCGGTTCCCAAGCTTTCCAAATCTACACTCATCTCATGCCCAGGTGTCTCACACATATTACTTCAATGAAGCAATTACGGGAATATTCAGTTTTGTCCAAAAATACTCTTAAAACCCAATTTTTACAAAAATATCTAAAAATTGGGAAACATAATTTATTTACCTAAATATTCATAATAAGGTAAAAATAAGCATATGTGGATGATATAAGGTTTAAAATGATGGAAATTAGGTGGATTTTTAATAAGAAAAATTGACCAAAATTAAGGGCCAACGAGTAGCACGACCAAGAAGATAGGTAGGAAACGCAAACCCAAAAATTTAGAATCGATTTTATAATGAAGTTAGGAATAAGATCGATTAAGTAAATGAGTGTTAAAATTATAGGGTATCCATGGATTCTAGTGTTGAGGATATCTCGAAAAAAGCCATGAAAAATGTTGAGTTTTCATTAAACAAAACTCCGTAACTGAATGTTGAAGCCTTCAAAAGAAATCCCATGAATTGAGTGGAGTTCACAGTGTTTCAGTTTACTTAGGATTTAATGTTAGACAATTCATTTTAAATTGGCTAGATTCTAATCCTAAGTTCCAGTTGTATGGTGGCAGCGTAGGCTTAAATATGAAGACTCCAGTTATATGATTGACAATGTAGGCTCAATTTCGAGCTCCAGGTGTATGGTTGGCATCATAAACTCCAAGTCAAAGACCCCAGTTACGTTATTATCAACATAAACCTCCAAAACATAGCTCAAAGTGCATGATGGTGTCAAGTGGTGTAAAAAACAGAGCTTAAGTGCTAGTGAGTGCATGATAGTGCTAAAATTGCAAATGGCATATCGAAAACAGAGTTGTAGTTTCCAGAGAGGAATGTGATAAGAAAAATGTGCTAGAAGACTGTAAGACTACATAATTTTTTTCATAATTTCCCAGAAATCGATTTTTGGAGGTGTTAAAACACAAAGATTGCTTCTTATTCTCATGGATATTCAACAATGATTTTTTTTTTTTTTTGCATCTTAGCCCAAAAATTTGACATTATAGTTCAGAAATTTCTCCTTATTTTTAGTGACCAAGAATTTTCATACAAGTCCAAAATTTGAGATTTCAATTAAGAAATTTCTCATTTTTTTAGGTATCAAGCATAGGTTCAAATCAACAATCCAATTCATAATTTTTGGGTATACATTGTAGAATCCTGGTAAGAAATACACCTGTGATATTTAATAAAAAAATGTTTTTCTTTGAATGATCAATTACAAGAAAACATTTTTCTCTTCTCTGATATTCACACCACAAATATAATTTCTCTATTATATAGACATAGTTTGCAAGCAATTATTTTCATCATAATAGAGTCATTATTTCTCCATGAGACTATTCACTGTTGAAGGATATTTGGCATGGTATAGAGAACAAAAATAACACAAACAGAGTCACCCAAAATTGCAAATGGAACAAATAATAGAGCCTAAAGGATTCCAAATTGAGAAATGGAACAGAGAAACCAAAGAGAAAATTTATCAAGCAGGCTTGTTAGAGTTTCTTATGCAATTTAATGGTTACAATGATAAAGTGTCAGAAATGTTTATATCCAATTTTTATAATGAAAAAAACAATTGTAGGAGATATTACCATCCGTACAACACAAGAGTATTTTTCTCAAAGCTACAAACTTTCCAATGATAGGAGAAAAATACCATAAGGGACAACACTTCAAAGAACCATTGAGAGGGAGAGATATTTTATATCTTACCCAAAGAATTAAAGGAAGAAGTTGATAGGAGATCCTTCTAAGCGAGATAAAGAAATTGATTTAGAAATCCTAGAATAATTGCCTCTTAGTTCACCTCAACAATCGCATCATGAGATCATTAAAAAGCTAGAAAGGGAAGCCCAAGAAAAGCTTAGGAAGCTAGAAAAAGATTCTTATTTTTAAGATTCTTGGATTGAGGGATCATCATCTTATTCATATGAAAATAATATCAAAGGAGTTTCTGAATAAGTTCATGGTGAACCATTAGAGACTCACAAAGAAGAAAATGCAAAGAATATCAAAGGAGTTTGCAAAGAGATTAATGATGAGGAACATGCCAAGAAGATGAAAGAATTTAACAAAAAGCTACAGCTAAATGAAATCATGGAAATACATCTAAAGAGGTAAAATGAAATGTACAAGGAGAAAAAAACACGATTGTAAAAGAAAATAAGAGGTTGAATAAGAAAATGTAGAAACTAGAAACACATAACATCCTCATTTCAAAACAAGCATGGAGGTGGTTAAAATAGAAGAAACACTAGTAATACAAATATGAGAAATAGAAGATAAAGAGTGAAATCTACAAGGGTGAAGAAAAAGGACAAGAAGGAATTGATATAGTTTTGCAAGTAGCTTAGTTAGAAGCTTCTACATCAGGGGGTAGATCCACAGGTAGAACAAGAGGGAGATCAACATGCAGAGGCAGGAGATATAAGAGAGAAAGACAAGCATGAGGACATGCTTGTGGATCAGCAAGGGGGAGATTATGGCCCTCGATTTTGACCATTTTTCACCATGAATATTGCACCTTTATATCATCCGTTACCACCATATCATGATCTTATTTGTCATATTTTTGCGTATTTTTACACATTAAGGAAAATAATTATTTATTTTAATTTTTAGAAGTTTGACTAAAAGTTGGGTATTAAAAAATAATTTTGGAGAAACATAATTTCCTGTAATGGCTCCATTGAAGTTGTATATGCAGGACACCTGGGAAAAAAATGAATATAGATTCGAGAGGTATAGGAACCAAGGATGGACAAAATCCTATTTTCACACTCCAAATGAGTCAGAACATGCCCAGTCAAAGCTGGTCAAACTTGACCAATCACTTAGAAAATCCCCTGATTTAGGGGCAGTTTTGTGATTTTATGGAATCCTCCCAATTTTTTTGCAACAAAGGGATGAGTTTGACCCTACTAAGTGGAATAGGGCTCTTTATGGTTGTTACAACAATTATAGTTGATTTTTTTATACTTTTAGCCTATTTAAGCACAACTATTCAACAACTATGAACATATTTTTATTTATCAATGTGATTACTCTCTTTTTGAATACATTTGAAGACATGCTTTATATTTATTATGCGTCATTGTTGTGGGATGTGATGGTATATTACTGTAGCTGATTTTCTTAGAGGTGTACCAAGCAAAGGTGGAGGGCCCCTATTCTAAGCTAAGTACACTATTTTGTTAATTGATGTTAATAATTGTGAATAAGTTAGCATTTTAGATTTATGAATATTTCTATATAATTTATTGTGAATATTTTATGTATAAAATTATTAGTATGTCATGACCATTCAGATTTTGGAATTTATCTCCTTTCAGTGACTAGTTTGAATAATTAAGGACAATCCAAGTCTCCAATTTGGAGCCTCTTCCTTGTTAACTAAGAATTGGATTGGAATTTGTGTTTATGCATTCCTCCTTTCTTGCTTTCTTAAATAAGGTGTATTATGATTTATGGTGAAATTGGTTTTGTTGAAATAGAAATCATAAAGAAGGACAATTGGGATCTCTAAGACAAGAGCCTCTTCCTTGTTGACTATGATTCAAATAAAATCACTATTAACTTGTTCATGCTTATAGATCATAATTTCTATGCTTTATTTGCAATCAATAGTTTATATGTATAATATGAATTTCCATTATTTTGATCTAAGCAACTAGTTCCTACACTAGTTAAATCTAAGATCCATATACTTTGGGTGTGCTTCGAAGTTTACCAACCTGGATTGATATTAAAATAGATTCTCTAATTCACCTCCATAAATTAGACTGAAAACCCCCTCCTGAGGTCACATGATAGATTTCTGTAATTTCTATTTCAGTTATGGGATGTTGACAAGCATACCTTCGTCATCAAAGGGACTATTCTACCATTTAGTGTAGCAAGAGATATCTATTTTCTTATAGGTTTTGTAACTCAAGGAGAGTTTTCTACACATCCCCTACCACCTGGGCAGGTGGATATTCGACGATGGGATGAGGATCACTGTGATGGTCCTAACCCTATTGAGGATGAGTGTATCAAAGCACCCTATAGCTGGGACTATGATTTTGTGATTGGAAGGGCCAGAGACCCCTCATTGATTATCAGAGCCCATGATTGCAGTAATATAGAGGCTGCAGGTGGGTCATTTTTTTGACTGGGCCCATTTTGTATACATGGGCATGGTCACTTAGTTGAAAGCGGCTTGAGAGCGATGAGGTCGCAAATTTTGTTATGATTTTATGTTGCACTCTATATGAGAGGGTGGTGATGCTATATCCTTTTATTGCAGTGCCCCTTGGTCCTACTAGGGATCCTAGGATGAGAAAGTGGGCACTCGTGATGCCAGGAGCTAGTGGAGGTGCAGTAGGGTGTTACTAGAACACCGAGGCAGAGGCTTGGTTTGATTCCAAACCTCAGTTTATCCTTGATTATTCATATCGTGGGATCAACTTCTAGGGTGATCCGGATATGGAGCTCCCTCCTGGTGAGGTTTTTGGGCTAGCAGGTATGCTTTTTTATTTTTATATTGCAAGTTTTTTTCATGTATGTTTTATGATGTTGATATCTAGCTTTTTTCTCTTGCAAATGTTGGGCCACATGGGATACTGTTGTTAATCAAATCGTTCCTCCTGTTCTAGGTGTCACTGCTGACCTCTGACACACCAAAAGGGGGTAACCCTAAGATTTAACTTTATGGGTTTTGATACAAAAATATAGTTATGTCAGACACATGTATTTAATCATTATAATGAATAGTGAAATTAGCAAAAGGGAGATACATAATTCTAAAGGTTACAATCTCTGAAACTAGTCCCAAGAAATTACAAAAGGTAGTGACAAATTTTTAGAAAAGGATAGAAATGATCAATAAAAAACAAAGAGAAAAGAAAAAGAAAAAAATAAAACAATAGAGTCTCAACACAAACCTTGTTCTCAAGCTTAATAACGATGGTGAGCCCTGGTATTCCACCAAGAATGCTGCAACTCCAAGAGGATATTCTACTTTACTTTATCAACCCAGGGTTCATACAAACTTGGAGGTGACAGTGCTATATAAACATTAGATGCATTATACTCATGTCATCCTCTTCTGAGTCCTACGAAAGGGTGCTATTTCTAGGGTTTATGAGTGAAGTCTGTCATACTTATGATTTATACCTAGAAATACAAGTGACTCAACACCATTAATTTATTAACCATCAAATGAATATTCTGAAGCAATAAAATACATCTATCTATTTTTCAAGGAAAGAAATATGCAATTTAAAGTATGGTAAGAAATACAAGAAAACTAGGCATCTTCATGAAGTGAATGGATGAATTGAAATTGCAGAAAGAAGGCTAATATAGTCACACATTGCTGGGCCAAATGGCTAAACACAGTCCGTCTATTTCATTCTTTAACTATCATGCTTTTACTCATGCATCTAATCATGACCTAATTATGCTTGTAAATGCACAGTTTTGCAACAAGGAGGAGAAGGCACTGAGGTGGCTTAGGAAGGGTTTGAACTCATGGATGCAGGGTTGAAGGTCTCTTGATGATTTCTTCTAGTCTAGATGAGGTTGGTGATGGTTTATGTGCTTAAGGAGAGGCTCACTAGTGTTGCTATTGGTTCTGCTACAAGATTCCTATAGTGCTATAGGAAAGTCCTAAATTTCTACAGGAAATAGTCTGAGGTCAATCCGAGGCCAAAAATGATGGAGAGAGGCATAAGGGAGGTGGCGTGTAGGTGTAATTGGATGAATCGAATGTGTCCAACCATTTACCAAGCTCATAACCTCTTGATAATCTCTTCTTGGACTTCTAGGGTCGCTCACAATTTGAAGGTGAAAAACTCAAAAATAGGGTTGAAGGCGATTTGATGAGAAGAAGGTTGTTTGATGGGTGGGAAATGAAGCTAAGGGTGCTGGTGAAGTCCTCCTTTGTTTTTATAATTTAACCTATAAGAAAACTACTTGTTTATGCAACAAACATGGGAAAATATATGATGAAGGAAATGGAGAAGATGAGTTGAACTTGGAAATCAAACATACTTAAGCATTCAAACATAAATCTAACTCATTATTCTAGACATGTTCATGACACTACATCAACCTAACTATTCTTTCCAAGAAATCATAAACTAAAGAGAAAAGTTGGCCTGTGGTGAAGATCTATCCTCCTTAAGCTCCAATGAAAGAGATGAGAGAGGGAGGATTGACACACAACTTTCTAAGTTTATAAGCTATTATAAAAACATTTATGAAATCTTAACTACAATAAAGAAAAATGGAAGAAAACTGAAAACAATGAATTGAATTATAAGAAAACTAGCTAAATCTCATAAAGCAAACTACCTTCAGTGACATAAAAATAAGCATGAATACACAAGAGAGACTAAGGCCAATGGATTGGGCCCTAACCCACAAGCATATCCCTCTGAAACTAAATTAGTAAAGGACAATATAAATGCTTATCTTATTGCATAAAATAGTCTCATTACATTATCATAAAAGTCTCGAAAACCTATTACAAGAGCTAAGAGTCTATTATCTTCCTTAAAAGTTTGAATCCTAATGAGCTCTTGCTCAACCCTATTTAACCTAGATGGTAGCTACCAAAAACTCCCTAAAAGGCAGGTTATGTGTCCCCTTTGACTACAAGAGAAGTAGAAATTTGGTGCACTTGATCTCCCCGTTGCTTGGCTGCCTTTGATTTCAAGCTGTTGGAGGGAATATCGAGGATCCCTTGGCTGCCTTTGGGAGTTAAGGAGGTGGATAATACCCCTAGAATCTCTCCTTTATTTCCACTCTGAGCTTTAATTGCAAAACCTTCATCGAAAGTGTAATTTTTTTGTGATTATTCTGCATTTAACCCATATTAGGCATTTGAAGTATGACAAGCCTTAATCACCATCTACACTAGCAACATAAGATCATAATATAATTTAAATGTGAGAAAGAGAGAATTAATAAGGCTAGAAAGGCGACAATTAACCCCTCCAGTTATACCTAATGATGGAGCTCATCATCACCCCCATACCAAATGGTTGCTAATCCTCTTAGCAACTTAGTCCTCCTTCTGCATCTCTTTCAAAGCTTTAATGGACCCTATGAATTCCCAAGGAAGAAGTGTTGAAGTCTGAATGGGAGTCCCTTTAGGAGGGTAAAAGCCATCATTCTAATCTGCTTCCTCCGATTCTCTGTTCTTCTCATCTTGGTTTTTCCCATCATTCAATCCCAACAACAAGGGTGGAATGAGTTTCAAACTAAGTCACTGAGTATTCCTGGCTTACATGGATCTCTTATATAGTTGTGCCCTTTCTAGAGAGCTTCTCAATCTCTTTTGTGTGTGGTATTCCATGTTTTTTGTACTTTTAGGGAGGCCATTCCATCTCCTTTGACTAGCCATTATGAATTCATCTCCCAACAACCTAGAAGCATCATCAAAATGGGACATGGCTTGTGCTTGTGTGTTGTGGTACTTTTCTTCAAGTGCATCATACTTTTTTATTTTGAGATGGTTGTTGATGAATCCCCTAGGGCTGAATAGTTCTTCCCTAATGTGTAAAGGCTCCCTGTTTTCTCTCCTCATGACTCTCCCTATTTTTGTGCTCTAGCTTGCTCATTAACCATCCAAGAGACTAATGCCATTAAATACATGTCTCCCATTCTAGGATTAGGGTCCCAGATTTTCAAGTCTGTCAACACAAGATTGTGCATGTAGAATTCTGCCATATTTTCCTTGTCTGCCATCCTTGACTGGTTGCAAAAGTCAATGAATTGTCTGCATTTCTGAAAATCTAGGGATCCATGAGAGGCTAGTGTCCTGATTTGAAATAGGAGCCATTGTTATTTGAGGTATACTGCATAGGAGTTTGATAGGTATCTATGTTGAATAGCGTCCATGCACAAATATTCCATGGTGGCCATTTCTTTTTATTGAAGCTGATCTTGCAATATTTCATTCTCTTCTTGGGCTTCCTAAAGCTACTCTTTCAACATGGATTCTCTGAGCCTAACATTAGAAAAATCCCTTCCAAATCAGTCACTTTTTCCCCCATGACCCCTATGTCATGCACACCTTTGGTTGTAGCAATATTCATCCAATGATGAGTGTGTGCCCTCTTCTCTTCCAATTGATAGAATAAAGGTATTGTAAACTTTTGAGGAATAAATCTGCCCCCTTCAATAAATGTATAGTAGGAGCTGAGATTTGGCTGAGTGTGACACTATTAATACATATTTGGGGACATGTTTTGGTGAGGTAGGATCATCCTTTTCATCTTTCTCTTCCTCCCCTTTGGCATCTTACCCTTCATATTGTGCTTTTTCCTCAACTTCTCAGGCTTCCTGCCTAGCCATGGGTGCCTTTTCTCCTTCATCCAAGGCTTCTTTCTCTGATTCTAGGCATGCTAGAATTTCCTGTAGAAAAGATAGAGTTTCCTATAGAAAAACTTATTTTTCATGTGGAAAAACCTCTCTTTCTTGTTTTCCCCTTTTTTCTATCTTTTAAGGGTATGTGGTGGTTGGTAGATGTCTAGGGGATGCCAAACTTACTAAATGTCTTCTTACATAGGTCACAGGGTTCCTCACAGGTGAGGTGACTTCCTGAACCTTTCCTTCTTCTATCCTTATTTCATCATCCCTCTTGGGTGACTCCTCAATGACCATAGGGATTTTATTTGGAGTCTATGGTTTCCCATACCTCACCCTTTGACTCTTCCTGGTCCTAAAATACATGGGTGTTTGTCTCTTCTTCTTTTCTTTCACTGGTGTGATGAAAGTGGCTAGGGTAGAAACCACTTCCTGATTTTTTATCTCTGGTGATATGCTGGTGTATTGAGGAGAGGTATCAAGGCCTAGCATAGGGTCCAATATTTCATTCTCCCCTATCTTATCTTCCTTATTCCCCTTAGTCTCTTCCTTCTCTGTTTCATTTCCCTCTTTTTATTTTTCTTTCTATGGTTCTAATATCTATGTGTTTTCTGTTTCAACTTCCATCTCTTCTTCTTCTTCCTCATCTTTTCCCTCCTCTTATTCTTATTCTACCTCCCTCTCTCTAAGACTAGAGACATAGGTTTGTCTTGTTTGGGTGGCTATGAATGCTTCCCTATCCATGTATATGAACGAGGACCAAGACACATGGAGGTTTAATCTATTCAGAGCATCACTCACTATTATATTGATAAGGCCATGATGAGCCAAATGATGGTATTTCCTTTCCCTCACATCTTTTCTCATGTATGTTATTGAGTTCAATAGGAAATGAGGAATGCTCAATATTTTTTCTAGAGGGATTTCTCCTTGAAATCTAAGTTCATTCAACAACCTGAAATGGTATCCATAGACTACACTAAGTCTGCTTTCATAGGAAATGAATTTCATGACATGGAAGGCTGCTTCATCCTAGGGGTATGAAAGGATTTCTCTCCTAACTCCATTCTTGTCCTCAATGAACTCTTCTCCTGGTAGAAAGAAGCTTTTCTTGTCTGCAGTGCTTGGCATCCTTTCCTTAATCCATTTGACTCCTAAGGGAAAAGTGGTGATTCTACTAATTAGGTCAGGTGAAAGTGTGATGGCTAGGCCCCTAACCACAGTGATGGCTCTATCCTCTGAGTGTGATTGCAGAGCCACTGCAAAATCTCTAGTTATCTCCTCATTAAAACCCTCCAGAAGCTTGAAGAAACCTAGCCATTGGTGGTTCTTGAAAATCGCCATTACTCGATGATGCAATCTTATTCTTATAATATCAGTGGTATCCCTTCTATTAAATCCCCTTCCAATTTTTATGGTTGTGCTAGGAAGGTGGTAAGATGGTTTTTCTTTGAGAGTTAATTTTGAAGGGGTCTTGGAGATTATGGTCTCAAACAAATTCATATTTCACCGTTTAATTCCAAATTATAAATTGGCTGTGTGTAAATTTCATTGCGAAATTTAAATTTTGGAGGGTGGCAACCACTTACCTCTCTGTCCTCTGGTGTTTTTTCTTGGGATATGGTGGCCTTAGGAAATCATTTCACCCAAAGGTGACTTTGTTTTTCTCTCCTTAACCCTGCTAATATTCCTGTGTAGTTTATTGTAGCACTTCAATGTTTCCTGTAGCACGAGGGTGCATGCAAGTTCATACTTAACCTTCAACAATGTTATTCTCTCTGATGGCTTCTTTGAGATGCTCTGCTCCTAATACTCTCAAAATTCTCAATAGAGTGGGTATAATGAGGCAAACCTTTCCTTTATGGTCTTTCTAACTGTATTTGGAGTGGGGTGTTGACTTGTACTTGGCACAAGTTTTCCTCGTTGGGACTGTTTGTCCCAATCTAGTTAATAATTGCTCCAGCCTACCAATCATATCCTTGTCCCTGTTCACTCCCAATTGACTGATTTGACTTGCCCAGGTGGCATGTACAATTCAATTTTTCATTCAGTTTAACTTTACGAAGGTGGCCAAGTTAACTGGCCACCTTTTTTCCTTTTAAGTCTGTAAACCTCAAAATTAAATTATTTTTATCAGTATGACTGAATAACAAGAGGTGAAGGGCCATACCTAATCCTACCTAGTGCTGGTGTGTTTTAGATATGATTTGGTGTAGGGAGCTAGAGTTTGGTGTTGTAGACATGATCTTTCTCTTGCTGTTTTTTTTTTTTTAGTGAGCATCTTGTTTTCTAAGTGAGCCACTTAAGCTTTTATTTTTCTTTTCTTCTTGCAGGTTCTGCATGGAGGTCCTGAAGTGCTTTGGCTGGTGTGTTCACTTTCCTGGAGTATGCTGGTGGTCCTCTTAATCCATATTCTTCAACTTATCTTTAGATTTTGTCCTTGTTATTAGATATAAAGAATTGCTACATGAAACTTTTCAACTTCTTGTAGAAACCTTCTTTCTACTTATTGGGGCTCCATATTGATTAGGGATGAAGTGAAATGGTTGATGGAGGTCAGGAATGGAGTGATGGAGAAGTAAGGGGAGAGGTTCCATGCCAAGGTATAAATGATTTCATAGGCCCATTGATATGGTCACTGGTGAAATTAATGTGATCAGTTCATTAGTTGATGGCACATGCATCACAAGGCCGAGAAGACTGAGGTCTGTTAGGGTAAGAAGAATAAATCACCATGCATATATCATGAGAAATGAGGATGACAACCGAGAGGGAATGGCATCGTCTTCTTTTTTCCTGGAAAGACGGGATCCACTTGTAGGATGATAAATTGATTTTTATTTTCGGTAGTAATAGCTAGCATTCCCAAAGAAACTATTGTGCATGGATGAACATCTATTGCTAGTCAATTCCCGACTTAATGAGAAGATATTGTGAAATAGGTATGGGATTGATTGCATGTTTTGAGGAAAATCAAAGAGGTTTGCAATCAAGGTTTTTTGGTTTATCGAAGAGAGAAGTAAGAAAAAGAAAGAGAGTATGTGAATTAAAAAAAATGATTATAATGGATTCAAATTTTATCTCAAGTAAATGGGCATACTACTATAATACCTGGTAAGGCATGCATACCACTGGGTAATCACTAGTAAATTCTAGGTTAAACCAAGGTGATAAGGGGGATTTTGAGTTAACATATACCTTGGGTAAAAAATTTGAGCGGGTTAATGTCCAGAGTGAGCAAGGTTGGGGTGACTCACCTGGTAAGGTTGGTTGTATTTATTCAAGGAACCCCAAGTAAAGTTTAAGGGGGGAATGTTAGGTGAATTTTACTTGGAGTTTGAGTCAAGTTTGACTGAGTTAAACAATGATGGTTTTGGGCACGTGGTATTGTGTACCTATGGTTTTCTACCCATGGTATTACATGTGATGGAGCTTATAAAAAGATGGGAGAAATTCATTGTAATGAAGGCTAGGGATGTGAGCAGTGAAGGCTCACTTGGCTAGATTGGCCAAGGTTAATGAAATTTCAGTAGGTTGGGTTATTCCTAGGAGTTGGGGTTTTCCAGGATAAACATTTTTATTTATGGTTTATTATTGTTGCTAGTTGATTTATTAATTATCTAGGTAATTATTTATTATCTCCACAATAAATATTTTTTTAACGCATAAAATATACAAATACACAAGCTATCGAGAAAAATACAATATTGTTGAATAAATATAGAATTTACAAAGGACCCACTCTAGCATGATTACATCAACTGGACCATTCTGGCCCTAAGCCAGATTTGGATTTACAAGCCCATTGCTTACACACTCTCTGCACTCATACACTCCAACTCCTCTCTATATTAGTTTTACATAATGAAATACAAAAGCATCCTAAACTAATTCAGTTCATATCCATAAATTCCTCACCTAAACCTCAAATCTAGGACTTGTAGATCCACTATATCCTCTAAGAGATCTAACTTCCTTAATTTTTCTCTAAATCTCTCAATATGCTCTAGATCTCTTCACGGGAATAAATATGATTACAATTTCATTCTTAAATACATATTTTCTAGAAGCTCCTCACATACTTTGGAAGATAAAATAATGAATCCATTACATTTAATTACTTGAATTAGGGAAACAAATCCCTTGGTAAATGAAACAACACCTAGATCTAGTCAAAAGGATTTGACTCTGAAGTGCAATGCTCCCGCATTAGACTCCCAAGGTGGAAAATTTTCATGATATCCTAACCATTGTAGTCCTCCTGGATCAAAAACTTCAGTTTGTAATTAATATTTCTCTTGGTTGTGTTGATGTGGCTTGGTTGTTCTTTCCTCTAGTTACCACACTTACAAATCTTGTGTTCCTGTCGTCGAGTCTCTCTGAAAATGCAGAGTTCCTGCTAACTCTTCCTCTTTGTTATTTCTCATTTTCTATCGATTGTACTTTCTTTTACTGGAAATTTTCCTCATCAATAATCATACTTCATTAATTATTTTTCCAATTTTTTCCTTTGTCTGCATTTTTTTGTTGATCCCATCTTCTAATTGTTGCACACCTTCATTTTCCATAAGAGTAAAACCATTATCCCTTTGTTTCTTACACTAGGAAAATATTTATTTTTCTTCCAATTGTGTTTTGGTAATTTGAATGTGCATTATTTGGTCTTAGTATCCATTGCTCCAATGAATTTAAATCCTCATACAATTCAAAATCAATTTGAACTGTATATTTGTATTGTTTCCAACCTTCATCACTCAAATATTCCACCAACCATTCCTCCAAAGGTTCATTTTCAGCTTCACTTATGTTTTATTCTTCTAGAATAGGGTTTTCTTTAGAAATATCCTCGTCTGTTACTTTATATGATTCTAATTAAACCTCCTTTATAATAGAAATTGAAGTTTATTTCATTTCAAAATGCTCTGTTATAATAACCCCATCACGTTTCAAGTTAGTACAAAAATGCACATTAAAATCTTCTATATCATCCATTTCCTCAGTCAACCTCAATTCTTATTTTTCCAACATAAGCACTTCATTAGATTGTTGGTCTTCACTAGTCAAACTTGAAAACACACACCATAAGTCAGATTTAAGAACATAAGGTTCCTACTCTTTTGATTCCCCAGTTGCATCTCTTACAAACTGATTTGAATTGGCTTCATATTTCATCAAGTTGTTAATAAACTTTTCTTCAATATGTATTCTCTCGTCTTCATTAAAGAACTAACTTTGTTCAAAAATTCCATCTTCAAGTATGCCTCATGTTTCTTGGCCTTCTTCCACAATTTCACAAGTTTCTATCTTTTCATGTGTTCCTCTTTCATCCTTCAAACTATCTCCTCGTCTTGGTTTTCCTGTTGCCTCCTCTGGGCCATCTTCTTGGGTTTGATTTTTCTTACGAGTTCCTTTTCTATCATCCATATTCTACACACCACACCACTTTTCCCTTCTTATCTTCCAAACAACTTCAATTCCTTAAAAAATAGGTAAAAATAAAATTATCAAAATGAAACGAATCAAAACAAGCATGCCTCTCATTTTCATCTTACAAAATTGAAGAGTTTTATCATGAACCCTTCTATAGTTTCTTCCTCATGTGACAATTTCGTGGAACTATTTATCTTCATCTTCCATTGGCACTTGTTGTATTCCAGTAGCATGGAATTTCCTCTATGGAACTTCCAACACTTTTTCTCTTCTTGCAAATAAACCACAACATAAATAATTACCAAAAACATAAGACCATATAGTCTCTAGCGTCACTTATTTATATTCTTCCTCTCCACGAATTGGCCCTTTCTCAAGTTCACAAATGGACTCTATGAATTCACACTTAGTTTCTCTAAGTGCCTACTCTTCCTCTACTTTTTATATTATATTTTCAGCAAATAGTTATCTGACATGCTGCATTACTCTTCTCTCCACATAAATTCCTTTCTTCAATTATTTCATGATACTTCTCGTTCTTTCCTGTACCTGTTTCTTTAGGTTGCTGAGTTTTTACTTTATCACATACAACTCCTTCTCTCTTTCTTCTACACTCGTATGTTGTTTTGTAGCATTTGTTCTTATATCATTTTCCTTTCTGTTATAGATTCCTTCTAGTCTCTCCATTTTACTTCCTGAAGACATTTCTATCAAAATTTCTTCTGTTAGCTTCTCTATGCCCACCATGAACTTAAAACAACCTTTGGAGTAGAAAGTTTCCCGTCCTTTCCAAATGATACCTCACTAAGCTATCTTAATTTCGTTTGAGCTTAGTTCTTTGGCACCTTCTCAATCCTCTTTTCTAGAACCAATTGAGAACTCCTTTCTCTAGGTTGTTGCAAGTATTCTCACTTTCCTCATCCTCTTTTCCCTTGAGAACTCCAATTGTTCCCTTGTTTTAGCCTCCAACTAAAATTTCCTTGCAGTATTCGTGCCATGATCCCTTTTTGCTACAAATTCCTTAAAGAGTTGTATCTACTCCCTTTTCCCTCTGTCACAACTTCCTTTAAGAACGCTATTTTTTTTTACCTTTTCTACTATGTTTAATTCCTTCACAACTACCTCACTTTCCAACCATTAAATTCTTCCAAATGCCTCTGCAATAATTAATCATATTTAATGGATCATATCTCTGAATTTTAAATCCTTGGAAATATAACATTTAATTTATGTTTTCCTACAATTAATTTATTCTAAAACAATCCATCACTCAATTCCTCTATCTAATTACTCTTTATAAAAAAAAATCTTCTTACCAGAACTATGTAAATATGCATTTTAGCAAACGTGCAATCTCAATCAAAATATTTCAGATTTGATTCTTCTTATGAAGGTTCTTTGCTGCTTCCTGTGTGGGTTCTTTCTACTCTTGCATCTCCTTCTTTTGGCCTCTTTATTTTAATATTTTCAGAGCTTTATAGCTTTGATACCACTTGATGTAGGCCTAATTTTAACCTATAAAATTTCCGCAGTTCCTATATCTACTACCTTAAGGGGCTTCCTTTAGCCCTCGCTCATAGTCGCTTTACAGGATTAATAATCCATTTCATAAAGAAATAATAGTGGGAGGATTAAGAGCATCTGGCTAAATAATTTTACAAATATTCAGAGTCAAGCTCTTTTGCAAATAGCCCCCAAAGCCAAGATCTCATTGTAAGTATAAAAAAATTGGGACCTTTATACCACTCCTTTACCCCTTTATCAACAAACAAGAAGTCCTATTGACAAGCCTATGTCCCACTTTCAATATCCCAATGCGATAGCACAAGGTGCTTACAAACAACCACCGAGATGGAAAACTTCAGCCCAACAATATCAAATGATGCCTTTGTCCTGACAAAAGTCTAACTTTTGTCTCCCAGCACCGTTAAATAACTGATCCTCATCATTTCCAAAAATGTCTAAGCGTTATGTCACTCCTCTGTGTTCAACTCATATTATGGCTTGATATGTGAACAATTAATTTTATGAACGCTCGTTCCCATATTGACTAGGCTCCAAATTAAGTCCTAATATTTATTGTCTATAGGATTTTGTCTCCTCTGAGTTCTCCTGCAGGAATCTAGATTTAAAGTTTCCTTTAACCTCATCACCTTCAAGTGGGCTTGCACTCTTTTTCATGAAACTAGAATTAAAGTTGATGGATCATTGGTACTTTGTTGACCAATGCCCAAAGATATCTTCCTTGAGCTTTAATTCTTCCAATTCTATCACCGTTTAGATTCATATCTCTTGTGGATATGGAAGCATGAATCCTTCCTAAGGTTAGTATTCCTTGAAAAATCCAACATTGTACATACAATGAGAAAAAATAAAAATATAGAGGATATTGAGAAAAATACAATATTGCTAAATAAATACATAATTTATAGAAGGCTCACTTTGGCTCGATTTACATCAATTGTCCCATTCTAGCCCTATGTAATATCTTGGCTTTATAAGCCTCTCGCTTGCACACTCTATGCACTCATACACTCTAACTTCTCTCTATAATTCAGTTTAGATTCATAAATTCCTCACCTAGACCTCTAATCTAGGAATTCTAGATCTGCTATATCCTCTAAGAGAGCTAACTTCCCTCATTTTTATCTAAATCTCTCAATATTATGGCTTTCAAGCTTTTGTGGTTGTCTTTAATTGTAGAAATATGCGGATTATCCACAGTATCGTAAAACAATGGTCGGCGTTTCGAATCCCAACGGGGATCCATCTTCAGGATAATATTAGAATAAAGAATGAAATAAGGCCTCACATGTCAAGGTTTATTCTTCAGATCTATTCATAGGAATATATCTAATTACAATTTCATTCCTAAATACATATTTTCTAAAATCTTCTCACAAACTTAGGAAAATACAATATCGAATCCAATATATTTAATTACTTGAATTAGGGAACCAACTCGTTTGGTAAATGAAATAACCCCTAGGTCTAGTCAAAAGGATTTGACTTGGAAGTGGAATTCTCCTGCATCACATAGTGTTTGTATCTAGTCCCGAAAGTTGTATTTTGAATGTCTTAATCTTTAATTTTGACTTGATGATAAAAAGATCTTAGATGTATCTTGGAAAACACTATTTTCCCTCTCAGCTGATCAAATGTATCATAGGTTCTAGTAAATGGGTATTTATTCTTCATTTTAGATTTATTTAATTATTTTTAATCACTGCATAGACAAAATGTACCATCCTTCTTATTTGTGAAAAATTCTAGAGCTTTGTAGGGTCATATGTGAGGTTTGAGGTACCCTTTATCCAACATTTCTTTTAGTTGTAATTTCCACTCTACCAACTCTATCATGTTCACGTAATATTGAGCTTTAGAAACTTGCATGGAACTATGAATATATTCAATTGAGAAATTGATTTCCCAATTGACATTTACTCTAGAAATACATCACTATGTTGTTTTATAATGCTGTGATATTCAACTCCGAGTTCTATGTTATTTTTTACACTGTTTTTTTGGATCATAAACATGGTATTCCCTTTCTAGATACATTTATTCACTTGAAGTGCTAAAATGTTCCTTACTGAGGCACAATTTCTTATTCCTTACAAAACTTTTTCCTCTTCATCATCACTAAGGAATTCCAATGATTTACCATAACAATCCTCTTTCATCTTGTGGGTTTCCAACAAATCCATGCTAATTAAAATATCATATGAACCCAATGAAAATATATTAAGTGTGGCTATTGTGAAAATGACACTTAGTTATAGGTGGTATGATGTCACCAAATCAGTGACCCTCTTTTTGACTCTCTTGGTTAGTTGGACCAACTACAATTTTACATGTGGTTTTCTTTACAAAGCATACCTCTAACAAATTTTGGGACTAACATAACTAAATTTAGAAACTAGATCAATTGAAATTGAAATAGGTTGGTTGGAAACCATACCTTCCATTTTGATCACCAAGGATTGATGATATGCTTGCTGCTATAGGGTAAAATTCTTGGGTTGTTGGTTATTGAATATCCCTCTCAGGGCTTTCCGGTGCCCGAGGCAGATAGTAAGATTGGCTGTATAGTTCACGAAGATGGCACATACATGTTCATATTAACTTAAAACAACTTGATAGAACGAGATATAAGATTACCTCTTTAATGATCTTGGAGTCCCTTAGAGAGCACTAGGCAGTGAAGCAAGAGTTCTCCTTCACCAGCTCCAAATCTTGGCCCTGCAATCAATTAAAGCACCCGTGTAATCTCTATCATAACATATATTTCCTATCGATTAAGCCAATATATAATAAACACTTAAACTATGCACATCTAAGCCATTCATCTCATGCTATATAAGTGATTAAATAATAATGACAATATCAATGCATAGAATGGACAAAACAGATACAGTTCTATTGATTTATAAAAAGGAGGATTACAACCGTTGGTTGTACCAAGCCCTCCTCAGCCTTCCAATCTCTCTATCTCTCAAAGTGGTGATGTCTTGACCAACAAGTTCTCAATGAACCTCTTTGACCTTTGACCTTCACACTACAACAATGATCTCTACTTCACAAGTATTCAAAAACTTTGACAATCCTTCGACCTTGAACCAAGACCCTTCAACTCCATTTTATAGGAGATGGAGAGAGCAATCATTGCCCTTCTCTTTCCACCAGTTCTGAATAGAAAAAACCAAGATGTTTCCTCAACTTCCATGATTTTTCCTTCCTTGAGAGTTCAGCTGTTTATGGCAAGGCCCTATAAGAGATTAGTGCTTTGCAGTTTCATTTTTGTACTGAATCTCTTGTGAGAAAAAGCTAGAAATTCAAATCATTCTCTGCGGGTTTTTCCCGTTCCAAACTCAAAACACGGGTAACACTACCATTTAGTGTAAACATAGCATTTCCCTAGCCACTAACGTGGCCTATTCACTGATCAAGTGTGTTATAACGCTCTTGTGTTGTTATAGTGAGGCGTTACCTTGGCAGAAATAGGTTTAGTTTAGGTCTTTGTATTCCTTCCATATTTATCTTCTCCTCTGAGCTGATGAGGAGGTATTTTGACCTGTAACAGATGCCCCCTAAAGTGTGAGGTCAGAGACGAAGACGATGGCCGAAATACTTTACAATGTGTGTAGTAGAGATAAAGAGATTGAAAGACTGAGGAAAACCTGAAACAACAACATATGTCAGAAAATATAGTATCTGCCTTGAGTCGGGCATTCCCATGCTTAGTAGATTAAACAACATGATTTCTCTAGAATAGAGATATGAAGAATCTTTCCACCGATAAGAACAATGTGGAAGTGTTTGTCATAACAGGATCATGCTGAAGAAGCTATCTCCATAAAAAATATCGCAACTTGGGGAAGGGAACACAACTTTAATGATGTAACCTTTGCCCCAAGGTCTTGACCGCTGATTCACTTAAACTGCATATTTCTCAACATGTGAATGAAGGAGTTGTCATTGAACATGTGAGAAATCGTCTGATTACCAGTCAATAATGAAAATTTTTAACAGACGCGAAGGTGGCCACCAATAATGATGATGGTCCCTAATATGCACAGTACAATCTAGCGAGTGCGAATAAAAAGAGTTGAAGTTGAACACTCGTAGAATCATTCGACCAGGAGCCAATGATGAATACTCCTAATCAAACAAAAGACTACCTACCACTGATGTCTGCAAGTATCCGGGTACTGATGGGTTTCTGGATCATCTTCCTAGATAAGATGTTGAATTCAATAGGAAGAGATATGTTGAAAGGTAGGCACTGAGGCATCCTACATCAGTCAACACGAAACGAAAACCAACTGATTTTGTTTTTGATGGAGATAATGAAGAGTAAATGGGGATGTCGGATGACAAATAATTTCTGGCATAATGAGCGGTTCGGTTGATAAGAGGAGCAGTAGATAACGAGATCTACTTGAACAATAGAAGGCACTGTAACAGGGTACTAGGCAGCTGAGGCTTAATGAACACCAAAGAGTGTGTTAGGATTTTACCAGTGTAGGGACACTGGGAGATGAAGGCTAACACTCATAGATGGTAGGGTTCGGCTAACTGCGAAAGAGTTTTCTGGGAAGTGCCATGTTCAATATTTTTGCTGCCAAATCGACCTTTCTGAAATGTAACAGAGGTAGTATCCATTTTGTCCAAATTTTTCCCCGTCTGATTAAGTTTAACGAGTCCAGACGAGTAAAATCAGTGAATTTTTCATGTTTAGAGAGTCTGAAAAATATCATAAAAGACAAATCCGTGCCCCGTCTGATTAGGTTTAACGAGTCCAGATGAGTAAACTTGGTGAATTTTTCATGTTTAGAGAGTCTGGAAAATATCGTAAAAGACAACTCCATTGGGGTACCTTTGTCATGTCTTGATAACCGGGCATGGAAAAGGGAGAATAGTAAGCCTGAAACAGTTCATTTTCCGTGAGTTAGTCCATCGAAGCCAGAAAAGTGAGAAATCTATGTTCGATGGACGTCTACCTCATTTTGTTTATCAGTATGAGGAGACGGAGTAAACTCAGTACTCTTTGTGAAATTTTAACGAGTCCAACAAAGAAAAACTCGGTGCCCTCCGTGAAATTTTAACGAGTCACACGGAGAAAACTCGGTTACTTTTTCAGTTTAAAGAGCTTTGAAAAAGAGGAAAAGAATGGCTCCTTACTCTCTGTCGTGGTAGTTTAGCGAGCCCGACAAAATCAACTCGGGGTTTTTTCAGTTTTATGAGCGAGAAAAAGATCCCTAAAAAGAAAGCTTAGTGCTTCTTCATATCAGTTTTAACGAGTCTAAAGAAGAGAACTCTAGGTTTTTCGGATTAATGAGCAAGAAAAAGACCATAAAAAGAACGCTCGATATCAACTTCGTATAAGTTTAACGAGCTCGAAAAAGGGAACTCGTGGTTTTTCGGATTAACGAGCAAGAAAAATACTGTAAAAAGAATGCTCGTGTAAATATGAGTATGTCTGCATATGAACCTTGATCACTCATCAGAACATCAGTAACAAATCTCAATAGTTGTGACACATGTGCAGCAAGAATTCATGAATTTTTTCGACTAGCTTAAGAGATTCATGCCCCAGAATTGGCTATAAGAAGGTCGGAAGAGCTTCATTTTCACTGTTTTGAGTGCTATGAAGGAGCTCCAAGGTGAAAAGGGGTGAAATCTTCAGCTGACGATTGCGGTCAATCCGGGCAACGGTTTTCCTTCCCGCGAGATCCAGGTAAGAGCTAGAACCTCCTACTATCATTTAGTTGTATTTTTGTTAAGTTTTGCTGGTTCAAAATAGAAAATTTGTGAGGCCCTAAAAAATATTTATGCATAATGCGGGCCAGTAGTGTTAGAGATGCGTTAAGTGCATATCCTGTGAAGGGATGCCACATTAGCACGCTCTATTTTACACTAAGACCAGCATTAGGCGCACCGCGTTTTTTAGCAACTCATTTCCCATGATTTTGAAGTGGTCCAGTCAATTTTTAATTGGTTGAAAATGTCGCTTTTGCAGGTATTCAGATATTAATCATGAGTATCTGGTGAGAAAGAGAACATGAATGGGAAGAACGAGAGATGATGATGGATGCTACAAGCTTGATGGCTCTCCACAGGTGCGGATTGCTAAAATATGCCCGCTTAGAACTAATGAGGGGTCAAGAGGACCTCCTGAGGTAGCTAATCCAGCAATGGGACGAGCGGCACCATGTCTTCCGGAATGGGGGCAATGAGCTCTCAATGGAGAAGGATGAGGTGTAATTTTTGACCAGCCTATCATGTCGTGGACCGAGGCCCAACTTGAAAGGGTCTAGAGCTGACCCACGTTCCACTGCTGATCTGATTCTTGAGCATTTCATACGTGACACTCAGGCTGTGAGCAATAGGGTACTAATTGCACGGGTGACATTGAGACCACTGCAGTCTATATTATGGATGATTGTTCGCTTGGCAGGTGCCAAGAGTCAGCATGTGGCCACCAAGGCCCAGATGCTACTAGCCTTGGACTGTATGCAGCCTCAGGTTTTTGACTAGTGTGACGGAGTTTTCCATCGGGTCCGAGCAAAGCTTACCGCATGTAAGACCCGTACCCAGAGAGAGTTTGGGTACGGTACACTGATTGTCTCTTTCTTACTGGAGCGGGTACCATTGATGAGGCCCAGGGTCATTATAGTGCCATTGAGCCCACGCGAGCCGAGGCAGGCTCGGTGGGCAGCCTTGCTTCCACGGACTAGAGAGGGTCCCGTCCGCCACTGTTTTGATGATGGATTTTTTGATTGGCTGAACTCCCATATTATTATGATTTAGGATTATACCTATGCAGGGATGAACTTCACAGGAGATCCGGAGTTAGCACTGCCCCCTAGCACCCAGGGGGGACTCAATGGTAATAAGGAAATGATCAGTGTATTTTAAGGAAGTACTTTGTTTTTTTTCTTTTGAATGTTTATGCAATTTTTTTTTTGTTGAAATAGGGTGAAAATTATGTTTCTACATGAAGCATTTGTTTTCTTGACACAGATGTGGCACTTTTCTGACCAGTTGGAGCCCCTCGCTATGCATGGCGAGGATTACAACTACCCGGGGCTGGCGCACCAGCAAAGGATGTGGAAGCTGCCGAGGATGATGATGCCCAGGTTTTACATGAACTCTCCAGAAACCTGGAGGGTTTGAGTATGGGCATACCACCCCTTCCTATGCGGGAGGTTCTATTTTGTTTGCAGCGGCATACCGTAGGTGTGCAGGAGAGATACCTAGTGCCTCTGAGGAGGATAGCTAGAGAAGTTGTATGTTACCATGAGCATCAAGCTTAGCTGGTGGAGCGGATGTATTAGTGTCAAAGCATGGCTTAGTATAGCCAAAATTTTGTAAAACACCCAATTTTTGGAAGATTTTTTTATGTAACAATTGTACTGGACACGACATATATATATGCATACTTTTTGGTGATTTTGTTTTTTTATTTTTTTATGTATTTTCAATGGGATAAAAATATATATACTCATGAGTAAATATTTTATAGAAAATGTGACAAATGGCAATCTAACACATAGTTTGCCAAAGAATCGGCTAATGCATTAAATTCTCTAGGAACGTGCTCAAATGTGATTGTTTGAAATTGACATTCTAAAAGTCGCACCCTTAAAAAATAACGTAACAAGACTGGATGACGAACACGGTAATGATTGTTTAACTGCATAATGACGAGTTGGGAATCTAACCTGACCACTAAATTGGAGATGTCACGAGATGCCCCTTCCGTGAGGAGTTGGATCACTGACATGTACTTGGAAACATTATTGGTTGCGCTACCTAGGAAGATTCCCCAAAAACCAAGAAGGTCCGACTCAGGAATGTAGAGAACCCAAGCAACTGAAGCAATGCATCTAGTGTGATGACTAGCACCGTCTGCATATCCGACGTATGATAAGGAGGGTGACGGCATCTGTGTGAAAGAAAAATATTATACATGAGAAAAAACACCTCAAAAACCAAAAAAATATTCAGAAACATCAAAACAATAGGAAAAACTTTTATACATAAAATTACAAAGCATATGCCTAGTGCGAAACTAGGAAAAATACTTCTTTAGATAGAGCCCGTTGCGGGGCTCCGCGAGTGGAATTCCATTACAGTCCTAAAGTTCATAAGCGCCTTTTGAGAGGACTTTAGTGACGATGTAAGGATAGGGCCATAATGATTGGAGTGTTCTTGCCCCCAATAGGTCATGTTTCTAATCATAGAGTAGAACAAGATCACCCTCTTGGAAAGAACGAGGCTTGACAGATTTGTCGTATTGAGCTTTGACTTGGTGCTGGTGAGCTTCGAGTGCTAGTGTAGCATCTCGACAAGTTTCGTCCAAATGATCGAGTGAGAGCAAGCGCTCTTCTGTGGCGGTGGTGCCAGGCAGGAGTTCAACGGCGAGTTTAACTGATGGAATTTTGCACTCGATTGGAAGTACTGCCTCTAGGCCAAATGCAAGTTGGAATGGCGTGAAGCCTATGGTAGTTTTGACTGATGTTCGGTATGCCCATAACGTGAAATAAAACTTCCGATGCCATGTAGTTTTATGAGTTCCGACCAATCGATGAATCATGGTTTTGAGGACGCCATTTACGGCTTCGACTTGACCATTAGCTTGAGGATAATAATACAAAGATTGATCTTGATGAAAACCTAGCATGGATGTTAATTCGGTCATCATATAATTCTGAAAGTGGGATCCATGATCTGTGACAATAGATAGGGGTATGTCGAACCGACAGATTACCTGATTGAACAGGAAGAGAGCGGCGGTTTCGCCATCGGCCTTAAAAGTGGGAATGGCTTCCACCCATTTCGTAAAATAGTCAATCGCAAGCACGATGTAGTTGTGTCCATTTTTTGAAGTGGGATTGCAAGTGACGAAGTCAATTCCCCATTTAGCGAAAGGACCAATGGATATAACCAGATGAAGGGGGGTAGGATGAGTGTGCATTTTCTTTGTGAAAATTTGACATGGATGGCACTTTTGGACTGCTGCAATGCAGTATTTAAACAAAGTGGGCCAATAGTAACCTGCGCGCAAGATTTTTTGGGCAGTAGCTATGCCCGAAAGATGACCACCGCATGCCCCTGCATGGCAGTCATTCAAAACGCATTCCGCTTCATCGAAATTGAGACAACGTCGGAGAATGGTATCAACGCCACGACAATATAGTGTATAGGTTGTCGGACGTGAAATTTGGGCGGAAGCGTTTGGTTTGTAGGTAGACCAAAATGTCTCCATACCATGGGTTCGAAGAATCAACCAAGTATACAGATTCATCACGAAATGGATCATGAGCTACTTCTCCTGGGTTGATTCTAGGAAGGTCCGATAATAATTTGGCGAAGACTAGGGATTTCTTTGCTTTGGAAGTTGTGAAAACCAAATCAAATTGTTGGAGGATTATGATCCATTTGGAATATTTTCCTCCAATAATTTGTCTAGACAGGATGTGTCGCATGGGGTTCTCCAAAGCAATAACCGTAGTCTGTCGTAGAAATATATAGTGTCGGAGTCGGGTGACGGCGAAAACTACCGCCAGAGAAAGTTTCTCCACATGTGAATAACGTAGTTCAGGTCCGATTAGACCTTTGGAAAAATAGTATATCACATGTTCACTGTCGTCACTATGAACTTGAACCAAAACCATTCCAAGTGAGGATGGTGAGGCTACCAGGTAGAGGAGAAAGTCGCGTGAGTAGTCGGGGGCACTAAGGAGTGGGGCTGAAACAAGTGAATGTTTTAAAGTGTCAAATGATCGTTGAGCTTGGTCATCCCACAAGTATAGTGTTCCTTGCTTCAATAATCGCATAAATCCTTTCGTCATCTCAGCATAGTTAACGATGAATCGACGTAAAAAGTTTGCCTTCCCTTGCAAACGTTGGAGTTGAAGGATGGATTGTGGTGCCGAAAATTCAACAATCACCTTAACCTTATCAGGATCAACCCTAATATCATGCTTGGAGACAATGAAACCTAACAGACGCCCGGACTTGACCATAAATACGCACTTATGAGGATTCAAACGTATATTGTAGAATCAACACCTAGCAAAAATTTATTTCAGATGAGCAAGGTGATCAAGTCATTTCTTGGAATGGGTCGGAAGGTCATCCAAGTAAGCCTGTACAATGTGTCGAATGTCATGAAAATCGTAGTCCATAGCCCGCTGAAAGGTTGCTCTAGCATTCTTCAGACCGAATGGGAGTTTACAATACGCAAATGTGCCCCAAGGACAAATGAAGGCAGTTTTATGCTGGTCGTCTTTTTTAATTGCAATCTGGTTATAGCCCGAGAATCCATCCATGAAGGAAAAAGATTCGCATCCGGCACAATATTCAAGAATCTGATCTATGAATGGTGTAGGATAATTGTCTTTGGGACAAGCAGCGTTTAGATCGCGATAGTAAACACAAACTCGAATGGTGCCTTGTTTTTTATCGATGGGAATCGGATTGGAAACCCATTCCGTCAAAGGAACGGGATAGATGAAACCATCGTTTAAAAGTTTTTCTACCTCAATTTTGATGGCGGCTGCTTTGCGCAGGTGGACAGGTCTGAGTCGCTGCCAAATTGGTTTGGAATTGTCATAAATCTTGATTTCGTGCTCGACTATAGATGGATCTATGCCGGGCATTTCATCATAAGACCAAGCAAACACATCGCAGAATTCCTTGAAAAGGGATGTGAGGCATGCAATTTCCTCAGGATTGCAATCAACTCCAATCTGAATATTTTCCACAATACCAGTTTTGACCGAGATATCAATGAGCATTGTCTTAGAAATATTACCCATGTTCCCTTCTGAATCGATATTTTGAACAATCGTGTAAGCGGAGGGAACCATCTCAGGTGGGTCAAAGGATGGGATTTCAGTTTTTATCACGTCCGAGTCAATCATCGAAGCGCGATGGTGAAACTCTCCCCAAGGTCGTTCTTCTAGAGACATGATCTCTCGAATAGCTTCGTCTGTAGGCAAGACTTCATTGAGGAGATCCTTAGAAATAACTATGATGGGTGGGAGGTTTTTACCTTTGGTCGAAACCATAGCAGTGGAGGGTTCAGATGTGATTTGGATGGCTTGGTAGGCCAACTCAGCTGGTGAGAGCGGCATCTGATCTCCATAGGAATCAATGTCTAAAGGCGCTGGAAGGATCCATGGGTCGATAGAGCCATCCAAAGTGGTGGATATCATTGTAACCATGTTTGGGATCTGTGGCGGTGGGAGAGGAAAACAACCCAGTATGGAAGATGCCTTCAGAAGACCGGTACTGATACTGACGTAAGAGTCAGGAAAGCCTCCTATTAGGGGTATAGTGCTACTTGGTAACGTGGTATAATTAGAGGTGCAGAAGGATAACTGATCCACTGTGACTATTTTCCCATCCAATGGAAATAGGATGAGTTTACCTTTGGTCGAAACCATAGCAGTGGAGGGTTCAGATGTAATTTGGATGGCTTGGTAGGCCAACTCGGCTAGTGAGAGCGGCATCTGATCTCCGTAGGAAGCAATGTCTGAAGGCGTCGGAAGGATCCATGGGTCGATAGAGCCATCCAAAGTGGTGGATATCATTGCAACCGTATTTGGGATCTCTAGCAGCAGGAGAGGAAAACAACCCAATAGGGAAGATGCCTTTAGAAGACAGGTACCAATACTGACGTAAGAGTTAGGACAACCTCCTATTAGGGGTACAGTGCTACTTGGTAACGTGGAATAATCAGGGGTGAAGAAGGATAACTGATCCACTGTGACTATTTTCCCATCCAATGGAAATGGGATGAGTCGGAAGACCAAAGAAACAATGGCAGTCATGGCATAAGACCAACTGCGACTGAGCAATATATTATTGTCAAGATGGCGTTCTATGACTTCAACATCCACGTTTACCATTTTCCCACTCAGAGTGATGGGAAAGCTAGCAAGGTATCCTTTTGGGAGGAACTTGTGGCCATCAAAAGCTTTGAGGGAATTCGACGACAGGGTTAAGGTAGGAGAACCTAAAGTGAGCTAGCAAGCTTGTGACATAACGCAGGTCAAAGCACCTTCGTCTATGACAGTGTGATGGATTGGTCTCCCTTTCGACACAACCTGCACTTGGAATGTGAGTTGGTGTGAGAGGCGAGGTTTAGACTTTTCCATATCAAAGATAGCTAGCATGGAATCCTGGGGTCTATTCCACCAATGGCCGAAAGCAAGGCTCTCCTTTGTTTTGGACAGGTTTGTAATACTTCGAGAGCAGACATAGCTGACGGTGCCTGCGCCAAATCTTCTACAATGTTGTAGTTTTGGGCTGCACGTGCAGAGGTGTTATGAGTCGTGCATCGAAGTGTCCCTTTGGGGGGATGAATCACGGGGTCAGCAGTAGGCCGTTCGATATGCAAATCGTTGGGCGGTGGTGGATTTGAACTAGTACCAGGTTCTTGAGCATCTATGGTAGGATTTCCATAAAGCTTGGCTCGAGTTTGAAGTTCAACACTCTCAATGCCATAAATGGCAGATGGTCCTTCTCCGGAAGGATATGAACCACCATTGCCCCCTTGATGGGGTTGTGGCGGATTGTCAACCATGTGTTGATGTTGCTGCTATTGATTAGGGAAAGGATTATGAAGAATGGCAGGTGTTCGCCCAAAATCCTTGTTGGAAATAAAATCAGTGCATTCCTGTAGCCGAGGACATTTGTATGGCAAGTGGTCCTCTGCACAGATCTTGCAAGGAAATTTCATGGGTTTATCCTTCCCTTTGTCATTTTTGGCAGCGTTTTTCTGATTAGGGTTATTCTGATTGTCCGACTACTCTTCCGAAGAAGATGTCTTTTTCTTGTTCTTCTTATTTTTAGTGCTAGGTTTTTGTGAGGTTTGCACAGAATTTACCTCAGCGGTAGGAAGAGTAGTCGTTTGGTGAGGGGCGGTGGCAACCGAAGGTGGCTGGGAGGCTTACCCCCGAGACTGTTTTGTGGCTACACTAGAGATCGTGCCAACGGGACCGTCGGCATGAGCTCCAATTTTCTGAGTAGCTAGAGGATTTGGGTTACGAGGGGCATTGGGGCGAAAATCATATAGCGTGCCAGATTGTGAATAGATTAAATCCAAATGTTGGGCATGACGAATGCATTGATCTTCATAACCGCACCGGAAAGGCCAATGCCTTTAGAGATGTGGGGTAAGAGAGAGTTACAAAACCAATTCGCTAAGAGATGATCCAGGATTGGCACTTTGACTAGCCTCCTCCTACGTCTCCATTCATGAATGTGATCAGAGATGTGGGTGGTGGTGTGTTGGCGCACCAAGGTTAACAGTTTCATTCTGGTTTCAAATCTAATTGGTAATTGGAAGTTCTTTAGAAACTCCGTCGCTAAAGCGCCAAAAGTATTGATGGCGGCACGTGGTAATTCAATATACCACTTGGCAGCATTGCCTGTAAGGGTGCGGGGAAACAGTCGAAGCCGGACACTATCATCCACCATGGAATTGGATATGGACCATAGATGAAAGGTAGTGATGTGTGCAGCTGGGTCATTCCCTTGTTTCCCGTCGAAGTTCGAGATGTTAGAAGGAATCTTGTGCGGTACCGGAGGCTAGAGCGGGTTGTGATTGATGGGATCGTTAGTCAGTTTATGGATATCGGGGATGTCCAAAGCTGCCAAAAATAGAAATTGTGGATTTTCCCCTAAATCTAACCAAGGCAGTATGGGCTGACTACTTAGACCATAGGGTCTACCCATCAATGTGTTACCAGGCGGATAAGTAGGAATTTGATAAAAATTTCCTATAGGTGGAGGGGTAGGGACATATGGTTGTTGTCCATAGGGCATATTGTATTGCGGGGCGAACGGTTGGTTGCCCCCAGTATAAAAGTGCCCTCCCATTCCAGATGGAGGTTGGGGTGGGTTAGTCCAAATGGATGCAATTTCCCGGAGGCATGCTACTACTTGCATATTTTGGCAATGGCATAGACCCTACACCTATATTTGAACCACTTAAGGGAATAGTATTGACAATAGGTTGTCCCATTTGTCCTAAGGATTGCAGGGGAACTGAAATGTTCCTTGCTACTTGCGTGTTGGTGACACTGCCCCCTGGTATAGTGGCCAAGGGGTTTGAACTCAGCAGAGGGTTCCAACCAAAAGGGTTGTTAAAAGGCACTGAAGTAGTCACACTCGTGGGAGGAGCAATCGTGGGTCCCAACGTGGTCACGGTAGGAGTAGATCCCGAAGGATTCGACGAGCTACTTACAGTTTTGATGATCATCGGGTTGGGATTAGGTATATGTTGACTACTGGGGTTACCAAGTAATGGCATAGAACTGACCACCGGCGGGGAGGATGGTGGCGAACCTGTGGTGGTTGCCATTGGAATCGAGCCTGTGGATGTTGGTGGTGAAATGGATGTTTGTGCGGCCGAAGACATATCTTGGCGTGGTGGAATCTAAACTATCATAGGCCCTAACAGATCAGTGAGTGGAGGATTGTAATGAGGTACAACCCCTTCCGTGAAAGGGTCCTCCAGAAATTCCGTATGATATGAGGCTATGTGAAAATCAAGATTTGTCAGTGGAGACTACTCTTCTGCAGAAGGCACGAGTTCACCAAGGTTCAGTTCTTCCTCAATAGTTAGAGGAGGCAGACCTTGCTGTCGTCGAGACAGATGGCGTGGGTCGGAGGACGCCACAGTGACTTGTTTATTTTTAACAAATTTTAATAAATTGTGATGTATTATAAAGTCTCAATGACAATAACCACACACCTAAAAAATAAAAAAGGACTCTCTAAAATCAATCAGCAAGCAGCCAGAATAGGGTGCCCTGTCTGAGTACTACTGTTTGTTGGTGATGAAATCCAGTATCACAATAGTATACAGAGAGGGTTGGTTGAAAGTACAGTTACGGTCACTCTAGAGCTTCACCCGAACCTCAGACGATAGGTGTAAGCACTCTCGTGAAGATGAGTACCCTCCTAAAGACCAAAGACAGAGTGGGTCTGTTTGTTTCAGGTACAAGGAAATCCCGTCCCAGTCACCTTATGTAAGTCCCTAAAAATTATGGCCACTAAAGATACCTCAAATCACAGACCTCATCAGGGGGGTCCATGGTCAAGGACAACATGCTATATGGGCAGAATACCTAGATCCTAGATCTAGTTTTGACATCCCTGAAGGGAACCCCAATATATAACACACCCACCGGATGCAGTCGAAGGCGGGCTACCTTCTTGTGCACCCAAGTGTTGTCTCGCGTTGAGCTCCGGTAAAGGAACGGTCCCGATAATATGAGTGCATTAGGATTTCGCTCGTTAATGACTCTAGTTTCAAGTTTTGAGATCTTGGGTGATTTTCTCATTGTTCCTAACCCAAGATCCTAGCCTGAACTACTGTTTGTGTGAGCTCAAAAAAGAGTAATGTGATTGATTTTATTATCACTTGATTCTTAGTGTACTTGATTATTAGTCTTGCGGAGGGGGAGTGGATGTATGAAATGTAATGAGACTCTGACTCAAGAAACCATGCAAAATATGCTCTAAATATTCAATTTGATGAAGAGTATTTCTACAAGGAGAGGTTTCTTTTCAACATCCATGCACTAACATTCAAATAGCACAGTTCAACTTTAAAGATTCAGACTTCTATCTACCTCTTCTTAATAGTCTATGAACTGAAATTTTTAGAATTAACTCAGCTAGATGCAGAAAAACTAAAAAAAAAATATTCTCTAAAAAGTAAATGCTTTTGACACTAACTTTTCAAACAAGAGCAAACAAAAAGAAATGCCAGCTTAGTAAACAAGCACAAGGATTCAGTCAAGGAGAGATACTGATGGCCAAAAAACTCTGCAACCAAAACACAATCACAGGGGTGAACAAGAAATTTTGGCTGAGTAACGCACTGTCTCTGAGTAAAGACAGTGTTAATCCAGAGACTAATGCACTATATTTAAGCAGAGCCAGTGTTATAACGCACTGGAAAACCCAACAGAGGTAGCATTGGCCAGGGTAAAGTTCTTCAGATGGTCAAATAGAAACAAGATTGAACTCTACAAGCTTTTGAAATGTCTACTGGGCATAAATACTGGTCAGAAGGGTCTGTGAACAGAGGAAAGAAGAAAGGAGGAACAAAATAGTCCAGAAACTATGGGGAAATTCCCAGCGGAGTCGCCAATTTTGCTATAGGGTAAAATGCTTGGGTTGTTGGTTATCGAATATCCCTCTCAGGGCTTTCCGGTGCCCGAGGCAGACAGTAAGATTAACTGTATAGTTCACAAAGATGGCACATACATATTCATATTAACTTAAAACAACTTGATGGAATAAGATGGAAGATTACCTCTTTAATGATCTTGAATTATTTTGGAGAGCACTGAACAACAAAGCAGGGATCCTTCTTCACCAGCTCCAAATCTCGACTCTGCAATCAGTCAAAGCACCCGTCTAATCTCTACCATAACATATATTTCTTATCAATTAAGTCAATATATAATAAACATTTAAACTATGTACATCTAAGCCATTCATCTCATGCTATATAAGTGATTAAATAATAATGACAACATCAACGCATAGAATGGACAAAATAGATACAGTTCTATTGATTTATAAAAAGGAGGATTACAACCGTTGGTTGTACCAAGCCCTCCTCAGCCTTCCAATATCTCTATCTCTCAAAGTGGTGATGTCTTGATCAACAAGTTCTCAATGAACCTCTTTGACCTTTGACCTTCACACTACAACAATGATCTCTACTTCACAAGTATTCAAAAACTTTGACAATCCTTCGACCTTGAACCAAGACCCTTCAACTCCATTTTATAGGAGATGGAGAGAGCAATCATTGCCCTTCTCTTTCCACCAGTTCTGAATAGAAAAAACCAAGATGTTTCCTCAACTTCCATGCTTTTGCCTTCCTTGAGAGTTCAGTTGTTTATGGCAAGGCCCAATAAGAGATTAGTGCTTTGTAGTTTCCTTTTTGTACTGACTCTCTTGTGAGAAAAATATGGAAATTCAAATCATTCTCCGCGGGTTTTTCCTGTTCCAAACTCAAAACATGGGTAACGCT